>NW_004624768.1:15262278-15291396 GCF_000247695.1 Heterocephalus glaber
TTTTTTTTTTTTGGTACCGGGGATCAAACTCGGGTCCTCACGCTTGAGCAGCAGGTGGTGAAATCACTGAGCTAAATCCCTGGCCCAGGATAACATTTTAATAAGTTCACTTTTGGCAATTGAAAAACTATTTAGTAAAGAAAACAAAAATAAATTTTAAATTATTTATTATAATGCTAATCAAAATCCTATTCATTGTATAATAGGAATTTAGCTAAAATAATTCTTGGAAAAACTATATGAGCACTTAAGTAATTATATTCAAAATAGTTAAAATATAACTAAGCTCAATAAAGTTTCAAAAATAAGTTAGTAGAGACCTAAAAATAAATTCAAAGAAAGGAAGAAGAAAAACAAAATAAAATAAATAGATAGTTTGGAATGGAACAAAATAAAGCAAAACAAACAACCAAAAGAGACAAAAAGCAAACATAATCTGTACAATCAATTGCTAGTTCTTTCAAAAGTTTTATGACAAGTACCCATGACAAGGTTAATGAGGGATGTAGAGGAGAGAAATATAAAATGCTAAGAATAATTAAACAATAGTTTGAAAATTTAGAGGCAATGATTGATTTACTAGAAAATAGTAATGAAAAGTAGAAAAACAATATAAAAACAATTAAAATTCCAGCACAAATAATCCATACATTAGAAATACAAGGTCCAGATGGTTTTAAGGATGAGTTCTACCAAAATTTCCTATCCTTTTTATATTTTTGCAAAACAAAAACAATATGGAAACTTTCTCAAACCACTCTCTTTGGCTTGAGTATCTCTGACAACAAATCAGTCACTTTAACATATAGCCTTAATATATAAATACAGAGAGTAAGAACAAGTCAACAATGTATCGCAAGAATCCCATGTTATAATTCAATAAGATTTATAATATAAATTCAAGAAGGCCTCACCCTTAGGAAATCTGTGTTTACATTTACTAAATTAAGATGAAAGAAGAAAAAAATCCTTTCAAAAATGCCTAAACTTTCCAATACTCTTTTCTGATTAAAAGCCCTAATCCATTAGTAATAGAAGGTAACATTTTTCACTCGATATGCTACATATCATAATAACTGGTAAAACATTAGAAATATAGAGGGCTTCTTCTGCCACTGATTTTATGAAACACTATCTAAAAGATCCTAGCCTCAGTGGTTCCACCACATGCCTCACAAGGGCAAGGTCCCGAGTTCGATCCCCTGTACAAAAAAAAAAAAAAAAAAAAGATCCTAGACAGTGCAATAAAATAAGAACTTAAAAATGAGATAGAAAATATTGAAAAGGAAACAATTAACTAAAAAGCAAGTAAATTTGTTATCTTAGGAAGTTACCCAGCTGTAAGAGGGACACATAATAGCCAAAATATTCTCATACCAGTGGCAATGACTTCAGAATACAATGAGAAATAACATTGTTTGTACAATAGTAATAAAAACATTTAAAATACCTAGATATAAACCTTAACAGAAAACTGTCTAAATAAAAGTGCTGAAAAACATAAAATCAAAATAAATGGAAAGTTTTATTATTTCTGTGAATAAGAAAAATATCATAAACCTCTCACTCCTCCCTCAAATTAATCTAAAAGTTCAGTAAATGCAACCCCCAATGGAATGGTATATGAAAATTGACAAGATGAATCCAAAATTCATCTAAGGTAGTAAATATTCAATAAAAAATCTTGTTGAAATAGAACAATGATGGAGATTTACTCTATCAGCCAAACATTTTATCAAACTACATAATGAACACACTGTGTTTTGGTATAGGGATAGACAAATTTATTAATGAAACAAACTGGAGAGTCTAAAGGTTGACCCAGGTATAATTATTGAAGTTTAATAATATGAAATGATGGGTTAGTAATTAAAGTGTTGGGACAATGAACTATTCATTAAAAAATACACTTAGATACCTACCTCACACCATATACAAAAATCATTTCCAGATGGATTAAAGAGCTAAACATAAAAAACAAAACAATAATAATATTAGAAGAAAACTTACAAAAATATATGTATAACCTTAGGAGTGGAAAGCCTTCCTACAAAGACATACATGTTCAAGAAGCCATAAAAGGGTAAGATTTAGAGATACTGCTTATAAAATTAAATACTTTTGTATGGCCAAAGAAAAAATAATCATAGTTAAAAGACAAATGACAGAAAATATCTGCAATATATGTAACAGGCAAAGAATTAAAATCTATATAATAAAAGTAGTTGTTCAAACTAATTAGAGAAAACAACTTAACAGAAAGACAAGTGAAGAAAGGTTAAGAGCAGATGACCCACAAAACAGATACCAATGGCCACAAACATGTGAAGAAATACCAAATAAAACAACAGAGACACATATTTGAATGTCATTTGAGAAAAACTGAAAAGGACACATGTTATCTGGTGCTTGAGAGGGTGATGAGGACTTATTCGCCCATGACACTGGTGAGATTGAGAGGTTTTTCTGAGGGTAGATTCTTTGTAAAATCTGTCTACACTAAAGATGCAAGTGGCTTCAAACCCAACAATTGCACGTGAAGGAGTCTGAGATAAATATTTGCTTATATATGCAAAAATATTTGGTTGAAGTCAGTTATTTCATTGTTTCTAAGGGCAAAGATGTGTTTGTTCATCATTAAAAGTGTATGCAAGAAATAAAGTAAAGCTGTGTGCACAGATATGTAAACATGTCTAGGGTATACTAAAGTGTAAGTCATTGAAAACATATTTTATTGTTCTCATTCATTTAAAAAGGGGTATGTGGATACATCAGCATCTCCTTTAAGCTGTGTCACAGCCTACATGAAAGCCTAAAAGATTTACTACGTGGTCCTTTGTGGAGAAAGTTTGATACACTCTGAATCAGACTCAAAGGAATACAAAGATTGGAAGACATATTTTTTGGTTTTTTTGGGTTTGGGGGGGTTTTTTTGGTACCGGGGATCGAACTCGGGTCCTTGTGCTTGCAAGGCAGGCGGCGAAACCACTGAGCTAAATCCCCGGCCCTGGAAGACATATTTTGTTTAATTAACAGAGATATTTTGTTTTAGCATTATCAAAATACCAATAATTCTTCAATTCCAATTATCATTCAATGTTAACATTTCTCCTACGTTCTTAAGTGCTTTAAGAAAGTTTGATCCAAAATAAATCTACGTATTGCAGTTAGAAATGTTTCTTAGGTCTCAATCTATAGGATTCCCCCTGCCCCACGTTCTTTTTGAGCCATTTGTTTCACAGAAACGTGAATGTTCTAGTTCAATTCATTATATCCCCATGGGTCATTTCACATGGACTTCAGTCTACTGCATTTTCTATAATCAATAATATTTGATTATACTGGTCAGTTCCTAATCAGCTCCAAGTTCTGCAACACAGCAAGGGCAAAGTAGATCTTTCTTTCTGTTTGGGGATTTTGAGACTAAGCAGTGGATTCAGTCTGATCACTCATCATGAAACTTCCTTTCATCTAACAATTTTAGCTGTCGCTGATGATCATTACCCAGGTCCATCCATTATTTCTTTAGTGGTTGCAAAAGGGTGACATTCTAATAATAGCAGTCCCTCTGCATATATTAGCTGGAAATCTTTTATAGATAAAAATGTTCCTTCATCAGTTACTGATAACAGCTTATATAGACAGGCAAAATGAATGCTTGATTCTTTCCCTTTATTTACTAGTTCTTAGAGTAATGAATTCATTCCCTACCATTCACCATAGGTGACCAATGAGAACACCAAAGCTTTTGTTTCTGAAAAACATCATCAACACTTGCTCCTTTTTAACACATATAAGTGTTTTGTTCTACTGTAGCTCTTATTTTTGATGCCTGGTGCCCCATCTTTGGTTAATGATAAACTCTTGAAAGATAGTACCTATATCTTCTCACATAACCTCAATAGTCTTCAGTAGCATCCTTGCTTTCTGATGTGAAAGAATATTCTAGGATCATCTTGTACATTTCCTGCCCCAGTCTTGGATCCAAAGATCTCTGGATCCTTTTGATGGACAGCAGAATTCAGAGATCACCATATGGAACCTAGACGTGCTTATTGCTACTGGAGTAAGCATGATTTCTAGATCTTCATAGCAGGAAATTTATAGCTAGGAAAAACTTCTTCTTAAGATAAAATACATGAATTCGTGTAGGTTTTTCTAAATTCAAAGTTAGGATTACAGAGCTTTCACTTAACTTTTTTGACTTTTATATTTCTACTTTTGTCTCATGCTGAAAATATTGATTCCTATGATGCTACCTAGCTTTTTCCCCCTGCAGTGCTGGGGATTGAAGGGAGGATCTCATTCATACTAGGCAATGCTCTACCACTGACCCACACCTCCAGCTCTCAGCTTTATTTCAGTCATTTGAAATTTTCTTTCTGTATAAGGAAGCACCAACTTAATTAGTCGGTTTTTTTCTTAAATTCTTTTATAGGTACATTTTAGTTATACAATACGTTTACATTTTATCATTGGGTGCTTGTACCTGTACATAATATATCCTGGTTCTTATTTTTTCCCCATTATCTGTGCGCCCTTCACCCCCTCCACTCTTCCCTATTCACATAGACTTTGTTCCCATTTTTTTCTTTTCTCATAATTTTTCCTTTCCCTTCTTTCCTTTCCCCTTCCCCTCCCAGTTCCCCTACCCCTTTGGAACCTTTCTTCCTATTACAAATTATCAATTATTCATTTTAATTGTTTTAATCCTTATTTACACTTTCAGTTTCTCACACCAGGGAAACTATTCGGCATACATGTGTAGTCTTTTTTTCCACTTTCCTTTTTATTTTTAGGAATTGTTTTGTTTTTTACTTTCTGTTTGATTTGATGATGCTTGTAAATCATGTAAGAATTGATATGATTTCAACGTGGAAAGAACAAAACAAGGTACTTTCAAGAAAAATATGATCTCATCCCTTCTCTCTCCATCCTATTCTCATCCTCCACCTACAGGAAACAATTTTGGTTTTTTTCTATTATTTTTCCACTGCTTTACAATTTTTATTTTATTTCATTTTGTTCCATTTTTTGTGGTAATCAGAACTAAAATCAGGACTTTTACATTGAGCTACATTTTGAGCCCTTCATTTTTTTATTTTGAGACAAGATTTCACTAAGTCACCAAACTTCACAGGCCTGGGATGGAACTTGTAATCTTTCTGCCTCAGCTTCCCAGAGTGCTGGACTTGTAGGTGTGTGCCATGAGGCCCAGGTTCTTCCACTACTTTTTATACAAGCAAGCAGAGATGCAGATTCACTTACCTGTTCTATGCTTTGCTTCCTCCACTGGTGTTTACTCATTCCTGGTAAAGGATATGATTGTGGATATAACAGTGCCATAGTTTACCCAATGAACCCCCATTAGTGGGCTCTTGGGTTGTTTCCAGTGCTTTGTTACTGTTGATAGGAAAGGGCACTTATTACATGTACCTCATGTTATTCTTATACTCCCTGACAAAGAAGACCCTGCTGTTTCATGGATGAGGCCTAGAATTCCCAACCCTTGAAACAGACAGGGATAGAACACAGAGCCCACTGAAGTGGTTTCCAACCCAGGTCTTCAGAACTTTGGGGATATCTGAGGTCTTCCAAGTATGTACTCAGGTGAGGATAGTCATGAGGGATATTGTGAATCACCAATTCTAGCATGGATTTGTTTTAGACGTGAACTTCAAAAGCCCTGTGGCCTAGCGATACTCTTACCCAATGTGATTGCTAATTGTGATGTGTCAACTTGACTTGAGTAGGAACTGCCTAGATTAGTAAATTCTGATGTGTCTGTGGATGTTTGGCCTGTAGGCCATAAACTGAAGGGAGATGACCCACCCAGGGTGTGAGTGGCACAAACCAATAAACTTGTAGACTGGTCAGACTAAAAAGAGAAAAAAAAAAGGAAAATTTCTCCTTTCTTCAGAGGAGCTCCAGTTTTCACCATTCTCTTTGGACTTTGGTCTTTAATTCCTTTGGTTTCTAATTCAGATTTCCAATGTAGACTCTTCACCCTTCTGTCACAGACTCACCATGGTAACCCTCCAGTGAGATTCCAGGCTTTCAACCTTCAACCTTCAACTGCTGCTGGACCCTCTAGCTCTCCAGCACACAGGCAGCCATTTTGGTTTCTTCCATCTCTGATCTAGCAGAAGGCCACCTCAACTCTTCTATTCTGACCTATAAGCCTACCTCATAGATCCCTTGTATAATCATACATGCATTTTATATTGAATCTATACCTCTAGAGAATCCTAATCAATACACCCAATTACTCCCTGAACCCACAACATACCACTCTCAGGAAGAAATAGAAATTTCTCACTTATACTAAACCTCAGGAATGAAAACTTACCGAGTACAAAGGAAAAACTATGAAATATTGTTATAGGCATTGAAAATGAATATCTCTAGTGACTGAGAAACAAATCCATTTGCAAGCTGAGTAGTCTCTAATGTTTTCAAACAAATGAAATTTGGGCAAAGAATTATCAGTTAAAATATTAAAAATGATTGTTAATAAGAGACCAATATGTGAATTTAGGCAAATAACCAGAGAGTTCAAAGAATTGCATCACATTTTAATAACAAGAGTCCCTTCTTTTCCTATCTATTTCTTTAATGTATACAACATTTCTTGTTTTTTGCATCTATGAAAATGAAAACAAGGACAGAGTTGTTCCTGAATCTTTCTAATCTTAAAGATAAATAACACTGCATCTATTAATGAATATGTAGAGTAACAGAAAATCATGGGATGTTTTTCCATCAAAATTTAACTTTTTATCTTTCATATTCATCAAAACTTTTGATATATAGAGATATTTTGATCAACTGCTTGCTTTTACATACTAATATTGGTAATGATACTCAATTCTAAAACCCTTAACATTTACAAACTTACGGTCATTGGACATTAAAAATTAAATTTAAATCTTCGTGCATATTTTGGTCACAGTAGATTATGATAGAGTGGCCAGTAAAAGGCTTTCAAGCATAAAACTAAATTAAATAAGGATAAAATTCAATGGGGTAACTGGAATGAAAATATAAAATCATGACGAAAAAGGAGCCATGTAAAACTGACTGTTTAAGAACTTGTTCATGTGTTTAATAGATGCTGTACCAAATTGCTTTGGTATTTAAAGTTCATTAGATGCATTAAAGGAATGATGTATTTTCTTAATGCCAGTGTTTACAATATTCTGGAAATGGCATCACTTGCAACTATTTAAAATTGTGTTGAAGATTCTAGATGGCAACTTAAAATATGCAAGGGTCATATATGGTTTTTCAAAATGTTTTAGGGGCACAAAAGTTTGAAGGCCACTGGTGTGGAGACTCAGTGTACGAAAGAGAAAAGTTTCAAGTCACGTCTCTTGTCTTTCCCTAAGCCTGCATTCTACCCATCTTCAGGCCATCAGATGATAATGGGAATGAATGGGAAAATATGGAGCCAAGAGCAACATCTTCATTTCCACCCTCAAGTGCCTGCCTAAAACCCCAAATCCCACTTCTGTCTTTCCAATCCTTGGTATTTGCTCTCAGCCTTGCCCTTGAGGGCCAGAAGAAAGTGACACAGCAGGGTGGAGACAGTGGAATGGCCATGGCTCTCAGGCTCCAGTTCCCACTGGGACAAAATGCTCTGCCACCACCACCCTGCAGACCTCTCACTTCTCCACCCTCAACTGTCCTTTCTCTTCTAAGCTATCCTTTTCTGAGCAGGGAATTATCATCTTGCATGTTCCCACTGAGTGACTCTGACTTTGCTGCTAGAAGGAACCCACTGCCCTAGGTTAAAGAGAGATTCAGCTCAACTCTAGAAAATTCTCAGCCTCTCTATCTAATGACAGAGATATTGAGGCAGCTAGTGGAATCCAAAGAACACACAAAAGACTGTTTCCCTGCCAGAGATTTCAAGTATGTATCCTCACACAACTCTGATGACATATAAAAGAGACACAATAACCCCTATTCCACATAGAGACCCAGTAAAGGTGAGCAAACATGCATTCGGAAGTTGTACTAATTCTGAACCAGTGGAAGGAGTCAAGGGTCCTCTGTATTTACCAATCTTTATGGGTTGAGTCAGAACCTATGGAAGTAAATGAGAGGACAATGCACATCTCTGAGAAAGCAAATGTAAAAAGTTGTAAAAACTTTGCAACATGCGTTAATGCCAAGATGGTCTAATGGGGAAACTGTCATTTACGTACTATTATTTTTTTATTTATTCTATCTTAATGTTACATTAACATTGATTGCATGCTTAGCACAAAAAAGAAACTTCAAATGCATCAAGAGAGAAAATGAAAAGCTTAGTATATGCCCTCTTCATCACTTGAAAGCTATTTCATACATGCCCCAGCAGGCTTTGCTTCTTGTCACCCTGCTCAGTCATGTCTGAGGGGAGCATCAGTCAGGGGTGGCAATCACCTAATATAATATTGTACTAGCTGCAGTCCCAGCAGCCACCACTACAGTCTTTCACCAAATAACAGTTTACCCTAAGGGTCACTCAGGCAGTGCATGTGTTTACATACTATCCCGAGGGTCACTCAGGCAGGTGTCATTTCAACCAGTCGATTCTTGTATCAAATAAACGTGATAAAATTGTCATTTTTATATTTTCTATTATATTATCTTATAAAAATTAATGAAAAAATATGCAATGTGTGGTCATCCTGTATTTAAATAATTGGACTGGTAAGTGGTTAAAATGGTTGCCATGCTTGCTTCAGAGAGTTTGAAGATTTCACATCCAGAGGATGCACATCAGTATTTGCTATTTATAGAGCACTATATGTACACACACCTATGTATCAGGAGAGAGGATGTTTGCATGAACACAGGTGTATGTCAACACATGTGCTTTGTGTGAATAGTTGCAGATACAGATACAGAACACAGGCCTGTCATGTCTTGATCACATGGGGTTGGTGAAACCTCCTTCGGACATTTCTAGAAATAAATGGCCTGTAGTAGGAAGAAGCATACTAGGTCCTCTTCCAAAGTGTTCTGTCTCATGAGATCCAACAAAAATAAATAATTGCACTCTGAACCCATTGATTAGCTTTGCTGACGGCCTACAAACTTTCCTTCCAAAATGAAGGAAATTAATCCTTTCCTGGAATTAGTCCTTCTAACTGCCTACCCTCTCCAATTGCTGGACTCTCTTAATAGTTCCCTCCACACCCACACATATATGGGAACCCTCCAGAGCCTTAGAAATAGTCCTTCAGAAACTTTCCCAAGTTCCTACCAACCCCTCTTTCCCTTCCTCTGCTCCTCTCCCTCCCATCTCTGTTTCACTACTCTGAGTTTTGCATGCTGTACTGTGAAACAGTTCTTCAACTTACTCTCTGGGCCCTATTTGTTCATTAAGTAGGCATTCTCTTTGCTGGCTGAACCTACATTCTCTTTAGATGCCACCCAGATTCCTGGCATGTCTTTGGGATACCAATTTGCCTGTAACCACACCCTGACCAACTCCCCAAATTCAAAAGGAGAGATGCACCATTACAGCCCCAGTTCCTAAGCACATAGGACTGGAAAGGACCTTGGAAATGACCTCATCCACCTCCAGACCCAGAAACCTTGACCAGAAGAGAGGTAGTATCTTGCCTAAGGTCACCAGGATAGTAAATAAAATGAAATTAAGTCCTAGGGTTTCATTCTTTTTTAATGTAAACTTACTGCTGGGGTATAGCATGTATACACAAAAATATGCAAATAAAAATACATAGATTGAGTGTTATGAAGATTAAAGTTTAGTTCTGTAGTTTCCTTTCTCCCACCTTTATGTACATGGACTTTGGGTCACCTTGTTTTCTCCAGGTTTTGTGGATGGATTCCTTGGGGATGCAAATATATGTCCATCTGTGGCTTTACCCAGCTATGGAAATTACCTGGTTTCCGTTGCAGGGAAACTCGGTGGGAAAGATTCAGATTCTTCTTACAGTGACATTGGACCTCTGATTTATCAAGTCAGAACTATTTGTCTTCCTCGTGCCTCTCCTCTTCCCAAGAGAGTGGAACAGACTATTACCTAGCTTCTTGTTGATATGAATTGAACATTTCAGCCCCAAGTCTAGTAGGTGCTTGGATTCTTTGGAGGGAAGGTGCAGAGAGAACCCAGAAAGACATCATTATAGCATTGCTCCCTCAGAGCAGGCTTTGTGACAGCTTACCCAAATGGCATCCGTTTAGCAGAATCTCAGAGAAATGACTGTCTCAGTCTGAGCCTCTAGCCTCAGAATTAGAAAACCCTTGGAGTCATCCAAAACTACAAGGAGTTAAGAGCCAAGCTGTTTAGCAGCATGAGCCTAGAAGGTAAATAAGCCCATTGTGATTCTTCCCAATTCTCTTACCTAGAGCTGCATCTGCCAAGAGCAAAGTTCTCAGACAGGAGCTCCAGGAACACACACCTTTTACAACTTTTCCTTTTGTTTTCCCCTTTCTAAATTCTGACTATCTATACGCTGGCATTCATTCAAAAACCTCATTGTCCTTTACTCCCCCTAAGCAATATAATTTTTATGGAGCAAATACTGCAAGTCCAAAAATGTACATTGAAGAATAAGTTGGATCTTACTTTCTTTTCTGAGTGCCTCAACTGGAGCCTCCTGGATGCACTAAAATCTTCTAGGGGAAACAAACTTTAGAGATGTTAAAAGAATTCAATTCACTGAACTAAGCTGGAGGCCTCAAGTTTGCTCTGATCCACAGATCACACTAAATTCATACTGATCTGCCCACATCTCAAGTGCTCATTATTATACACATGTATAAATTAAGGCAAGATAAATACTCCTAATGATGTTAGATTTTTAAAAGATTACCTAATATAGCCCAGGCACTAACAATTAGATTCCAGTTTAGATTCAAACTTATTTAGCCAAAATAAAGTAATCTCTTTAAAACAATATGAATTTTGCTCAACACTTAGTTGCCACACAAAATCTAAAAATTATGAGAACCCACATTGAAAATGTATAGATGAGGAACAAAGGAAATACCCTATAACTCAGCTAAAGCTATTCACCTGCCAAGCAACCTTCGAGAATCTATTTAACATCTAGAAGACTCAGCTTCCTTGTATATAAAATGGGGATAATAACACACTTACTAGAACACATATAGGAATAAAGTGAGATAGTAAATGAGACAGAGGCAATTTACAGGCATATAGCTATTGTTTTGAATCTGAATGGCCCTTGGATGATGCTGCTACTTTCTCAATGGTAAGGTTTACATTATTATAGAGCATTTCTCAGGTTTTTCCATGGACTTGGACATTCTGTCCAAAGACCTCTTACAATGATGAGGCATCTCTGATTCATGGATGAAAAACCAGTTTAAGGATGAAAGGTCAGACCGTCAATCTATGCAGAGCTCAAGCTAGAAGCAATCCATTGCCACATTCCAAGTATTTCTCTTTATGAGTTTTGTAAGTTGAGGATAATTCTACCTAAAATGACTGGGAGCAATTTTAAGGAACTGCCAGGATCTGTGTAGCTACCAGTCTGGATCCTTGGATCCAGGCTAATTAGAAAAGCTTGGCTAAAATGAATTGCAGAGAAGAGTGGCTGGTTAGAACATGCGATGCTTCTTTTGGACTATGCTCAGTGACTATGTATCTTGTGAGTGAAGCCTCGTGGGCAGGAGAAAAAAGGAAGAAGATGATTTGACTTTAACAAAGTAAGCAATGAGGTGGAGTCTTTTTCTTCAAAAGGCAAACTTAGCCAGGAATTGACTCCACTAGTTCTTCTCAATGACAATAATAGTAATAATAATAATACCTCCCATGAACTGAACATCCTACCAGTCTGAAAACGATGGCGCTCCATCCTACTGTTATAGAATATTAGGAGCTTAAACAGACAGGAGATATACACCATAGGTGCTATGAGGGCAAGGGCTTTTCTAACAATTGGTAGAATACTTTCGCTCATAAGCCAGTGAGACCGCATCTCCAGGTAAGCCCAGGCTGAATGCCAACCCTCAAGCTTTGGTTGAGACACTAGGTGATCAGGCCTGATTCACTGAAGACTTTTTTCTAGCTCCAAGGTTCCAAAAGCCTAACACACTGTGCCCTCAAGGCATGGATCCTGGGACAAGTTTGCACAACCATTGCCGGGGCCTCAAATTACTGCCCTAAAAGCAGAAAGCACAGAAACCTCTGTTTGGTGTTCCTGGCCACATTTATCTCAGACAGAGTTTGTGAGGACTAATTGAGGAATGTGTACAAAGCATAGCCAACAACATGAAACCACCCTCAAAAGTGCTAAGATGTAGCATTACTTCCTACAATGTCAGGGACTCCTTGTATCCCTGGCTTGACACCCGTTGTCATTAGTAACTGCTTCTGGGGTTTTCCCCCTGTGATCGTGTTGTCACATCTCTGGGAGTGTGATGTGAGTCCCATGTCTCTCATTCCTTACAAGCAGAAGTTTCTGGAGTTCATCTGGATTGAGAGGAAGCAGGCTGCTGCATTTTGGGGGCCAGTAGGGAGGAAAACTGAGGCAAGGCAAATTCAGCACTTTGCCCATACCACTTAGCACCACTGGGCAGGGGTAAGATCACCCATTAGAAGAATTAGTGGTTAGAGAAGCAGGACCCCAGGATGGCAAAAGAAGGTGGCCCACTCACAAACAGACTTTATAGTAGAGGTTGCATGCACTGTGATCCCAACTCTTAGCTGCATGACCTCAGGAAACATTTCATCTCTCTGAACCTCCATCTTCCCATCTAATAAACAGTAATTCGAATGTGTCTCCTAAAATGGCCATGGGAACTAAACAAATAATCCACAGGAAACCTGCCCAGTTCCTGGCTCTTGGTAAGCCTCAATATTCATTAGCAAGTAACTATTACTGTAATAATTGTAATATAGTTGGATTGGGAAGTAAATAGCCAGTGTCTGTGACTGTCACTCTTTCCGTGTAGGGCTGCCCTGTGGAAAGGTGAGCAGTCTTCTCTGGTTTTGTGCTGCTGCAATAAATGAACCAGACCCCACCCCTTTCTCTTCTCTCCATCATTGATTTTCCTCCTCCAGTTAGGGCTCGTCCTGCAGGTGGCACAGATCGGCCACGAAGACATGGTTGTCGCCAAAGGTGACATCTAGTCCTTCCAAATCACTCCAAATTAATCTTTCTATTTGGAAGGAGATTTAAGCCCTTGGGCCCCTCTTTTGTTTTATTAACTGCCAACTGAAAATGCCAGAAGTAGCTTGGAAAGAGGCACAAAGGGTGGGGGCACAGGAAACTCTTTGCATATTTTAATTACTTCAGTAAACAATACATACCACAACATAAACTACCATCTACGACTACATCCCCAGGCAAAGAAAGTTGGAGGCTCATCTAAGGAGATGACCTAGAGAATATGTAAGGCCTCTGTAGACTACAAGCTGCCTGATCCAGCTGTTCTGAGCTGGAGCTGAATTTCCAGGCCATCCACTGACTTGGCTGCCAGAGCAGCTCCGATGAGGACAAGAACAAGTGAACAAAATGGTACTTCCATAGACCCATAGCTTGCCTGGGAACTGAATGCACCTTCCCACTCAGTGGAAAGTGTGATGTTCATTGAGTCATGAAACAAGCCCTTTCCATTCTAAAGGAAGGATGCTTGGAGTGTGAGGGAGAGTTACAGATCACTTGCAGGCCCATACCTGTGAAGCCGTGGATAAAGTTCTTCAGCTCCATCGAAAGATAAGGATTTGACTTAGAAAAAATAACAGGGTTAAATAACAGGGAGGCCTGAGGATGGGTGATAACAGCAGGTGAAGCACTCTGTGAACTACAAAGGGATTAAGAAACACAAGCATCCCAAGTTCTTAGTTAAGCTCTCCCCTGAGAATTTCCAGGGAAGTGGTACTGATAGAGACAGGGGACATCTCCAGCATCCTGGAAGGGAGGGAGCCAGAGAGAAGATCTACCATGGAGGGAAGCCATGGAATCGAGTCCAAACAGCACTGGATTAAGAGTCAGGTCGTCTGAGTTTCCATCTCAGTTGCATCAATGTATCACGCTGTGGTCCTGGCAGTCTGTACTTTTTGCTCTCAATGCTCACGTTTTCACTAATGATATAGTTGGGCCAAAGGACTGTTAAGATTTCACTCTGCTAAAAAAAGACACAAATTTGTCCAAAGCATAATTTTCTCATCTGACTCTATATGCCAAGAGCCCTGAACAAAAGCTCATCATGAGTGCCTTCTTAATACCTGCAGTGCCAGCAGCCTGAATTTCCAGAGGAGCATGTGTATGTGTGCACGTGCCTGTGTGTGTGTTCATTGTGGGCAGGCCAAAGAGAGCAAGGGCCAGGGCTCGGCACTCTGGGGTCTGAGGGTTACATCACACCACCTGCCTCCTCCCTAGGCACCAGCGTCCTCATCTATGAAATTGGTGATTGCAGGAAAAGGCTGAACTAGTTGACCTTTAAGTATCATCTGGTTCCAAAACATGAAGAGTCGATGAAGCAGAGCCGGGATAACCTCTGGATGCCCCTCCCAGCTCTGGGAGAAGGTTAGAGCTTTGGGCCCCACTGACTTCCTCACAGCCCCCTACTCTGCACCTGGGCCCAGGGTGCCTCTCTGCAGAGACGCGTGGGCTGAGGGCAGTGGCAGATGAAAAGCATGGTGCAGCCACACCTCCACACAGCATGTGGCTTCCCAGGCCTCCATCTGAGGCCTGCAGCTGTGGGCTGCACCTTCTCCCTTCATAAACAAGCCCTACCTCTTGGCTTCTCCTTTAAGGTCAAAAGTCTTTGCTCTGAAGATGCTCGGAGGATGAACACAGGAGAAAGTCTTACATGCTAAGCCAGCAAACAGTTGGATAGACTTTAGTTTGTTTTTTTTTTTTCAAAGACATTCCTACTCTTGCTATACACATTCATGTGTCCAAAAGCATATAAGTGGACTTCTTGTTTCCAGGCAACTGAGGTTAGGATGAAGTAACTTTCTCAGGGTCAACTAGTGGGCCCCCAAAAGGTGGAGCTAGTTAAGTATTGAGGTAGGTAATCCTCAAGAGTAAAGGCCCTCATCTTAATTTATCTACACCTCTAGCCTGCATTATAACAGAGGTAGGAAGAATTTAGCATTTCCAGAATGGAGCCAGAGGTGGAAGTCTTGCGTCAGTGAACAGGAATATAGAACAACAACTTACTGAGTGTTTATTATGCCAGGGTGTATGCTAAAGAGTTAAAATGCACTGCTTCATTCAATCTTCCCCAAATGCACTGACTCTGGAAGTTACTGTCATCATCAGCATTGCATTGAGGAAGAAAGAGAGGGAGGAATAAAAGAGGAAAGGAAAAAGATTAAGTAGCTTATTCCAAAAGGCTGAAGAGTAAAAGATCCAAATCTTATACCTAAATTATTCAGTTTCAAAAATCAATATTCTTATGCACCAACAAGTTGAAACTGCTATACATTTCCAAGTTAAAGAAGACTTACTAGGAAAAAAAATGTTTCAGGGTATATAAACTGATTGTTAGGGTGGCAAATTTTAGAAAATGGTATAGAAATTCTAGAACCTGATTTCTATAAAAACAGCCATAAAAGCTGAAAGGGGATTTTCATTCTGAAATATCTAAATCAGCACATGCAATTAAGTAAGATGGGAGCCCACATCAGACCAGAAAGCATTAAAAAAGATGACACCAGAATATGTCCTATATTCCTTGTAGACAGACTAGAAAAAGCAGCCAGCCATGGGCTTTGCTTCCTTGGTCATTTCCCTGCAGCTTTTCTCTGCATAATACGAAGCTCAGCTGTGGAGTGGTTCTGATGATCTTTCACTGGGTCAGCTGAGCTTGCAATGGCTGGTGCTCCCTGCTGAAAACAACTCTTCATTACTAACCACCTAGGTCCTGCGTAATGTGTTCAACTTTGAGAGCATTTATCATCATAACTTTCAAAATTTATTACCCTTGATTGTTTGGATATCCATTTTCCATTAATGTCTCTTTCTCTAATGTCATTGTCTTGGGAAGGAAAAGAAGGAGGCAGAAGGAGATGGAAGAATTATAGGAAAAAATGGAGATGAGAAGAAAGGAAGGAGAGGGGACGCAACATGTACAGAGCCTAGTGGCAGTCAGTATTTGGGTCTTAAAATGAATCAAACATCACAAATAAGTCTAAACCTGGACATTTTTATTATTATGACACCACAGTGCTTTTTTGCTTAAAGTAGCTTAGGTTATGTTTTCTGTCACAGATAAAAGAATTCTGATAAAACACTGGAAAATTAATCATTTAAATTGGTCTTTATTTTAGGGAATAAAGTGTCTACTAGAAATGAACATAAGAAGAGAGATATAGAGCTTCTAGAGGCCCAGAAAGAAATCGATCTGCCCAGGGAGGTCAGAATCGCAATGGACATTTTTCCCTCCCCTCCTGCATGGCAACACCCACATGCCAAGACTTCACCTGTCACAAAGCATCACGGGACACAGTTCACAGCATGTGGCTCTGATGCCAGCATCTGCATTGACAGTTCTCCTTGTATGGCTGCATCAGCCCTAGTGATATGCTTTTTCGCCCAGACACATTGGGCTGGAGACCACAGCAGACATTTACCTTCCATTAGGGCTAGCCACAGTGGCGGGAAGGGAGGGAGCAATAAAAACCTGAGGGATGAACTAATGCTCAAGAAAGGTAAACACCAGCCTGGAGACAGTGAAATTCGTATCATCCCTACCAGCATTTTCAGACAGGAGGTTGGCACACAATTCTTCCAAACATATGGATTTACCAGGAATCTTTGTCCCAAAACAAATGCTGAAGCAAATGGATTTGACCAACTTTGAAGATTAAAATGCAGATAAAGGAGTGTAGAATTCAATCCTAAGGCCAAGGCAACTTTCCTTGGGGCAGTCTTGACTGAAATAGGCAGAAGATTGCCTCCCCTCCTCTGTCATCTTCCCTATGGTTCCCTCTGCTCCTTCGTGTAAAGACCTGAATGCCAACCCAATCAAGGCAACCCTTATTGTTGTGATGAAAGGGCCTGCTCTGCTCCAAAACACTGTTCAGATCAGCAGAGAACAAAATACTAAGTGAGCTAGGAGCTCAAAGGTTAAATACCTTGTAATGAACAGAGTTCTTATCTTGGATAAATCTCTAGGTTAAACCCAAAGGAGTGGTCCTGGCCATACACAACTAATCTTGAATTTACAAAGACTTGAGATACCACATAAATTAAGAGGCATCTCATCCAGAAGAATGTATTAGTTTTCTCCAAAAGACCAATCTTAACTATCTCAAATCACAAGATTTGAGATAGCAATTTTGAAAAGCCGAACAACCCTATCCCATAATTTCAGAGCTGTGAACAATGTTGGTGTTTCACTCCATCAAAGTTTTAGAATGCTCTCTAGCTTAGAGACAACTTCATGGCACTCAGTCCAACCTCACAATATCAATGATAGCCAAAAACAACATTCACGTGGAGAAGGGCAAACAAAGCTTATTCCAAACATTCCTCATGTCTTTGCCATGCAGAGACAGGTATGTGTTTTCAGTTTCCTTTGAAAAACTGGATTTGCTTGGGTGGGGAGACACCATGCCCCACCATGCTCCCAGCTTACTGATATAAAGGAAGAGCCTATGATAAGATCTGGACTGAAGGACTGAAGGCTGCTGGACTGAAGCATACCTGTGACAATGTCCTATTAGACTTGTGTCTAAAGCTTGAGCATGGTCTTTCTAGCTGGAACTAAATCCTTCCTAGAATTAATCATCCCCTGTATGTGCTAGTGGCAGAGTTGGCCATAGGTAACCAGAAAAAGAAGGAACATTCTTGTCAGCTAGAAATATACCCAGACATTTCTAATTTTTACCCCTCTTCCCAACTGGGGCTCTACAGAGCATACAGATGCAGAATAGAGAAGCCAGCTGATGATAGGATGGCTTAGGATTTGAGGAGAAAAGAAAATTACTTCACTTGTTAGCTTTTATCAGGGAGAAGATTCAGAAAGAAAAGTCAGAGAGGCATGTCCCATGGAGGAAGACAATGAAAATTTGCTCCTTAGCCCTTGAGTATTACAGTGAAGGGAGAAACTAGGCAATAGTCCATAAACTAAAGAACAGTCTTTGATAAGGTACTCATAATCCAATAGTAAGAAGACCACAGTGAGGAGTATTCAAGTGCCACCAGGATCTTCCTGTGATGTTGGCATTGTGATGGTAAACAAAATCCTTGACAAATAACAGGGGTAATAACTTTTCTCTATCTATATGGCACTTATTGTGAAACTGAACAAGACACTGCCTTGATCTTCACTGAGACCTGGAATAAACATATGCTAGAAGCCCAAGGAAATAATAGCAATGCATGTGGGAAGATCCCCCTTTAGAAAAATGGGAAAATATTTACATCCCAAAATAATTTTTTACTTTGTTGTAGCAGGTCTGTCTTGTGCATCTAACTGGTGATTTCCTTGCTACTAACCTTCTTAGGACCCTGCCTTATGTATAAAACAAAATGTTACCTACTTTTTTCTGGGAAATATATGAAAGTGCACCACAAATAAATATAAAGTTACACAGTAATATTGATGTTAAATATAACCCTGATATCTGAGATGTGATCCAGAGACATCCTGCTTGCTTCTTGCTAATAGCATCCCAAGAATGGATGAGGTCAGTCAGTGGATTCCATTCATAAAGGTAGACAAGAATTTGGAATTATCTTCAAATTCACCTCTTCACTCAAAACCCTGTCAAAAATCCTTTGTCCAATCTCAGAACTTTGCATGCATTCACCCCACCCCCGTTATTGGGACACACATACCATGCAGTGGCCCTCCTTCCAGCTCTGCTTTAGACAGACACTACCACAGAAGACTTATTCTCATGCCCAAAAGATTTGCCATGCCCATCCCCATTCCCAGTGGCAATGACACTTTGAAGCGGCAGAAATCACTGTCTTCATGCACAGTCAGCAAAGACATGGACAATCACCCCAACATACCTTCTGCCCTTGATCCAGCCATGCAGATGAGCCCATACACAGGACCTCGGGGTAATGCTGGAAGTCCTACCTCTATTTTCCTTCCCCATGTCCTGCGAATCGCTGCTTAGGAACAGATGCTGAGACTAGCTCATAAAGGCAGGATTACCAACTTGAGTCAAACTGGATTTAAATCTTGCCTCCACTACCTTCTAGTTTTGTGTTTAAACATCAGTGCTCTCATCCTTAAAGTGGAAGTAGGATAACTTCTCCATGGTAACAGTGTAGATTAAATTAATTACACTACTCAAAGCCTCTAGCAAAGTGATAGGAGTGGTTGCTCGGGAAATATAAGAGGTCATCTCCACCCCCAAGGACACACCATCCTCAAGGATGAAAGAAGGAAGGACCTGAAGATATCCTGAATGGCCAGTGTGGGCCACAGATGGAGACACTTTGTACAAATGACTGAATCCAGCTTTGTTCACCTTCTGATGCCCACTCGGCATTACCAGTGGGACAGGAAACCATGCTAAACACCAAGCAGACAAAGTAAGCTCCCAATGCCTCAGGCCCCTAACTTTGCTTCTTGTTATGCTGAAGTTTATATTTCTTCATTTGGACTTGGACTTTTCAGATCTGATTTGCTTCAGAAAGTTTTAGCTGAGCCGCAAAACTCCTTGGAGAAATTAAGTGAACTAAATTATATCATCTTTTTGAAGCAACTCAGTTGCTTTGAACCCCTATCAAAAATGGCACACACACGTGACTGTGCACGCACACTCACACACACACCACCACCACCACAATCACCACTATCACTACTACTACCATCATCAGCCACCTATTTTTATTCCCTCGGCTTTATGTTTCTTCTAAAGACCTGTCACTTTCTAACTGACTATGTTTCTTAGTTTATCTTTATCTTCTATTTCCCTTATTAGAGGCACAGATTTTTACCTGTTTTACTCACAGTTGTATTCTTGGCATCTAGAATAGCTCGATACATAGAGAAGTGTCTGTATGTCCCAGTTTACCAGGGAAGGTCTAAATTTATGCCCTTAGTCCCCATTTAATTATTAATACCTTGCTTTTCTACTCTCAGAAATATCTAAGTTTAGACAATCACATGCACAAACAAATCATAAATTATTTGTTTAATTGAATTCACAAATTTGACCAATCTGATACATTAAATAAAACTTGTAAACTCTTGAAACTGAGAATTGGATTCTAATGTGGGTGAAATACACATACTTATTTTACAAACGTGAGAGGAGGTTAAGCTCTCATATGACCCTGCTTGCAAAATTCTCCCAAGGCTGGCAAACATGCCTGTTCTGATAGGGTCTAGCTATACAAAGCCCCCAGAACTCCTAAAGGGAAGCCATTATTAGGATCAGTGTCAAGATGAGAAGCCTGTGTAACTGCTGCCCTGAGAGAATCTGGGAGGCTATGCTTAATTTACCTCCCTAACTAAATCAGGAGAGAAATGAATGCAATTGTAAGAGCATCCCCAGGCACCTGCAGGATCAGGATAATATCTCATATTAAGAAGCTGAAGCTTCTCACTTCTAAATCAACTCAACAACAACCTCAGTGTTTGGAAACAGCCTCTGGCTGGTGGGAAAGCACCTTAAGATGACAAGTAGGACTTGGGCTGGAGTTTAAGGCCAGGAAGCTAAATTTTGTGGCTGTATTTTTCCAAGTGGATCATTCACAAAACACAAGGAGAAGAACCATAGGCAAAGCATGAAAGGAAACCATTCAATTCAGCTTTCAGAGCAAGGCAAGACAGATGGAACTTCAACTAATGCTGCAGTGTATCCACCACCTTGCCAGAAATTACCATAGAAATCAAAGTAGGGAGGGTAAAAATTTCCCCTCAAATGCTAGCAGATATGACTCAGTCCTATAGGCTAGTAAAAATTGTCCTCAGTTATTCAGAGGGAGACTTCCTGTCTTCAGACCTTCTGATCTATGTGTTAAGGATGATCTTAGCTCCTCAAAGGGAGGCACCCGAAGTACAGGCACAACTCAAGGACACACCTCTTGCAAGGCATGAAAGCAGCCAAACCACCATCCATGCAGTACCTCCAGCCTCCACAGACTCACAGGCCTGCCCACAAGCCCTGCAGCCCTTTGAGTTCTGGCGGCCATCCCCACTGTGCATTGGATTTTAGCAGGTCATGGCCCGCCACCCGACCATGCTACCTCCCCATGAGACATCCCAAGCACACCTATGACTTTGGCAGGAAACTTCCATTGAAATGAAATGATGTCCCCATCTTGGGAGGCAGAAAGTGGTTGGAGCAGCCCTCAGCCCATGGAAGTTCCTCTCCAAAGCCTGCAAGCTGTCAGTCAGTATGGGAACAGCTCTGCCCAGCCTTGGCCCCAGAAATGAAATCCAGACTCACTGTGGAAGTTGTCGGTGCTGCTAGCCTCTGCCGCTGCCATGACACGTTGACTGGGCCCTTCTGGCATAGCCCTTCCTGACAGTGAATGGGGCAGAGAGCAGGGAGAGGAGAGAGAAGAAAAGGGGTGAAGGGAGAGGAAGGATGTGACTGAGGATGGATGAAGGGAAGAAAAGGGAGTGGCATTTCTTTAACTGAAGGGGGTATCCCTCCTGAGCAGACCTCCAAACAGCTCTCCCACACTCTAGGCAAGAAAGTTGACAATGGCCTTCCACCCGCAAGTTCCTCACACAGGAGTCCACCCAAAAAGCCACTCACAGCCCAGCCAACACACAATTCTAGGCCACGACACCCAGCTCTCTTCTTGTGAGGGCCACCAAGAGTCAATGGGTTTCTCTCCAAGGGCTCAGCTCTCCTCCTGACAGGTAAGCTTCTCACTCTGGAAGGGAATGAGTTTTATATAGAATTTTCAACCTCTTACATCAAAGAAATGGTACTTTCTCTCAAACTCCTAACGGTGTTAGCAGAAAATCCTTGAGTTCACAGCTATTTTTAGAGCTTCCCAGATCCTATTATTATTTCTCCAATTTGGAGAGGAGGTGAGCTAGCTGAATATCACTGGCGTGGACTCTGAACCCTCCTCCTCCTCTACATCAACAGAGTTAAAGGCTGGTCTTCTGCATCCCACCCAGGAAAGCCTTCCCAAGAGGGCAATGGAGGGGCTGAACTAGACTGCCTTAGAGGGATGTCTCAAGGTAACTTAACAAGTGCCTCTCCTGTCAAGAGTTGTGTGTAAAGGACAAGTGACAGCCTCTGCTCTCAGTGGAGCCAGAGCAAGAGAAGCCATCCAGAAGGACTCAAGGAGGAGGCAGGCATCCAGGTACATAAACCCAAAAGTTGGGGCCAAGGAGAACTTCCATGAAGACAATGAAGTGGGGAATCCACGATGTCTCATGGTGGCGAGGGACAGACAGAGAGAAGGAGTAAAGAGGGAGAGGAAGAAAGGACATATGGCCATTTGTGAAAAGGTCTTATGGGTGAAATCACCCCCCAACTAAAAAACCTATTGTGTTGAAGTCCAACCCCTCTGGGACCTCAGCATGTGACTGTAAGTGGAGATAAGGCTTCGAGGGGTAACTAAGGTAACATGAAGTCATTATGAAAAGTCCTAATCTAATACCCCTGATGGCATTATGAGAAAAGAAAATTTGGACACATATTTACAGACGAAGGCCCACTTGAGGATACAGGGAGAAGTCAGGAATTTGCAGGTCAAAGAGACAGATCTCAGAAGGAAACAAATGTGCCTACACCTTGATTTTGGATTTGCGGCCTCCAAACTGTGAGCAAATAAGTTTCTAATGTTAAAGCACCCACTGTGCAGCACTTTGCTATGGCAGCCCCAGGAATGGACACAAGACCTTGGCAATGGGAAAAGTGAGAGTGGTATTGTAGAGCAAGAGGCAGACAGGCTAGGGTGGCCCTCAGGGGTTTCTTGTGGGAGAGGTGAGGAAGGAGTCTGGCAGAATGCGGAGAGCCCAGTGGGCCAGGTGAGAAATTTAGACTTTGAAGAGATGAGGATTCACTCAGGTCCCTTAAACAAGTAGTGGGTGGGATGTAGATGGAGGAGGAGGAGATGTGTAGCATGGCCCTGAGCTTGAAGATGCATGTGCTGATCCAGGTGTCGGAGCCACCAAGTTGTGTACTAGGGTAGTTCCTGCCAAAGTGCAAAGATCAAGTGACATGCAGGTGCTATGTCATAGCAGGTAGGTGAAGAAGAGATGGATTCAAAGAAGACTCCCTTTTGGGGGACTTTCCAAGAGAGTTTTCAACCGGCTGTTGAGAAGGGGAAAGCAAGAGGCAGCCATGGTGAGTTTATTTCGACCACTCCATGTTTCAGTCGCCAATAAACTCTCCAGGGGAGACTTACAGAGGGAGCAATCAAAGAGAGAAGAAGTAGAGACTGAAAATGTAAATTCAAGCAGCTTCTGCATCGAACCAAGAAGGGGTTATAACCATGGGAGTGTGTAAGGTTTGCAAAGTAGATGTCAGAAATAGCTGCACCAGAACATTAAATGAGAGGAAGGAGAGAAGCCAATGAAAGAGGTAAAGAGTGCCCAGGAAAGAGAATGCATTGCAAAGCAGGACAGCAGGACGTGACTGAGGTATTGAATAAAAATATTATGCAGTGTTGGCAGGGAGGCAGGTTGAGGGGGAGAAAGAAGTGGGTGCTACTAATGTCATTCAGCAGATAGTTCAGAAAGGATGAGCCTTGAGAACAGACATTTGAATTTGGGCATGGTGAGATAATTACTGACCCCCAAACTTCAGATTCAATGAAGTGGAAAGAGCAGAAGGTCAAAAATGAAGACAGAAGATAAAGCTACCTATTGTAATACTTGAAGAGACAAATGGAAATTGGAAAGGGCAGAAAGGTCAAAGGAAGATTTGTCTTTAATGTAAAAGAGATTGCATTTTTTTTTTTTGGTCAAAAAGAGGGAGCAAGCCTTTAAGAAAGACTTCAGAACAAGATAAACATAGTCATAGTGAGAGGTGGGCTGGATAGAGACGGACAGGTAACAGATGGCAAGGCACGAAGGAAGTGGGAAAGAATGCGGAAGTGTGAATGTGAAGATATGGAGAGAGTGGATTTGGCCTAATATTTCATAGTGTCATGGAAATATACACTTGACAGTTCTTCACACATGCATAATGAGTCCTTAAATTACTATACTGTATCTAAGCAATCTCTATTATACAGTCATCTCTTCAGATCAGAGTTGGAAGAAACTAAAACTATGAGGTAATCTACTACACCCTCATATCCAATGCATATGTCTCTATAGCATCTCTAATGTGTGGATTTTCTGGAAATGTGGGGATGGACAGTGGAGATGGGGGATCCACTATCATGCAGGGTGGTCTGCCACTTACACATAATAATGGTAATTGCCTATGACACTGTGCCTCACCATCATTGAGTCTGAAGTGTTCCCACACTTTTCTAATCATCCCACACCATGGGTAAGGGAACATATTGTAGAGTCCATCATCAAACCAAATTAATGGAGGACCAGCCCTCAGCATCTCTGTGCTAAAGCCTGGTTTGTGATTTCCGAGTGTCTTAAACTACAGTGCCCCTGTGCATCAACTCAGATCATGTTTGTCTCCTTGCTTGTTGCATTGAATGGACATTTATGGAATGCCCAGTATGTGCTAGCACAGTTTTAGATACAAAAAAATGTGTAATTGCTAAAGTTACACCTTTCAGAAATCACAAGCTACTGTGAACAAATATGCATTGGCAGATGTCCTTGAGAATATATTTGACAACATACACACATACACACACACCACACCACACACCAACCTGCTGCAACACATTTAGAGGCACTGTGGCAACACTCTTTGTCTCTGACCACCTCTTTCCTTGCTTCTAACATTCTTTCTTTGCCCTTACATTCAGTGAGTCTGTGTTGTATTCTCGGGAGTACACTTGGCTCACAACACTTACTGCTGCTTGCTCAGCTGTTACACTGGAGATGCCAAATTCCCTCAGTTAAGGTCTCCTTGCCTGCTATGGTGGCCGCCCCTGACTCACCCCAACTGGTTCCCCCATTTTCCTTCAGTAGCCTTTTTACAAAGCCTTGTTGGAAAAAAAATAAATAAAAACCAAAAAATACCAAGATTGTATCATTATAGGTTCACTCTAAACTCTACCTAACCTCATGAAGAGCATACTATCCTGGTATGCTCTAAATTTTTATTCAAAAAGTTTTTGTTCACATCTCTCAAGAAAAACTTATCTATTACTAAAAATACCTAACCCAACTCTGCCTCTCATTTATTGTGGAATCTGAGGAAGACCAACCATCTCTCTGAGCCTCAGTTTACATGTCTGAGCCTAAGTTTACGTGCTTGTAAATAGGAATAATCATACCAGGCAGCTTTACAGAATTTTGATGGTCATCAGGGATGAGCACCATATCTGTAATATTCTTGTGTTGACTCTACCACTAACTAAGATGCATGAACTTGACAGTCATCTGCTTGCCTTCCCTCTCTCCCTCTTGCCCAAGCCCCTTCTTTCTTTCTCTTTTTAAGTGGATTTGACAAGATGAATTCCAAGCTCATTTCTAGCTATGATTTCACAAGTTTGCTATTGTAATTTATCCAAATTTTATAAGGCATCTATCAATGGCTTTCATAAAATACTTATGGGGAAAAAAGAGGTTAATCTACATAGGAAAACAATTCAGTTGGGTAGAGTCATAATAATGAAATAACTATTTCTTAAGAATTGGATCAACATCTGCCTGGGAGCAGAACTCTAGCCAAAAACTTAAGCTCTTGGAATGCTCAACTTTTCAAAAAATAAAAATATGCTTAAAGATAGTGTGGGTACATTGATAAAAGTTGGCACAGAGCTGCTGGCACTGAACTGCCGGGGAGATCTGTATCCAGACCACCAAAAACCTTAGTAAAGTAGAATAGGGAACAGAATCTACCCAGAAACAAGGCACTTTTACTGTACACAAGCTCTAAAAAGTTAGCAACTTCTTAAAACTGCTTATCTGAAGATAATTTATGCTACTAGGACACTCATGCCATCTGTGATCATGGGCAAATAAACCTAAATGAGCTCCAGTAATGCAAACGCATCCTCCCTGATGAAGTTCCATAAACACAGAACCATTTGATAAACTCCCACCCATGCTGTCCTAGAATCCCTCCATTTGAAAATATGCCTACAAGAGTCCAGTAGAATCCCTGGACAGACAGCACTAAGCAGGAAGGTATATGCCAGGACTGCAGCTAATTGGACTGGACGCCACCAGTCCCTTTTCCAAAATTCATGGCAGATACCACCAGTTGATCACATGCTTTTTCGTTACTCCCAGATGCAACCCGTCACTGGACTCAGGGCAACCACCACCAGTCTCTCAGAACTTCTTCCTGAGATGGACTTGCCTTCCAAGGGGCACATGATACTTGGTATCGGGGCAATTAGGTTTACAAGAGACAAAATGACTCATCTTTTAGGTGTGGGGCAATTCTGTGACATGGAAAGCATAGTGGACTATAATAATAAAGTGACTCCTGAGTATGGAAAAATAAATAAAATACAATTGATCTCTTGAATATCAGAATAAAATGAATGAAAATGTGGATGTATAGCCAAGGATGTCCAAAAAAGCTTCTAAGTTCTCAAGCTGAGAGGACCAAGCCAAATTGATATACATAAATAAAAAAAAAATACTGTATATCTTTCAGAAGGGGCACTGGCTGGTCATGGTGAACTGAAAAAGGATACTCCTGGAACTGGCTGATGGCAATGTTCATTGCCTCCTGCCTTTGGGCAGGGGAGAGAAGATTTCTGCAAAAAAACATGAAGCACTTCTGAATCTACTGGGAAGCTAAGAACTCTGTTGTCAGTCTTTCTTAAATAGATGCCATTGATTATTTGCATCTTCTAACTCCCTTATTCTGACTTCTTCTCACTATGATCACACTTTTCACATAGATTAGCACTAAAGTGAATGTTTTGGTCATGTAGTCTTTAAATAACTGTTCCTCTATGTGGATTACTAAATTCCTCTTTTGGTGCTAACTCCAGTCTAATGGGTGTTTAAATTGTTGTGAGACAGTCACTTGGTCCTCATCACTAATAACCAGATGTTTGGGTCATTTGTGGGAAATTAGATCCAGCTGCCTTTCCCTTAGATGACACCATTGCACTTTCCAGATGTGCCTACCCAGAGTCCCCACATAGTGACCACTGGTGCCTGCCTACTAGGGACCCTTGAGGATACATTTAAACATGCTTAGGCCAGGGGAGATGTTATTTCCTATCCATTACAAACATCTCAGTTAAGCACTTTCACAAAGCACTGAGTATGCAAAAAGCACTGTGCTAAAACTAGATTGGGTTCCTTTGCCTTCAAGATAACTTATGCTTTGGGGAGGTATTAGAGTTTCGATCTGGAATACAACCCAAAGTCTTATGTGTGAAAGGCTTGGTTCCTGGTTGATGGTACTACTGGGAAGTGGTGGAACCTGACAGGTCTCCCAAGTCAGACCCCTGCCCAAGCAGATCTGCTACCTGCATCCATAGGAGGACAGAAAAAACAAGAAGCCAGCAGCTGCCCTGCTGCTCTCAACACAGCCCTGCTTATCAGCCAGCCCCAGGCTCACCACCCATGGGACTTTAAAATTTTCCACCCTCTTGACCAGTATCCCCTTCCCTACCTAAAATGCCCCATATCAACCACGAGCACCTTCCTCTCAGTGCCAGCAGCCTTCTCACCCTTGGACCATCTGCACCCAGATGACAATAAACTCATCGCATGTTGCTTAGACTTTGCCTGCCTCTCTGGGCTCAATTGTGTCTCAGTCTGACCTTACAGAATATTTAGGAGATGAGGCCTAGTTAGAGGAAATAGGTTACTACTGATGTCCCATTGAAGGGTATATTTTGTGTTAGACCTCCCTTCTCTCTGCTTCCTCACTGTCATGGGGTGAGTAGCTTTCACCCACCACATACTTTCCGCCATTATGCTCAGCCTCATCACAGGCCTAGAAGTAATGGAGCCAAGTAACAATGGACTGAACCCTCTGAAACCATGAACAAAAATAAATTTTTCTTCCTTTAACTTGTTCTTCTCAAGTATTTTGTCACAGCAATGAAAAGTTGACTAACATAAGTATGGGACAGGCACATATTCCAATGACTCAAGGGCATGGAAAAATAAAGACCACAGAGTTGGAGATTGACCTGTTGGCTAAGGAAATGACCTATAAGAATGAAATGGGTCAGAAATCAAAGATTCAACCTGGCTGGAGAACATGACTCAATGGAAGAAAGAGATGGAGTACTGATAACCTTCACCACCATCATCAAGCAACTTGGGAATGCTGATGAACTCATTTTTTCCAGGGCGCTCATGGTGATTTTTTTTTTTATTGTCTGTCAGAGAAAAAGGAGGTTTATTTGCATATAGGAGATTTTTCAGAGCATTTATTTATTTAGAAGCACAGAATACAATCTGGGGTATTTCTCATGTTTCTTCTGTGCAAGTGAAGTTGATCTTCTGAAACAGAGATAAGATTTCTTAAATATGGTATTCTTAAAAATCAATTAAAGCCTATTGTTTTTGCTTTTGGCTAGATAATCAAAATTGACTGGTGTAAATATTTCAAACAACTAAGTTCAATAAGTATATTCAAGTTGGCTGCCTTTAAAGGTATTTAAAAAGACTGAATTAATTGGCTTAATTTTTAAGTACATGTTTGAATGACTACTTGGTTGCTAACATTTACACTTCATGCAGATTTAACTAAATTTTGCTAAAGCCCTTCTTTAGTTCTAGAAGTCTTTTTGTTATCTCATTGGGAGAGTGATACTGTTAACCCTATTTAGCAAATATGAGAACTGAGACGAAGGAGTTCCAGGGGCAAAGCTAGGAGATGGCAGAGCTGGTGTTTAAACCCTGATCTTGTGACCCTCCAATTTTATCCTAATTTCACTGCAATACTCTATTACTTCTCCAACTGTAGTAATCTTTTTTTAAAATTTTATTTTACTGGTACAGTTTACGTATACAGTATAATGACATTCATCATTGGAGATTTGCATCTTTGCATAATCTGTCTTGGTTCTTATTTTTCCCCCTTCCCCTGCCCTCCCTTCAACCCCTCCATCCCTCCCTATTTAAAAGATTTTGTTTCCATTTTTTCATTTTCTCATAATAATTCCATTC
>NW_004624768.1:15295781-15624432 GCF_000247695.1 Heterocephalus glaber
GCAGTCTCTCCTGTTTCTTCATTGGCTCCAATCAGTCTTATGTTATTCTTCTTTGCATCATCTAGCAGCTGCTGGATTGATTTCTTGTGGTCCCTTACAATTTTGAAGCAATTTTTCTTTTCCTGGTCACTAATTGCAATCTTATTTTCTATATCTGAAATTCTGTCCTCACATTGGCTCATTCCGCTGTGTAGACTTTCAGTGGAGTTTTTAATCTCCTGGGAATCTGTTTGTATCTTTTTTATGGATTCCATTTTTTCCTATGTTGGGTTTGCATTGTGTTTCTCAGCTCCTCTATTTTTTTTTATCTGTGTCCTCTCTAGATTTATTAATCATGTCTTGCACTATGGACACAATCTCTGCTGTGATCCGAGAAATTATTCCTCATTTCATTTTTTCCAGATCCTCTTTTGTTGCTAGTTCTGGGAGTCCAGGTGGTTCAGTATTGGAGTGTTCCATCTCCTTTCCCTTTGGGGTTGCTTTACTTGATCTGGAAGTCTGGTTTTGAGACTTGTTTACGTGCCTTCTCATTTCAATAGGCAGGGGTGCTGTTGGCACCCATATGGCTCACCTCTCTGCACTGGGAGCAGTGGTATGGTTGGCCTGGAATCCCCTTCGTCTGTACTGGGAGCAGTGGAATGATGGCCTGGGGGCCCCTTCCTCTGGGCTCTCAAACTGTAGTAATCTGTTCCTCTCTTGTCTTGAGCTGCAGAAGCTAGATCTCAGGGTTGAAGGCAGAGCAGAAGCATGACACCATCATTCCTCATGAAAGAAGCCTTCATAGTGATTTTTTTGAGCATAGACTATGTTGGTATAATGGTGTGGCTGTTGGTGGTGCAGGCAGTAGTAAAACTAACTGCACCCAAGCCAGCAGCTTAAAAAGCTCTTGCATATCCTTTACCTCATATCATGCATAACAGTGTACAGTGTTGCAAGTAATAAGAGAAAGGAGGTAGGACTGGACTTAAACCAGGCTTGTCTCTATTCCCAAGGCTCTAGGGCACCTGATCCTCAAATCTTCCTCTGAGGTGACCAAAAGTAGCACACATTTAGGAGTTGTGGAGAGTGGGGCTGTAATTCTGAAGAGCTTTGTCTACTGTAGGATTCATGGTTCACAGTCATCAAAAGTTAGTTCCTACTGAAATCCACTAACCCACAATGGAAAAGCTCCTCCTTTGCTTTCTCTTTCTTCATGGGCTTCCAACAGACCAACTTGAATGTCTAAGCCAGTCCTGGAGGGAGAAGCAGATGGCTTTGTTTTGTATCTCCCTGAATTCTCTTAAATAAGCTCTTCTCCCCTTTAATTTTAGTATCCAGCACCAAAGACTCCTCATAGAAAATACTTTGGCATGTAACTCATTTAAAATTTCTTATACACAATTTCTACCTATTCACTTACATAGAATAATAATAACCATCCATTGAGTACCTAATAAGTACCAGGCAATTTGCATACATTATTTTATTTAATACACACAAAAGAAGAAATCATTCTCCCCACCCCTTTTTCAGATAAGGAATCTGAAGCTTAGGGAATTTAAGTAAATTTCCTAAGGTTGCATAGCTCTGAATTGAAACTCAGAGATTCAAGTGAATATCTGCCCAAGTTCAGAGTTGGTGGGTGCTCAGCCCCTCTTCTCTTAATCTACCCATCTTGACACTTCCAACTTTGTCCTGTGAGACTGGCTAAGTCTGGAAGAAAAACCAGGACTAAAAACTGTACTTAAAACTCTGAAATTCTGATGCTGTATTGACCTAGTCCTCTGCATTCTCCTCCTCCTCCTGTTTACTAACAGGCAAAACACAAATTCTTGGGCTGTGAGGATTATAAGAGAAATACAATTCCCTACTAGGAGGAAGTCAAGGGAACACAATGTTCTCTTTACATGCAAATGTCTTAATTACAGCTGATAAAGAAGATATTTGTATGGAAATTTATGTATTTTTATATGTTATATATTCAGTTTGTCTCAGAAAACAAAAGGCCTTTTGCACTTGAGAAAGGAAAATGGATGTTGTTAGGATCCATTCATCACTGCCCTCCACAGGAGTGGAGAGAGAAGCAGGACCACAACACCAGGCTCAGTGGCCTCCTGCAGTCTTCTCTCCTCTTCTCTCCTTAGAATGAACTCCAATAAAATGTGCCTCAAGTTCTGGAATTTTCTGGTGGGGCATCTGCTATGTCATTTCTTCCTGGTGTCAGTCCCCATGGAGATACTAGCATCCGTAATGACAGTGTCCATCCCACCCACATACCACCTTTATTGACAGAAGAAAGCAATCCAGTTTCAAAATTGCAGAAGATGAGATCCAGTTCATGAGACCATTGGAAACCACTCTCAGAAAGAGAATATTATTTTTTAGCAGTGCAAAGGAGAGACATGTTTTTCTTCCATTGATTCTCCAACAGTCAAGACAACCCATGAGTAAAATATCACCATTTGCCTCTGAAAAGCACAAGGCCATTTTGGTCATACCACTCTTTTATTTTTTTTTATTTTTCCTGAGTGTTATTGTGATAGCCAACCTGACTCCATTTCTGTAAAGTTGATTCTAGGTGGTCACCTCCCTCTTCCCACCTTGGGAGTCCCCTGAGTTAATGCATGACAGACCACTGCATCCTGCAGTCTGCAACTATATGTTATCTTTACACCTTCCCATTTGGTAGAGGAATCTGCAACTATATGCTATCTTCACAACCTTGTAGACAGGATACTCCTCACCTGTGTGATATTTTGTTTCAATTAAACTGTGTGAAACTTCCCCTGACCCACATTGACTTAGCAAAGTTCTGCTCCTGTGAAATTCTGCTTGCACTCCCCCTCTCCCTGAGCCCTCCCCAATTAGAAGAGTCACTTAAAAGAAGCCTGCAAGCTGCTTTCCCTCATTGAGAGTTTTTCCAGTGCAAGCTGCTCTCAAACACTCACAACAAAGGACTCGAATTTGGCTCAGAGTGATGGAGATTCTCTACAATCTCTCATGATTAAGTACAACATTATGATGTCTTTTTTTAAGTATAAATCATACTTATCTCCACTAAGGACATTGGATACAATAGAGTTACCTTATAGCAGGTAGGATTCTGATTAGACAAACCTCTTTCACACCTCTAAAGGAGTGTGAAAAATTAGGAAGCAAAAGATAAACCTCTCACTGACAATCATTTCCCTTTCCCACAGCTGGAAGGAAACCTGTGGAATCCCAGAAGCTCCAGAAAAAAGCAAGCAAAGCATCTGTCTAGGATGATTTTGATGCCATTCTGCCTGGGGCCATTTTGGTGAACTAGATAACATTTGAGACTCCTTCCTGCTGCATGTTTCTTAAAGTTGAATGATGTGGCATTTGCTCATCTGGTTCTAACACTTTGGAGACACAGAATAGACTGGGTGGCCTAAGAGGTGCATTTTTAAAAAATCCGTCCTGACCACAATTTCACTGTTACTCATTTTGAAGATTATGATCCAGAACTGCAAGAAACTCTGAGTCCCAGGCCTGCAGATCCCCTTTTTGACCTGCACTGATTCCAATGACTTCTTTTCCATCCTCTACCACTACCACTGTGGCACAGGATCTCACTGCCTCATGCCTTGGCCAGTGTAATCATCTGCTTTAACAGTATTTCCTTGGCTGTACATTGATTATGCAAAATGGGAGGATACTCCCTTCAGGGAGGCAAATGCCCCACATAAGTTCACCTCGTGGTTACAGCTCAGTTGCTCACACCTCAACTTCCTGGTCTTCACACTCTCTCTGTGTCTTCCTCACATCAGACTGCTGGAGTGTCCTGTGGCAGAAACCACCAGATCCTTCTCTGTATTCAGTTCTGCATTTAGAGAATGCTTGGGTTGTAAGTAGATGTCTGACTTCACCAGAGCATTGGAATAAAGCATAAAATGGTTGAGGAAGGATGGAAATAAAGGAGTGCAGAGATGGAAAAAAGAACTCAAATAATCCCCATCCCTGAAAAAGTAAAAAAAAAAAAATCCTGTCTATGTAATTCATTAGCCCGTCAGGCTAATTTTTGACCAGTTACCCTGAATATCTCAAAGCATAAGAAGGCACAGCAGAAAATTGAACTTCGGTCCATAAACTAGAACCAGACAATAATGAAAGAGCCTGATTCAAAACTGAACATTGTTTGCATTCTATGTACTTAATTAATTATATGTTTGCAGTACTGACAATTGAACTCATGCCTTTGCCCTGGCTATACCTCTAACCCCTTTACTTTTCATTTTTTAAATTTTGAGACAGGGTCTCACTGAGTTGCTAAGTTATCCAGGCTAGGCTCAAACTTGCAATCCTCCTGCCTTAGCCTCCCTGAGCACTGGAATTATAAGTGTCCACCATCACTTGTGGCTAGTTCTCTTATTTTATCAGAAGAAAAAAATGACCTGGGATATTGAATACCTATGGGCTGGGGTCAAAGAAATAGTTGAGACTTCTTGAGATAACTTTGGCTTTATTCTTGTATTTTGGTCATGTTTCTCTCCTGTCCTAAAGAAACTAAGCCTCCTATTTATCATTACACACAGAACTTAGTCCCATAGAAGAAAAACCTAAAAGAGACCACAGAACTGGAATCCAAACTCAAGATTCTATACATCAAAGTGATATTTCTAGTTCAAGCAATGTAGACACAGAGGAAGCATTGAGACCATGGTGTTCTAAGTCTTAGTCCTATCTCTGAACAGACTTTTACATTCCAAAATGTGTGATACTTTGTAGACAATTAGTATGCAAATCCACTGGATTTAATCAAGGAAACAAGGTTGTGATGCCTATAATTAGCATAAATCTATCCTACACATTTTCCTCTCTATTCCTCCCCTCTTGTGGCTTTGTGCAAAGTAATAGCTATTAACTTTTAAGTTGTTTTTCTAAATACACTCAAGATCTTCATGCCAAGGAATCCTGTCTGCCTGCAGGTCTACTCTGTACCCATGTCTCTTAAGTAGCACCATTCAACTTCTGTCAAAGCTGATGAAAAGGGCAAACAGGTTCTACAGGGACTGAGAATCTAAGGAGGCCCCATGCCTATCTCTACTCTCCTACTCTAAGTTTCACCAAGAAAAGTTAACTGCAGCTCAGTCTACATGTTGTCTAAACATAGCTATCCAAGACTGCGTGACTTTCAAGGATTCTTGTAAGAGTTTGGAGTTGCAAGTTCCTCACAAATCAGGGTTTCTCAGCAGCTCTGACCCTGGTGTTGTGGGAAGGCTTCTTTAGCCCACCTAACTCCATTCCAAAAATCTGAACTGGGAGCCCTGGGGCCACCTGCTTGTGCATGAAGGGTGTGATGGGATGGAGGGCATCAAAGGAGAGTGTGAAATGGGAAGCAGCAAGCCCTCATCCCTGCCTCATCCACACCTTAAATAAGAACTGGCTAAGTGTAATTCATTCCAGAGTAGTCCCTGGAACCATAAAAAGGACATTTGTGGAAAATTGACAAAATCCAAGCAGCCTGAGGTTTAATTAATAATGTCTTCCACTGTTAATTTTTTTAAATTTTTACAAACATTCCATGGTTGTATACAGCATCTACAGTAGGAAAAATTGAGTGAAGGGTGTGTAAAAATACTCTATATGCTTGCTTATCTTTACAACTTTGCTAAAAATCTAAAATTAATCCATAATAAGAATTTATTTTAAATAATGGAACAATCATGTTTTTAGGAATGGAATATAAATCTCTCCCCACTGTTCTCCTCCCTATAAATAAAAACAGTGTTAACAAATTCCTAGGGTATTTCCAAAATAGCAAAGGAACAATTGGGCCCAGTAACTGGGGCCTCGTCACTGGACAGCTATGAGAGACCTTCATTTTCTAATAGTCGGCACTACTTTTCCTTGCTTGGTACCTGGGTCTACTCTGGAGAACCTAATGATGGAATCTACAGGGACAAACCTGGCTAAGTCCCCTTCAAAGAGGGTCAGCATCCCTCAGAGCCTGCTATGTCCTGCTGCCTGGCTTTTCTCAACCAGTTCAGGCAGGTTGCAGGTCTTCTTGCTCCTGGCCTCTGGGAAAGGAACTGTGATTGTGAGGCTGGCTGGCTGGCTGGCTGGCAGCCATTTGTCCAGGTGGAGATGAACCTGAACAGAGTTGTGAGGGGCCCGTCCTTTTTGCATTAATTCGGGTTTCCAGCTAGAGGGACATGGACTGGAGTAACATCTAATTCAGGGAGCTCTCCAACCTTCATCCCATCTTCTGGGAGGACTATGTCTGATTCACCCAAGCCACAGCTGAGAGCATAACTCCCTCCCCTTTCTGAGGAAAATCTGCTCTCTACAGAGGGCAGAAATGTGCAGCAGAAACTCCACCTCTCTCCACAGGGGAAAGTCTGCAATATTCCCAGGCTGTTGTGCTGGGCTGGAAAGCCAGTGTAAGGAAGGGCATGAGGCTGCATGGTAAGGCCACCATCAGCAATGGTCCTATTGTGATTCGAGCACACATTGTAATTATCACCTGAATGCCTTCTCTGCTTCAGTGGGCCCAGAACTCTCAGTCTATATGGGGAGGATGGCTGTCAGTTACTGGGTGAGCCTCCTGAAACCTCAACAAACAGCGTGATGACACCATGTGTTCCTGAAAGTCATAGCTTAAATTTCCATCACTAGCTTTTACACAAAAAAGCAAATAGCAAGTCATTTCATAGACCATGGATCTCTTCAACACGCTTCTGACCACGTGACCTCCAGCCTAGGACAAAGAGTAACTAGTCAAGACTGGGAGGAGAACCAGTTTTTCAGCTTCAGTGGCTCAGTAATCAGCCAACATTCCTGCTGGTCATGAAACTGGAAGTCACCTTAGTAACTCTCTGGTTAACTCTTAATTCTGCTCCAACCCCGGGTCCTTATGAATCAAAGAGAGGCCTTTCACCCTCCCCAGCCCAGCTGGTACAGTTTTTGGGCCTCTGCCTTGATCTCTCAGGGAAACTGGTTTCTGGTAAGTCTATGGGCCATAAACATGTTTGGAGTCTCAGTCTTTTCAACAAGTGAAAGTTGAATAAATTACCCTACCCAATATTACTCATATAATTTTAAGAAGGAGGAGAGTTTCTGAATCCTATGTTCTGACCCTACCAGGGGAGAACTCCAGATTTTTGTCATTGATCTAACCCTGCTCTACACAGTACTGAGAGACTTTAATTAGAATATGCAGCACGTTCTGATTCCTCCTTAAATATCATGGATCTAGAGTACAAGCTGCTCTGACTTGTATTTCTTCTCTGTTTTCTCCTAGGTATATTTTCTTACCTATTAACTTAGACTCTTTTCAATGTAGAATACTCCTCCTTTCCCCACGTAGTCACTAGGTTGTCTCCTTGCCTGTTCTACTTTCAAAGAGGACAGATCTAAGTGCCTTGGTGGCTGGTGGGGCCAAGCTCCCCCAGAGCTTACAAATGCCATGTGACACCAAGAGGTTGCAAGCGGAAGAGCAAAGGGACCTCTCAGGATGGCCATCCCTACATTCAGGAGCAGCTACAGAAAGTACAGGGGTCTTATCTTCTCTTTCCTAATAAATCCAATGAGATGTGCTCTTGGACTGGGATGTTGGAAGAGAAAGTGATGTTTCTTCACCTTTACAGTGGTAGAGACTGTCAGCTGCCCAGTATGATCTATGCTCTTCTATGTGGGACACAGGGACACTCCATTTCTCAGCCTCCTTTATAAATAGTGGGGCCATATGACTGGGGTCTTGCTATGAGGAAAAGTGACGAATGTCACCTCCAAGCCGGGCCTATTAACAATATCCCACATACATTCCTCATGCTCCTTTCCCCTTCCAGCTGGCTAGAATGGACCTGATGCCTAGGACGATGGAGGATACCACATAAATAAAAGAGTAGATGCCATTAGAGTTCACCTGCTCATACTGCTATGTGACCTAGAAAGGAGTATTTGTGTTGGACCCATTATGTATTTTTGCATCTTTTTGTTATAGCAGTTGGCCTACCTTAACTAAAACCCTCAGGGAAGCCTTGTTCAGGATGCCCATCTTGGCTCTGAAAAAGACATTTGTATATCAGCTCCAATAGTAGTAACAGTGATTAGTATTTATGGAGCATTTATCATATTAAGAGCTTTAAATGTATTAACTTATAATCTTTATAGCAAAAGCATGTGACAGGAGCTGTTAACCCCATTTTATAGTGGGAGGCACAGACACGGTAAGTTACTTGCCCAAAGTCATTCAATAGGAATTATAGGAGCAGAAATTCAAATCCAGGCAATGTGGATCCAAGTTGCCTGCCATCTTGACCACTGTTGAGCATGATGATACCTACAAAATCAAGTATTCTACCAGCCAGATAGGCCTGTTCTAAATTATTCCCACACCTGAAGGATTACTATTACCATCCTTTCCAGAACCTGCTAGATTCTCCAGCTTAGAACCTAGAGCTATGACACCGACTTCCAGGTCTGCCTTATGGCCCTACACATGTGTTTCCCTGGATTTGGACATGCCTTCCCTCTTTACCTCCTGGATACTTGGCTCCATCTCCTTTAGACCTTCTGTGGACATCCCTGACTCATACCACACTCTCTGTCTCCTCTGGACACTCCCCTCAGGTACTCCCTCTGCTTCCTTAGACAAGACTCGCACCTGCAGCCGGCTACTGAATCCCCTCATCTTCTCCCAAGGCTCAGGTCTCTTTTGTGGTTTCTGATCACCTCCCCTCTCTCCTCTTGGTCTGGCCTGCTGACTTCCTGTGTTACTCCAAATTCATATCCTGACTTCAGTCACTGATATTTTTCTTGGATGTCTACCCAAGTGCCAAGCACTGTGCTAAGCACACAGGACAGAAGGGCTAACAGAAAAATTAACTGCTGGCACTGTGGATCTGTACGGTCACAGTGCCCATCCCCTCTAATCTCATTCCTCCAAGATCTCAGTATATCGCCTCCCCCTCCATTAGAACATCTGAAGACATTTTTTTATTCTGAATTCCAACATCCTTCCCCTCAGGAAAGATGACTTTTCTTTATTCTAGATCTGATCACCAAGTCTCTTGGTGTTCGTTGATGTTCTGAAGAAGGTTTAACAGTACCCAGAACTCACCCTCATAGAGCCCAATTTAAAAGGAAATCTTAGAAGCACAGAGTTAGAGATCCACAGGAAGAAGAGGTGTCTGCCATTGGGGACCTTCTTAAGAAGAGAGGATAAATTGCTCTGGGGCTTTGATTTAGTGATGTTTGTTTTCTCTATCTAAATGTGTAACAGGAAATTTGGCAGTTCACCTTTGTAAATCATTTGCATGCCACTTATGCATGAGCCAGATGGTGCCTCTTTCTTTCAAGAAATGAAAAATAAAAAAGGAAGACTAAAAGGAGCAATTTATCTCTATCTTTATTCCTGCCCTCCATGTGCATACACACACACACACACACACACACACACACACACACCCCTATCTGAATTTTCTGTATTAGGCATGAGAAGGCAAATCCTTAGGCCTAGGAATCAACAGTAGCAGAGAGGTGCAAAGTGTTCCCTGGGTATCAGCCTGCAGAGAGAATCCTTCACAGTGTTTTCTCCATCTGATAAAAACCACTGGGTTTCTCAGGGCCTCAGCCAGTGTATACTAAGCAAAGTCTTGCATAAATCAATCAAATAGGAGCTTAGATCTAAGACTCAAGAGTGAGACCATATAAACACTGACCAGAAAAAGAAGCAAGTACTGATGACCTAGTATTTCTATGTAAGTCAAAACCTGGGAAAGAAAATTATCCTGAGTTGCTCAACTTAAAGACTTACTCCTTTGGGCCAGCTGTGTGTTCTAGTGTATTTTCACAGTGATCAGGAGGTCCCTTTTTCTGACCCAGGAATTGGGTCTGGAAATAAGATGAATCCCTTAGTGCTGTTTGTCTTGGGTTGGTAAAAAGCAGAGAGGAAGATAATAAAACCCATAGCTTATCCTGTAAGTAGTTATTACCAACTTTTTATGCAAATTAATTTGCTTAACATCAATAAAACTCTGTTGAGTAAATATTTTTGTCCTCATTTTTAAAATAATAATATTGAATAGAGGTTAGGGAAATGGCATAGAGGTCACAGGTCAGCTAATAATGATCAAGCATCAGGAAGTGAATGCAGGTGAAATTATGCCCACATCCAAGAATTCCCTTGTCTTCCCAATGTCTTCCAATATGGACAAGAATACTTCAGGGTACATAATTGTGAGCACAAGAAATTTACAGAAGAGTGGGAAAGGGGGAGTTGCATCCACATTAGGACATTATGAGGAATTGAACATAGAGATATGATATAAGCTGCTCTTTTCAGTTTATATTTATATGTGAAGGAGAATATGTTATACATCAGCAGCAGAATACTCAAAATGCTGAGATTTTACTGCAATTGTTATCCTTTCTTTCCTCATCCTTGGAGTCCGAGGCATACATTTTGAAGCCAGTTGGCCTCACCTAACAACCTGGCTTATAACTCACGATGAAAGAATTGAAGGTACCTGGAGTGTAGAAATCCTCCATTTTCTTTACCTTCCTTCAGTCAGCTCTGGTAGCTACACAATTTAGATGGGTTTACTCCTTGATTCTCTCCCAGAAATAAAGAGCAGCGGCTTACAGCTACTAAAGGCAGGGTAAAAATGTATCATTTGGACTTCTCTTTCCCTTCACTTGGCTTTTCTCTTTAAACCAGGACTAAGGACCATTAAATGCAAGTCAAGAAATCAGTTTCAAGGCTCAGTTTGCACATTCAGGTCAGACATGGTTTCCCAAGGCCCTGGTGAAGCTGGTAGAGATCACTTTGGCATAATTAAATATCTCCCTAGCACAGACAAAAAGAAAGCAAAACCAAAAAACAGTGAGCCGATCTTTACTTTCATCAATGCCACCCTAAATATGAGCTCAGTCAGGCAAACCAGCAAACCCCATTACACAGAGTGGAGAGGCAATCAAATGGTGCTGGCTCCAGCTCGCCTCTAGGAAATCTATGACCCATGGACCCCCTTAGTAACCACACCAATGCCTCTCTTGGAAATAACTGGAAATATGCTCTAGATGCTAAAGAAAGACTCCACTTTGATTAATTCCTGGAAGGTCTGCACTGGACATCAGTCTGTGGCTCCTGCCACACTGTGCTCCCTGTTCTTGGCTAGAGAAGCTGCCCACTCTGCTGTGGACATCCCACTCTCTTCACCTTTGCTCTGCTTTGCCTCATGTATACTCATGACAGTGTATCATTTGCCATCTTTTCACTGTACCATAAACAAACCACTCTGTAGCTGTAAAAGGCATTTCTCAAACATTCTCTTTTTCCCTGGCCCACTGATAAAATGAAATTCCTTGAATGATCAGTTTTAATGCCTGAATGAACTTGTTTAGGCAGAGCCATCAGGATCGTGCAGATAACCTGCTCTGCCTACCTATGCCAATCCCCAGTTCCTAGCCTCCTGTCCCCCAAGCTCAGCTGAATAAGACAAATACATCTGGACTCTTTGGATCACATATAATCATTAATTCCCTATGAATAAAATCGGACAATTGGCTGCCATTTCCCTTACTACAGACTGAATATCTGTGTTTCCCCCCAAATTCAAACGTTAAACCTGACTGCCATACTGAGGGTAGAGGGTAGGGCATGGAGGGTGACTTGATCATGAAGGTGGAGTTTTCATGAACAGCATTAGTGTCCTTTTAAAAGAAGCATCAGAGAGACCCTTTGTGCTTTCTTCTGTGAGGACACAGTGAGAAGAACACCGCATAAGAACTAGGAAGCAGGCCCTCACTAGACACAGAAGCTGTCAGAGTCTTGATCTTGGACTTTTAGGCTCCAGAACAGTGAGAAATAAAATTTAAAATTTTTGTTGTAAGCATCCCAGCTTAGGGAATTTTGTTATGGTAGCCCAAATAGACTACACTACCCCTCTACCTTTAAAATACTCCTTCCCCAGTTGATATCCCCAAAGTAAATCTTCCATCTTGTAGATGGAACCTTTTGGGCACTAGAGACAGGTTTCATGGGAGACAGTTTTTCTATAGACCCAAGGGTGAGGTGGAGGTGGAGTTGAGAAGACATCATTTCAGACTGATTTGAAGGAGCACATAGCCGATATCCCTCACATGTACAGTTCACAGTAGGGTTCATGCTCCTATGAGAATCTAATGCCCTGCTGATCTGACAGGAGGCGGAGCTCAGGCAGTGGTGTAAGCAAAGGGGAACAGCTGCAAATACAGATGAAGCTTTGCTTGCTCAACTGCTACTCTCTTCCTGCTATGTTGCCCCCTTCCTGACAGGCCACAGTCCAGTACTGGTCCATGGCCTGGGGCTTGGGGACCCCTGTTTTAGAAGCATCTGCCTCCACATCAGTTTGCAGACATTATCTCATCTCTGGGTCTCAAGTTGCACCCACATTTTCCCTTTCTGGGAAAAGTGGCATTTGTGACCACTCACTCTTTCCCTGGCAAGAACAACAGTCAAAGCCACTTAGTGATCCATGGGAAGTTTCCAGAGACTAAGGGAAAACTGATCCTGGGAGCAAAATAAGATCCTATTAATATGAAGCAGACAACCGTCTGAAGGAAAACTGAATATGATAGTTCCCCTCACAATCAGAAATTTTTTTCTAAGATCTAACCTATACTGTCTCCAAAGCTAGAAACTTATAAAATGCTTTATTTACTCATCTTTCCAAAGACTTTAAGATTTTCTGTTCGGTAATGCATTCGCCATTTTTGCTAGTTTACTTTGGGCTCTACTTTTCATTAATATCTACCTTTACAAACAAGATTATCCTCACATTGTCACAAAATAATTCCAGAGAATAAAATGTGTTCTGGATGAGGTTGGATCAGGAACTAGGTAGGAAGATGTCAAAATACAGCACCATGTTGGACTTGTGTGGGTGTGTGTTGGGGCATATACATATAGATACACAAATCTGTTTGCATGAAAAATGAACACCAATGTAAGAACACAATGCATATGTTATTGCAATGTACAGATGCAGTCCAGTCAAATGTCCAAAGGAAAGGAGGGGTGGCTTGTTGAGACAATAATAAACAAGTGTGTCGAGATGCAGGTGCAGCCAAGGGATAACTGACGAGTCTGGGCAAGCATGAATATATGTATGCACCATAGTGACAGGGATAATGGACAAGGACAAATACATGTAAGCAAGCTGCTACCTCTGCCACTGAGTCCTGCAGCTGGGAAAGTCATCTTACCCGGTAGTAATCGGTGCTGTAGACATCTCTGGACATGCCAAAGTCTCCAATCTTCACCAGCAGGTTGGCTCCGACCAGGCAGTTCCTGGTGGCCAGGTCCCGGTGCACAAAGTGCTGGGAGGCCAGGTATACCATGCCCGAGGCGATCTGACTGGCAATGTGGAGCATTTGGGAGAGCCCTAGCTCGCCCTTGGCCTGGCGTGGCTGCCCATCCACAAGGATCATGGCATCTGGCCCATGGGCCCTGCGAGGAGATGGGGCAGAGAAAAGGAGCAGAGAGAATTCAGGAGATCAAGGAGAAAGGCTTTCTGGTTCCCAGTGCTCTTGGATGCCCCGTAGAAATGAATGAAATTCCTCTTTCCATGTTATGTATGGCCTATTTCTCTTTACCAAAAATTACATTGTGGGAGTGTGGGGAAAGGTGGAACTCTACAACCAGAATCCCAACTAAGATGACAGGAAACACACTCAAAAGGAACAGGGAATAAACTTATTCTTCTTTAATATTTTACTGCTACCTAGAGGTTTCCCAAGTTCTAGATATTTATTATAGAACAGTTAATAAAACAAAAACTAAGTCCCCCATAGCCCTTACTGTATGCCAAGCACTGTTTTGGTGTTTTTAAATATACCTATTTAATCTTTCCACCTCAATTTTGAAATAAAGAAGCTGAAGTACAAAATGACAAAACCACTTACCCAAAAATCCTCAAGGACCCAAAATGGCTACGGGGGTAATCAGGAGACAGAATTTAAAGTCACACCTGCAGTGTAAAGGTGAACTTCCAAAAGAAGCCTCAAGGAGGGTTTAAAGCTTATTCCCAGGCCCCACTCCCTAAGTTCTGATTGGGTAGGCAGAGCTCATCATTTGCTTTTTCCACCCCATCTCAGTGCTGATGCTGTGAAGGGGTGGTCCATATCCACAAAGTAAGCAGTAGGACACCCTGTGTCCATACTTCCAACCATCCCATCACATTTCTTAGGACTGGGTAACTTACAGCAGTAGCAGGAAAGGATGGAGGAGCCCCTTCTATCCAAAATCAAGGGCCAGATTTGTTATCCTAACACCCTGCCCTGTCATATCAGTCACTTTTAGTGTTCACTCTTTTCTCCAGAAAGCCCAATGAGCCATAACCACGCCCAGGGGCCTTATTTATGAAGTAGTGGGCTGAGGAGCCCTGGTACACACAGCCTGTTTTACTGCTTCTCCAATTTCCACTGAAAGGCACCATTAAATATGAGCACACTCATTTTATTATCTCCAGTGGGCTCTGCCTACTGCCCTATTGGAAGGAGAGCTGCTGCATCCACTAGCAAGGGAGGGGATCAGCAGACAAGACCCCTCCTGTCTACCAGGAGAGTTTGTTCAGCCTGCCCCCACACACTACCAGCTTGGAGAGCTAGGGGCAGGCAGGGCTGGCCTGGGGTCCCAGAGGCTGTGTTTAGAAAAGCAGCCAGGAAGCTAGGTCCCAGAAGGGCTAGTGTGACCTGTTGTTGAGAATTTCCTGCACTAGGGTGTTCTGGAGAAACTCTGCCTTGATTGGCAGAGCCTAGGAAGACAGATCAACAGCATCTACTAGAAATCTGGCCAGCAGATTATACAGCAAAAAAAGAAAAGTGTTCCAGGAAGACCACTGGGCCTTGATTTGGATAGACTTGTCCATGCTGTCTTTAGGAAAGGACTCCAAAGAGAGGTACAGAGGTCGTAAGAGTGTCAGGAAGTCCTTGCAGAACTGTGCTCATGCGCAAGCCTTTCTTGCGCTATCTGCCAGAGAATCAGGAGATACATTATCTGGTGCAGATATGGCTCTTCAACTTCTGTGTTCCTTTCTTGTTTGTTTTTTGTTTTGTTTTGTTTTTTGCTCCACTGTTTCTTTTTTCTTCTTTTCTACTTCTCCTACCTCTTGCATTTACTCTCACTTCTCATTCTTTCTCTCCTTTATATTCCTTTTCCTTTCTCTTCCTTTTATTGGGTGTGCCCATGGTATAGGGAAATACCAGGAGCTCTCTTCGCCCCTGCTGATAGTACTCTAGAATGCTGGCTCTATGGAGAGGGTGTGGTGGAAGTTGGGACATGTCCCTCTGACCTCAGGAATGGAATTATAGGGACAGGGAGATCCGAGTATTGAGAAAATATTTCCTGAATTAGAAGCTACTATGGTTCATAGTTCTCATAAAATAGCAATAATTGTATTATTAATACCTTTTGTGGTAGCTACCATTGTCTGAATACCTTCCTACATGCATTATACATGTATAGTCACTAAACATGGCAACAACTCTGTGAAGCAGTTACTAATAGCTGTTTTTCTTAAGAAAGAAAATGAAGGTTTTATAATGTGGCCTAGTTGTAACTAAGATGTAACAAATCCACTGGGATATGAACCCCAATCTGTTTTTTGTTAAGGTCTGAGCTCTCCAGGAAAGGAATCAATTTCCTTGTAAATGCAAGTTCCATGAGGTATAGAACATCTTACAGGTACTTTCAATTCCTCCAGGACCAAATTTTTCAAAATCCAGCTCATAAGCAGAGTTCCAAAGACTACTCTAGTCCATGACTTGGTATCAGTTCTTTCCATTCTCTCCTCAAAACCACAAATGGTCCACTTGAAAGGGATGGTCATTGGCTTTTAGCAACTAGTCTAGAGCCTTCCATAACTCATACTGGAAATCTCATTCTCAGTCATTGAATTCAATAGGATTCAATTAGTCTTGCAGCAGGGATCATACCCAAAGAGTCAAGGCTTGAGTGTTCAACCTGCTTCTTTGTTGTTTTTGTTGTTGTTGTTGATGATGATGATGATTTAATTAATTTTATTGGTACATTTTAGGTATACAATATAATGACATCCATCATTGGAAATTTGCACCTTTACATAATCTCTCTTGGTTCTTATTTTTTCCCCCTTCCCCTGCCTTCCCTTCAACACCTCCACCCCTCCCTATCTACAAAGACTTTGTTTCCATTTTTTTCTTTTTCTCATATTAATTCCATTCTCTTCTGTTTTTTCCCCTACCCCTCCCACTTCCCCCTCCTCTTTGCACCTCAACCTGCTTCTTGAAACCCTGGATTTCATAGTGCCTCAAGCACAACCACCCTGCATCTGGACACTCTTGGGGAGCAGCTGTAGCAGCTGTGGAAGGCTTCCACAAGGAAGTCCTAATTCTGCCCTAAGGATGAGAAGCTGTCTTCTCTGAAGAAAGTAGATCCACTCCTGAAACTCCATCCAGAACTTCTGACTGGGGTTCCAGTCTTTTAAAAGTTCTATCCTGAGCCTCTGAAAGTTCAGATAATCTTTCTCCAGGGTTGGAGACAACAAACCGATGCTCTCTAGAACACAGTTATCCATATAGAACATTTTAATAATGGAAATATCTAGACAACTCTTTGCTTAGTATGGGAGTCACTAGCCACATATGGCTACCCAGTCCTTGAAATATGGCTAGTGAGGCCAAGGAAACAAACTTCCAATTTTATTAAATTTTAATTAATGTAAATCTATGTTCAAATAACCATATGTGGCTACTGGATATATATACTGTGTTATACTGGATAACACAGTTGTAGAATTTACCCATGGAAGTCCTGCTCCTTTTTTTTCAACTATCTCTCCCTTCTGATAAGTTTGTAAGCTTGTACCTTACTGTTCATCACCAAAAAGTCTTTGGCAAGAAGATTACCAGGAAGGCTGCAAGCTACTAGCCTCACTTTGCAAGTGAGACATTTAAGGGACGAAGGGGACGCTATCTGCAACGCTGGAGAAGAATGGCCCTGGAATTTTGGAGTTGGAAGGCACAGGCTGGAGAGCTCTCAAGAGTCTCCCAGAACTCATTCCAGACCAAACTCTTCTCAGCCCACCTCAGAACCAGGAAGAAGGGTATAGGTTTCTTATTCTAAGGACAAAGGCCTGCATCCAGTTGCTACAGTGATGATAGATAAGAAAGGGTGCTTTGTGTATCTCATTCTCAAACTTGAGAGTACACAGGGAAATGTATGACTTCAGAGAAAACCCAGGGGCTAGGTGGACCTGGGGTTGAGGATGGAGGAGAAGGAAAGCATCCCTGGCTCACCTGAGGAACTTGTTCAGGTCTCCATGCTTCATGTACTCAAAGACCATGATGAGGGGGTCTCCATCACCACACACACCATAGAACTTGACAATGTGCTCATGTTGCAAGTTGGTAAGCAGCTCGGCCTCCCTCTGGAAATCCTTCCGGGCAGCCAGGGTGGGGTCCTTCAGGGCCTAAGAAAAACATGACATCAACTTTTAGCAACCAGAGGGCAGAAAGCTGTCTTCTCTCCTGGTGAAACCAGCCACCCATATGCTGCTGAGTTCCCAATAAATAAGATTTGGAACAAACTTAGAGACAGTGAAGCTAAAGCATATTGCAAGCCTCGCCCCTTCCTCCTTCACCATTTTGATTCTAGTAGAAAAAATTCACTTTCCGACACCCACATCACACACACACTGGCCAATAATTTCAAACTGTGCCCATCCCATTGCTCCAGAATCCTAACTCAAACTCTGTGCATCTCAGAGCCCCAGGTTTCCTCTGGAGTGAGTGTGAGTGAGAGGAGACAAAGGCAGGAATGGAAGGCCTGATAGAGCCTCTGCTCTAAGGTTTCCTTTAAAGAAATGGTCCCACTGCTAAACACCAGTAAACTCCAGTCTACACTGGTGTAAACACCAATGCTCCAATGGCTTTACCTTTGTAAATTAGCACACACCCATAGCCTACCAGAAATCAGGTAGGCAATGTAGCAAAGCCTCCTTGTCCTCTCAAGCCCTTGACTTTCAATGGTGAAGAAGTCAATACTTGCAGAGGAGAGTGAGGAACTTGGCTTCTAGAAGGCGTGGTGTTCTCCTACCGAAGGTTTAAGTGTACGAAGCACTGGGGTAAGTGGGGTACCGGTAGCTGTGATAATGGCAGTTAACAGATAGATGCACCAGGAATAGGTAGAGGACCACAAAGTTCCAGTGCAGGATGAGGCAGTGGGCATCTTGTGGCCACCAAGAGGTTACAACTCAGCCCTTTAGGAGTGGGAGACCCCATGTGAGGGAGAAGTGCAGACCAAGCTACTTCCTGGTCCAGGAAGAATAACACACCCAGGAAAAGTGTAAGCTCCCAATGTGGATTTTGAACAACCAGAGAGGGACATGGGACCGAAACTGAAGACTCTGAGTGCATCCGTAGGACTGTGGACAGGGCACCACCGTAGGGATGAGCAGTGCTGGCAAGAATGGACTATGATCTGTGCAGAGACTGGGGCTCTCTGCCCGGGAAGGAGCCTCTCACACAGCTTAGAGACCTCAGCAGGCACAAAACCAGACAATAAGCAAATGAGTGTAAAATTACACCAAAAAATTAACCACTGTCAGGTAGGGAAAAATCTAGACAATATGGAGATTGGTCTGCCTTTTCTCTGGTAGGCATGTGGCCTTTTCTGGTTATTGAGGCTGACTGACCTCCCTGTAGACCATGCAAGTGCTGGAAAGCCTCCCTAGCCCAAGAGGTTTCTCATCCTACTGCAGCTCCATGATCGAAATCTGCAGGCTCCTCTGGATTCCAGCCCTGCGATACTGTGAATCTAGGTGCATGAGACCTTAGTCACTGGCAAACACTACAGAGGGTGGACTTTTAGCACAGGAAGGGCTCTAGATGTTACCTACTCCTTCTTCTCTGTTCCTTTGTGGAGTTGGAGAAACTGAGGCCAGGCCTCTTTGGGAATCAGCCCACATTTACATACCTTAACTTACAGAAAGTCAGAGGAACTAAACGGGTGGTCCCCTGGTGAGCTTCACAGTGTGCCAAGGTCCTTCTGCTAGGGCCATCCAAGGGGCTATGCTCTCTTGGTCAGAGATCAAGCCCCACCCAAGTGTCAACCAGCAACGTCTTCCTTTGTTAAAATTTGGAAGGTTTCACCAAAAAGTGTTTAAATAAATGGTATGACCAGTGACAATAAAGTTGAATGTTATTCTAGCATAACTTTTCCATTTTATAGATAAGAAAACTAAGGCCCTTAAATGGGGAAGAGGCTTGCCAAAGACCACGCAACAATGCAACAGCTTGGGTAAGGAGCTGAGGATAATTTCCTGCCCAATATACCCACCTGAATTAATTTATTAGATGAACTAGTCACTAGACAGATCCCCCAGGGAATGATGGGGAGAGGAATGAAAAGATGTGGAAGTGTAGGGGAGAGGGTAGGGAAAAGGTGTCGATATGGGCTACCAGCAGAGCAACTGGGCCCAGCAAGGGGGCCAGGCCTGTAGGGTAGACAAAGGGGAGAATTAAAGTGGGAGCAAAATTTTACCAGCCCACTGGTGATTCCTATCAAACTGAATTCTACATACTCTCCACTTCAACTTGGGGAGGATACCTATGAATAAAGGAATAGCTGCTGTGTCCACCTACAATCAGCACAAAGACATGCAAGCCAGAGACTTGTGGTGAGAGACGGCCCTTCACAGTGACCCAGTTCCTAGCCACTCCCCTGAGCTACGTGGACTGGGGCATGGGTATAGGATGACTGAGAGTGATTTATTTATTTTCATGAAGAAGGAAGGAAAAAAAAAAAGCACCCAGCATGGGTGGGATGGGAAAATATAAAGATTTATGTGAACACTGGATTTATGAGAGGGAAAATTAGATCAAATTTGGGGCCAGCCAAATGGCCTCTCTCCATCTCTTTAAATCATTCTCTCCCACAGCCTGGGCAGCAGGGGCAGCCATGGGATATTTCCGTTCTCAGCTCTGGAGCAGCCTCAGCCAGTGTCCCCAGGCTGGCAACCTGCACTACAAGGCCAACTTGAGGTCCTTCTTTGAGAGATGGAGCACAAAGCAACTCTGTCTCTCTTGGTCTTCTGCACCCCTTCTCTGCCTGCACACCCAGTTTTCCACCTGGTGGGTTAGGCCTGAAGTTCTTATGTCACCGTCAAAATGCGGGGTGCAGCCAGTGGCGTTCCAAGCTGCAAGTGGCTGCCATCTCCAGGGATTGGCGCGATTAGGCCAGAGGTGACAGGAGAGTAATGAGAAGAATTGGGCCAAAGATTCTCTTGCCCCTCACAAGGGCAACCATCTGCAGCCAAAACTTTCTTCACTGCTGAGAAACTGCAAAGTGGGTCATCAGTCAGTGGCCTGGGACAGAACTGGTGTTCATCAGAGCCACCAACTGGTGGCGGAGGGACAGGGTCTTCCCAAGGAGTCTCTGAAGCCAGGGAAGCTCCTGAGCCGTATGTGTAAGCGAAGAGGAGAGCTGGAATTTGCCTTCCTTGTCTTCCTCTTTCCTGCAAAGCTTGAGGACATTTCCCTTCTGGTCTTTCCCTCCGGATGCCTCAGATCTCCGCACTTGCTCCAGGAAGCAGACTGGACAGCAACAGCGCCACTGCTCAGCAGTCCAGCTGCTCCCAAGAAAGCTCAGCACTTCCTCCAGTCCAGCCCAAGGAGTCTGCTGCCTTCTGCTCTTTTCTCTTGTTGGGGGAAGATATCCCAAGAGCTGTTCAGCTTCAGATTTCATTACTGCCCTGAAACCCATTTCATTAAATACACAGACTGGTGCATGTTCCCAGGTGATCAAACTCCCAGAGATTCACACACACACAACCAGTCAAGCCCTTTTAATTATGAAAACCAATTTTCTTTTAGTTTCTCAAAAGCCACTGTCCCTTCCCCTCTGTGAGATCTGAAAACAAATCTACAGGAAGAAAGATGGATAGTTGTCACACAGAGAGGGCCCCTTTCTCATTTGTCCTCCTGGGTTTTAAAATTGGTCATTGACTTCCTATTTTTTTAAGGTAAAATCCAAACTCCTTAACACAGGCTAAATGTCTGGTCTCCATATCTCTTTTCATGCCTTTCCCCCTTATCCATTACATTTCAATCTCCCTAATGTTCCTGTCTTTTGCACACTCTAAGCTTTTATCTTTCTCAGGGCCTTTGCACTTGCTGTTCTTTTAGTCAGAAAAGCCCCCCTCAACTATACCTACAGGTGAGCAAGCACCATTCATTACCTCTGCAGAACATATGGACCAGCGGAAGAGACCCTGGCCACTGCCTGCTAGTTACATACCAGAGAGACACTTCTGCCCCAGACATGGGCTTACCAAGTGTTGGCTCTCATTGTCCCCAGATTCATTCATGACAGTTAAAGCTGTTAATGTAATCACTTGAAACGTTATAGAAACCAGTGGTATGTAAGTCAAGAGTGGGAAGTTTTTAGGGACCCTAGGATGAATGCTTTGGGAAGACCTGTTAAAGATCATTAAAACATTGCTAAGCACGGGAGAAAAAAACACATTAAAATTTGAGAAAATAGTAAAAATCTGAGATTCTGTCCTCAGATTGTTTTACAAATGTTTTAAGTTTCTGCTCCAATTTAAAGTAACCAACTAGCCCAGACATGGTGACGTATTCCTGTAATCCCAGCACTCTGGGGGTCTGAGGCAGGAAGATCACAAGTTTTAGCTTAGCCTAAGCAACTTAGGGACTTAATGAGACCCTATCTCAAAATGAAAAATAAAAAAAGGGCTGAAGATGTAGCTCAGTACAAAGACACTGGGTTCAATCCCCAGCAAACAAACAACAAAAATCTATAACTGGAAATCATAAGCACTACAAACAAAAACAAAACAACCCTCCAAAACCCAAAAGCTGAAATTCTAACTTATTGGAAGAAATGTAAGCTAAATCCAAGTGATTAAAATTGTCAATAACCAGAACGTGAATATCCTACAGATCAATACATTTGAGACAAATGAGCTCATAAAGATTTTTAAATAAGTAAACGCACCAAGGGAATGAAGAAATAATTACTTTTTAAAAATAAGAAAGTATGTAGTAAGAACAGGAAGAAATAAAATTAAGATAAAAATTATAGACCAATTAGATATCCTGGAAATAAACTATGCGGTCATCAAAGTCAAAACAAAAACCTCCATAGACAGAAAACACTCTAGGCCAAATAATACCACAAGAAGAACACTTGATAGAAAAGTGCTGAGGTTCACCCCAGACTGAACAAAGAAAGACAGAGAAGGAAAATACGAAAAGCAGCGAGGAAGGTCTCATTCCCTTACTTGGAAAGGAAGGGGTTCACCTGGGCTTGAGAATGTAAGGTATTGCTAGTTCAATGATTATTTAAAACTGACATCAGCAATTCAAAAAATTTCATTACAGGCAGTGCCCGACTTACAATGGTTCTACTTATAATTTTTCAACTTTACAATGGCTGGAAGGATGAGCATTGAGAAGATGCCTTACACTGAATTTTGATCTTGTCCTGGATTAGCAAATGCGACCAGGAACTCACTAGTGATCCAGAGGAGTAGCAGCAGAGAGCCACCATTCCCAGGCAGCCACACAATCACAGGCCAAACAGCAATGCTCTCAGTGCACCATGTGGCTAAGCTAGATGTTCAGTAGGTTAGGTGGATTCAGTGGATTTTTGACTTAAGAATCTTTCCAACAATAGATTTACCAGCACATAGCCCCATTGTAAGTCAAAGGGCATCTGTATTTTAATGTCATGCTCACACTACCCACATATACATAAATTATGCTCTGTTTTGTCCTGCTCCCCATTTCTTTCACAAGATATTCACTTTGGCTTCCCAGAAGGTCACAGTGCTTTAAAAAGACAGCCTATGATTCTACTCCTTGGTTTCCACCATAGAGAGCATCTGCTGGGCAGAAATATTCCTGCAAATTGATTTAAAATCATAATTTTGAGAAAAATCTAATCTTGGATTATACTTTCAAGTGTTCTCCAGAAGTATCAAATATTGGGCAAGAAGAAGGGACCTGCAAAAAGAAGAAAGCTTTGAAAAGGACAGGGCGCAGAAAAGGTAACTTCTGCTGCTTTCTCTGGAGGTGGTAGGAACTTTCAGGGCTGCTCACTGGGCGGATTCAGTGTGTAGCAAATGGTATGAATTCCCAAAGTGCTCATCTCTTCAAAGTTCCCAAGCCCAAGGAGAGAAGGAAATCCTTTTCAAAGGATGCAAACAGAACAGATTTTTTGCATTACCCAGTCTGGGTAGCGCCACCAGTGCCAGACCACTGAGGGGAATGTTTACCGGGGTTTCGGCCATCATCTAATTTCCTGCTCAAATTGCAAAACTGGTTCACTTGCCAGTCCCCAGACGGATGCTGGAACACCCAGTAGATTCGTGTCATCCTACACATTAAAAGTGCAGGGATACAGCTGATTCTCAGTTTACAGACAAAATTAGAAACATTTCCACATCCCCAGTCCAAGCTGTTTAAAAACACCTTTGCTCCTCTGACTACCCCATGTCACTGGAGACACAAAGAACAAGCTCATTCATAGGATTGCATCAAGGGTAAGCACTGGCCCTTTATGGGGCAATACTCCAGCTTTTCTTTATTTTCTGAAGAAGAGTTCAGCAATCTACACTTGTTTCATAAAAAGTGCTATTGGAAAGCAGCTGATTTATTAGCTAATATTGTTTGTGCTTCTTCCCCACAATATGAACAAAATTGAGTAGTTGCAACAGACAGTGTATGATCCTCAAAACCTAGATATTTCTGGCCCTTTGGAGAAAAAGCTTGATGAGCCCTATGTTGCACAGTCAGCTCAAGCTTAGCATGCTGTGTGTCATGGTCTAACCACTTTCAGTCCTATCACCATTAGTAATAATAATGATGATGATAACAACAAATAGCAGCTGCTCTTTCTTGAGCATTTTCTATGTCCCAGGCACTAAGAATTTTACAACCATTATGTAATTTAATCATCAGCATTCTAAGGAAGAGATATTATAATTCTTATTATACAGATTAGTAAACTGAAGCCCAAAGAGGGTAAATGCCCAAGGTCACACAGCTAACCATTGATGAAGCTGGGATTTGCACTCATGCTCTCTGATTCCCCTGCTAGGCCAGTGCCCTGCAAGTCTCTGCCTTCATCCACCGCATGACCCAAAAGCACAAAACTCTTTGTGACTACTCAACCCTGCCCATGTTGTGGGAAAGCAGCATAAGCAATACATTAACCAGCAAGGATGGTTGCTTTCCAACAAATATTTTACAAAAACAGATATAGATCGCTGACCTCTGTTCCAGAAAAGGAACAACTAAGTATTGCCTCATAAATGGGTAATAACTATCTTTGCTTCATGAAACTGCCTTCTCCATTCCTTCAGATGCCATGGTGCTAAGGATGAGACCCTTTTGAGGCCCAAGAGAGACTCCTCACAGGTGGCCCAGTGGCCAGCCCACATCCCAGAATAGCATGTAGATTCCAGGATGGGCTCAGAAGCCTTCCAGCTCCATCCAGGGACGTCACTTGTGTTCACAACTCCAGTAGAGACCTCTGGAGATGCACGGGGATCCCAGGAGGCCTCTTGTTTGTGTCAACCATGGTCAAAGAACTGTTTAGAACCAGTTTATAAGAGAAGCTCATCACTGCTAGACCAGAAGAGGAGGAGGCAATCAGCCGGAGCAAAGTCCTTTGCCTGGTGCCCTAGACAATTCAGCACTAAATTGATGCCCAGTGCCCTCAGGCAGCGGCTCCCAGGCCTCCCATCACCCAGCACTGCCCCTGTGAACTGGTCAGATATTTTTCACAATGTGCAGAGATAAAACATCAGACAGAGCACTGTGGAGGGTGACCCAAGGCCTCCGGAGCAAAACCAGGGCTTTCACCAGCACTCTGCATTGCCCAGGCACAGATTTCCACAACCCCTGACCTCCAACACCAAAGGAAGTTGGTTTTGGTCCATTAGAAATTTCACTGACCTTGGAGCGAGTAAGGTGCCCTGCCTGAATCTGAGAAAGCTGATTTAGCACCATTTTCTTGGATGGAGAATGGGTGAGCTTCACCTCTGCATCCCAGACCTCAACCTTTCCTCTCCCTGGTGCCCACATGCTCCGGGATTTACCTTCACTGCCACGAGCATCTTGTCCTTGGTTGGGCTGAGGTTGTAACACTCAGCCAAGAAGACCTTTCCAAAGGCTCCTTCGCCCAGTTCTCGCTTCAGCACGATGTCCCTCCTCTTGATGTGCTGAACATCTGCAGGAGGAGCAGAAAGGAGGCAGAAGAGTCAGCCCTAGGTGCCTGCAAGGACAGTAGGGGACCTTGGGTGCTTGGAAGTCCATTGCAGAGAAAGCCAAGACAGCACGCAGTGAAAGCACGGAAACTGACTTCACTTTGTGGCTTCAGGGTCTGACCCAGAACCAAATCTCAGCTCTACCCGTGGCTAGCCCCTAACCTCACAAATCCACAGCTTCATCAGTGGGAAAACAATGTCGATAGTAGTTGATGCACATGACTCTGGTACAAATTAGCTAGAACTGTTAGTGATAGGCTACAGTAGTCCCCACACTTATGGTTGACGTGAATCCTAGGGATCTTGCTAATGTAATCTGCTAATTCACATTCTAATCCAGAGTGTCTAAAAGACTACCTTTCCAACAAATTTCCAGGCGATTTCAGTGTGCTCTTGGTAGCACTTCGAACAGCAAAGTTGCCAGGATGTAGCTGAGAAATGGATTTGAATCCCAACTCTATCCCCTTTCTAATTTCCTTTTAAATTTGGAAAGTTATACAACCTCAGAACCTCAATTTACTCATCTGTAAAATGGGAGAAGCAGCAGTCTCTCTCTCGCCCTCTCTCCCCCCCGCTTTCTCTCCCTCTCTTCTTGTCCTAATATAATGGCCATAGCAACCCCAACACAGCACTTGGTTTGTGATAGAAACTACTATTGGCAGCTAAACATTATTTCAGGGAAAACCTCTACTCAGCCAATACCTCCTCTTTCACTGAAAACGCAAATGGCAAGTTCAGAGACAGTCCCGGTGTGAGAGTCTGTGCAAAGAGAAGGGCTGCCGCTGCCTCCACTAATTTAGCAACCTAATTAAAGTCTATCTGGCAGGAGAAAGCAGAGCTGTGACCTCAGCCCCCCCACCCCTTTGGAAAGAATGCTACCAAGGAATCATACAAGCAGTGGGGACTGGTGATGAAAGGGGCAGCTAGAGATTACTCACTGACCTTTGCATTAATTGTTCAACAGGCAGAAACCCATTAAATACCTGTATGAATGTTATGAAGAGCTTTGCAGAGCCAGGAGAGAGGACTGTCTCAAATGACCTTGTTGGAGAACAAAAGCTGAAGGTGGAGGACCGTGATAGACTGACCCCATGGGTGGGCAGCCATATGACAGGGACCGAGGAGCATGGCTGGAAGGCTCTTGGTTAGTATCTTGGTGTATCTGGGGATTCTTTCCAAATAGACTGCAAAAAACGCTGCTTTTTCCTATCAGAGTTCTTGATACCCGCCCTCAGGTATCTGGATGATCTCCCCTACAAGGATTTGTGGGAGAACACATTGGCAGACCATTCTATTCTTCTCTTTCCTAGCAAGGAAGATCTGTAGACCAACAGCTGCTGGGGAAGCTCCTCACTGGCTCCAGGGCCCCAAAGAGGTTGCCACATACTGTGGAGCCATGCCCCGGTCTTTACAAGAAGGGGATTAAAAATAGGTTCCCTTCTTCACAGCCTCTGTCTCTGTTTCCCAGCCTCTAAAGCATGGGATTTGCTAGCCTTGAAGCAGAAAGCTAAAGAGTCTCCCACTGAGAGAAAATGGGAGGTCAGGACCTCTCCTGGGAGGCCATCTGCTCATCAGTGCTTGATCATTCCCAGGTGACTAGTGGTGACACACAGGTTCTTGCAAAGTGAGCATTCTGACAGAGCCTGGGAGTGGAGTTGGGGCTGCTGATTGCAGCTGTTTGGTCCCAAGCCCAACAGAGATCATGCTTCTCTGGCCTTCATAGGTGCTCTGGAGATGTCCCCACCAAAGCAAAGCAACATTATGCACTTTCCTTAGTCCCTAAGTCTAACTCTGGGCTGAGTGACCCCAGGAGTTTCCCTCAGAGCTTCTCACTCGCAGGCACCGTGAGTGTAAAGTGAGAAAGAAGGGAGCTCCATAAAAAGTGAGGCTGTTTTTCAACCACTATGCCTGAGTCAGAAGAACTGGAACCCTTCCTTCTCCTCTCCTTCCCCGGGCAGCAAGAATCATAGTCCCTGAATGATCCAGAGACAAGGGTGAGCACATCCAGGGAGAGATTTCCCAACCCTCCTTCCACATCTTGAGAGTTCTGAGCCTGGCAGCTGCTGCAGAGCCCTTGCAGCCGGTGGTGGAAGCTTGGGCAGCCATGGCTTTGAATGTAGCAGGGAACAGGTCACCACATTACAGGAAACAATGGGGAACTCTTGCTCTTCTTAAGTTCAGGAGAAAGGCTGGGCAGGAGCCTCCCATGGATCAAAGCATCCTCCCCAAATGTGCAAATGGATCTTTGTCAGAGACAAGGAATCTCCAGTGGCTCAGAATACAAACACCTTGGATCATACCAGCTGTCTGCAAGGGGAAGAGATTTTGAGATCAATCCCTGTGCTTGACCATGGGAGGGGTAGTGAGTTCTGAGAAAGGGCAGAAGAAAACAAGAGAAATATAAACAGACTCTATTCCACTCTGAGTTCTCAAGAAGAGAACTTATTCCTGGCCATGGAGACAAGAAGTGGCACAAGGTAACTAGGGACACTGTCAGAGAAAGGCTGACTTGGGGCCCAACACATACCGTACATCAACCATACATCACTTCCATGCAGACAACGCCCTATCGCCAGGAGACTGTAGACCCCAAGATACCATCTGAGCAGCTTCTTTCTCAACCTGCTTGGGAAGAGGTTGAACACAGGGGATTATTGATGTGTATCCACTCTTTTTGTTTGTCTGTTTTGGTACCAGGGATCTAACTCAGTACCTTGCGCTTGCGAGGCAGGCACAGCATCATTGAGCTGTATCCCAGCCACTACCACTCTTACAATGTATCCAAGATTGAGTCTCACAATGCCCTTCACTGCCAGTGTTTCTGTACGCCTTTCACACATGAGAAAATGAATGCAATGGGTAGCCTTCCAAATTAAAAAGGTTAAAAGTTAAAAGTGGCCAAGAAAGGACTCATTTTTTGTATGGCTCCAAAGCCTGTGTTCTTTCCTTCACTCCATCTTTCCTTGCTTTATGACCACCAAAATGGTCCTGTCCCCAGACGCTTAAGCCTCCACATTCTGCCTTCTCCACTCCTGGAAATTTTCTATTGTTCTGCTCATCCCAGAACCTTATTACAGCATCTTCCCAAGGGAAGGGCAGAGGCTCCCCACTGGAGGCCAAACTCTAGGGAGGAGGGTGTGGACCAGGCAGAGTGTGGGAGGAAGGGACTCTACTGGGCCCTGGGGAGTGGCTGGAGTAAACCATTTCATTTCTGACGTCCACATGTCTATTTGGGTCCCGGCTGTGTTTATTTTTAGCTTGCGCAAAGAAGCCTCTGGTGAAGCCATCTGACCTACATGCCAAAAAGTGATGGATTTTCCTAGGAGGAGAGGGCATCAATCTCCTTTTACTGCCTGGCTGGCTGGCCTGGCAGTCTGGGTCACAAGGCTCAGACATTGGGATGTTGGAAGGAGGGGAGGAGAGAGAAGAATCCATAGTCCAGGCCATGGGAAGACCCCTTAATCTCTAGCTAGGATGGGGAGAGGGCAGGGGGCTGGTGTGGAAAGGGGAGGGCCCTTTGGAAAATGAAAAGAGTTCCTGGAACTTTTTGCCTTAGCTCTTACAGAACTCCTTTTTGCACTAACTGGGTTCCACCAGAGGAAGCCACCTGTGTATCTTCCAGTTCCCACAGGACAACTGGTTCATCTGACTCAAATACAGAATGAAGATTTCTGCACTTCAGTTACTGCTCCAAGAATTCCTCCTCTGTAGTAGGACCGAGATAACTATTCCATATGTGTGGGATTCACTTCTGGGAGGTCTTCCAGGTCTGCAGCAAACTTGACCTGGAGCAGGATCGCTCATCCAGCACGGCCTCTGGGTATTCTGCACAAAAGACCTCCTCGCCCTACAGACCAGCAGGCAGGCTGAGGTTGTGCCTTCTCCTGCCTTGGTTTATCTGGGCTGCTACATTCTGGAGTGGACATGGAGGGCTGAAGAGATTTTCCTGCAGAAGCTTCTGTGGCCAGCATGGGAACTGGACACTTGACATAGCTGGATGCAGTGGCGGCCACTGTCAATTTCACCTCTCTGTTCTAGGAGAAAAGGAGGCAGGCAGGGCAAGCTTAAACTGCTCAGCCTTGTTGACTAAGGATGAACAGGGAACAAAAGCCCCACAAAACTTGTGGCATTGCTGAAAGTTTGAGGATTTGGGAGAAAATAGCTCTGTATTACATTCCTGACCCACCACTTTCTAATTGGGTCCTGTCATCTCCAAGTCCCCAGTTCCTCACCTGTAGAATGGGAGCAGAGATACTGGCTTGATAGAATTGCTAAAGGGACTGATTTAAAATTTCTAGTTTATAGAGAGGACAGGAAATATCCATAACACAGAAAACATTTAAGAGATGTGGTTCTTCCTTTTTCTGTTAGAATTTTCATTATATGAGTGCAACCTATTTGCAAAAAATAGTGGCTTGAAAAGAAACTTGAAGAAGGATGATGATTTTCTGCACAAATAAAATGGCCTGAGGTTGCTCAGGGGTGAGGAAGCCCTGACTCTGAGGTCACCAGCAGTCCGTCTGAAACTGCCACCACGAAGTCTAACCTCCACCTTCTTCAGAGTTCAAAATAGTTGCGGGAGGAGGTTGGTCAGACAGTAGAATGAAGACATCGCAAGGCAGAGACAGCCTCCTACTCAAGATTGATCAGTAGAGGAAAACCGGATTTTGCAGGATAAGAGGTTATGAATAATGGTGACCTGACTGCTGCATGGCAGGATGCAAACTCAGCCTCCCAGAGCTAGCTCCCTCAGTCAGAGCCAGAGGGCCTTAGCAGAGGTTCATTCACAGCCTTGGTGTCTTGGCTGGGTATTGTCCTGGGAGCCACTTGTGTGCAGCCCTGAGCTGGTCTATTCCAAAGGCACCAAGACAGACCCTTCTCCCTGCACAGCTCTAAGTCTGGGCCATACGTGGGTGCTCCCAGCCCATTTTAAAACCCAGTTCCAATTGATTCCCTGCCTCATCACAGAGACCTCTCAGATCTTTTCCTTATAGGTTCCACCCAACTCTGTGCTTGTCTCCTTCAGCTTGTCATTGTCCCTTGTGCCCTTATTAATAAGAAAAATAACTGCTATCGATTAAGCACTTACTCTGAACCAGCTGCCAGGGTGAGTACTGGACATGCACCAGCTCACTCATTCTTACAATGCTCAGGGACTCGTGTTGCCACCCCAGAGCAATAGATGGGGAAACTGAGGCTAAAGGTGATTATGCAATTTGTCCAAGACCCCCATCAGAGACTCTAAAGTCTAGTGCAGCTCAGTTCTGTTCAGAGGGGACACATTCCAAGACCTCAAATGGGTGCTTGTAGATACTACCAATCCCTATGTATCCTGTGATTTTTCCTGTGCATGTTGAACCTATGGTAAAGTTCAATTTATAAGTTAGGCACAGAAAGAGATTAACAGCAACAATAATAAAAAGGAAAAATTATAACCATGTATGAAAATAAAAGTTATGTGAATATGGTCTCTCTTGAGTCATAATGAATATTAATATTTTTGGACTGTGGTTGACTGTGGGGAACTGAAGCCATGCAAGAGAAAGCCATGAATAAAGGGGGATTAGCAAGTGAGCAGACTGTGTCACCTGGCCAACCTTCAGTCACTTGTTCCTCCTACTGAATGGAGAGCTTCTGCTCTCTGAACTGGCATCAGTATATATCGGAAACCAATGGCATCCATAAAGACGCAGTCACTTCACCATGGATCCTGTTCTTGCCACCTTCGTGGCTACCACCTGAGCTCCCTGGCAGCAGTCAGGATGCCATTTGGAGATGAAGATAGCAGCAAAAGGCAAAACTCTCAGACCCCAGTGCTCTACAGAAAAGCAGAGGGCAGCTGCATGCATGATGAAGGAGCGAGATTCTTGGCAGGAGGGGGGCAGAAGGAAGAGGGAGATGAAGGGAGGATCTCTGAGAAGCATGTGTTTTCTTTGCACTAACCAGACCCAAGGGTCTCAGGCTGCCAAAAAGGCTCAGAAGAAAACATTAATTCAATACCACACATTTAATTACACATGAAATGGAATGTCTTTAAATGGAAAAGAATAACATTCTCAGAGCTCCAACTGTGGGGTTTTGAAGTGGCAGGAGAGAGAAAGAGGGCCAGCTCCGAGTTTTGGAGGAGAAAGGACACCACAGAGAGGGCAGACCCCTGCCTTCACTAGTAGCAGCAGTTTCTGCCTTCTATCACACACTACTCTCAGCCTTTCTGCTCTGCTGCTGTAGCTCCCTCACTCCTGTGGGCAGCGAGGCAGTTTCCCCTACAGCTGTGGTAGGAGAGCATGGCCAGGTGGGCATGTCCCCTGGGTAGCTGCAGTTTCTCTGCTATGGTCTGCAACCAAGCCAGTCAGCTCTCCCCAAGGACAGAAGAGCATACTCTACAAAGTCATTCCTGGATGACTGGCACTCTCAGAACAAAAGAAGGTCTCTTGGGTTCCTGCCAAGGGCCTTTCTAGGAGAACACATTTCAAAGACTGGGGAGCCAACAACAGAGGGATCTATACAATTGTCCTTGAAAATCTAAAACTTTAGCTGACTAACCAAGGTGGGTGTATAACAATGGCATGGGAATGGATTTCAGGTCAAAGGAATGTAGTACTTTTGGTTCCTGTTGCTGCTCTGGGCTGAAGTTGGCTTATGATAGTTTGACTAAGAACCTGCTCTTCCTGCTGGTCAGCCCATGACCCATCCAAGGTCCCTTCTCATCTGGATGGGGGCTTCCTTCCCATATTCTTTCCAGACCTGAAAGTCTTTTCAAAGAGGCTCTGCAAGGTGCTGGAAGCTGCTCAAGTGAAAGAGCCAATGTCAAGTGATACTCAAGGTCATTGACTAGGGCTAGCATAGGGCCTAATACGTGCTCACTAAATATCTGATGAATGAATGAATAAATTAAAACTCCCTCTAAAGCACTGCTAGAGACTTTAACAAAGAGAACACTGCAGAAAAGGAGGAAGAAGGGAAGCTGGGGGGAGTAGTAAAAGAAAAGTAAAGATGAGTGAGAATGGGAAATGATCCAACAAGTCCCAAAGAGCACTCTTATTTATGTCCTGGCTTCAAGACTGGCCTAAACAATCAAGATCCTATTGAACCAGGACACTTGGAAGACCCACATCCTAACCCTCAGTCTCCGGCAGTTCAGACTTCTAAACGAAGTGTCTCTGTGGTCTGCGTCCAATGAAGTTGATCAACACCAGGTCCCACTCTGGGGCATGTGTGCACCCCAAGGCTCGAGGTAGTGGAGGAGGACACGGAGACATCATGTTCTCACCATGATGAATAAATAAATAAGACACCCTGCTGTTTCTGGAAGCAGTGAAGAAAGAGGATCAGAAGAGGACTGTCTGTTCTGGGGCAATTTCCAGCTCACGTTTCCTGACAGAAGAAGCTTAGCATATGAGGCTGAAGTTCAGATGTGTCCCTGCTCCCAGGTGCTAACCCCCTGGACTCCACTACCCTGAGCTCAGACATTGGCTGACACCACAGGTTCCTGCCATCGCCTCCTTCACCACACTGCACCTGCCCTTGCATACCCACTTCCTTAGTCACCATGTCACACTGGTCCTTCCCAAGGGAAAGGGACCTCTGGCTTTCATTAAGCAATGACTGCTGGAGCCAAGAGCAAAGAGCAAAGGAACTCCCCAAGGAAAGCCATCTGGAATTGAGAATTTAGGTGCTGAAAGATGGATCTCAGGCTCCAGCTGGGAATCTGTCCCTCCAACTTGCCCAGCTCCCTACTTCCTCCCCCTCTTCTGGCCTGGATGTTTTCTTTCCAACTTGATGGTGACAAACCCTCCCACAAATTGTGGAAGTCCATACACGGGCTTCATACCACACTGCAATCTGCCCAGGGGCTCTCTTGTTCCGGCAACTGTCCAGGAACCCTGCCTCAGCTGCTCACCCCAGCATCTAACACTGTCCCCCAAGTCCTTGTGGTGGTATCATGTTGTCACCAACAAACAGAACATTGGCAGTTCCAGGCTGCTCCTTCTAACTGTGGCACTTTGGGCCAAACATAAGTAGCTGGCCACCTGAAGCTGTGAGATGACACTCTACACAGGAAATTTGGAGTCAGGAAGCAAAAACACCTGTGAGAACCTCAAGGAGAACCACAGAAGGACAGACCAGAGGATGACAATCACCCATTTATGCACAGGACATGCCATCAGCCTTGACTTCTACTAACTAACTTAGATTCAATGGAATGGAGCCCCCTTCAGACAGGAAAGACAGAAAAGGATGTTGTGGGACTTGTGTAATCAGAGACAGCAATATATTTAAATACAAAACACCACATAAAAAATGAAAAAGAAAGGACAGAAGACCTATAAATAAATACCAGTATTAGAGCAAGGACAATGGGAAGAACATGACTTGGGCCAGAGACAAAACTGGGTTAAAATTTGCCTCTGATAACATATCCTAGGAAGTGGTCTTTGGTAATTTACTAAACCAATCTCAAACCCTGACATTTTCATGGGTGAAATTAAAAAAATATTCATCTTATCAAATCATCAAGAGGAACCAATGAGATTATCCATGTGCAGAGATGCATGTGAAGCATGTTGAATGAAATAACAGCTGTAAAGCTTCATGAAAGAAGATGCTGGTTCCTTCTTCCCACCTGCCCATGACTCAAACTTCCAATGATCCTCCTTGGTAACTTAACCTCACGGAGCCTCCATTTCCTCCCCAGGCAAGCAGAAATAACAACAATAATAACAAATGTGCCTAATGGATTCAGTTGAGGTACCTTTAAAGAACGGTAAGTGCTTAGAACAATGGTAGACACATGGTTGGTATCAACAGGCCTCACCCTATAGTATGAAAACCTTCAGGACAGTCACTAGTTGGATATTTGAGAACTCTGATAACACAGGCCAAATCTCCAGACTTCTTCTTCATAAATTCCCTGCATAAAGGCCTTAGGGTAGATATGACAGAGGAATAGGCTGAGCCCTCACTGTCTTCTTGGTGACTGGTGAGCTCATATCTGTGCCTCCGTACCCACTGATCTCCCCCATCCATGGAACCTTTCCCCTTCCACTGACAGACATCAACCCATTCCCCTAGGACAGCATGGCAAACCTTTTAGAGCTTTCAATGATACAAATAGCCCACCGTGGCACTTGTGCAGTAGGTTTGCCACCATTACTAGATCAGCTTTAATCCCATTTTCTACCTAAAATCTTCTGATCTTTTTTGTTCTTGAAAAGACCTTTTTCTCTCTTCATGTCTGTTCCTAATGTAAACTTTCATATCCAGGGATCATCTCTGTCCACTTTGCTGTCCCTTACAGAAGCTCAACTCATGGGCTGCTCAGACAAACAAGCTCAGAATGTCCTTGCTGCCTAATTGAAGAGAGTTAATAACATCAGCAAAGACCAATATTCGATTTGTATATGATATAATTTGGTTATATTGGAGGCCTATGTTTCCAATTCATTTGTGGGCACAGGCCTAGTCCCTAAAGAGGCTACATTCACCCATTTTCAGAAAAATAGTTGGCCTAAAGAGGTCTGTTCACTCTTGTTCTTTCCCCCAGCAATAAAATTAATGATTGAGAAGTTTAGTTTAGCCATAAAGAATCCTAGCAAGTGAGTTAATCACCCAGTGAAGCCATCTTAGAGATTTTGGAAGGCTTTCTTTAGGAAGAACTGACTTTAGTTCTGCCTAAAACTGGAGAAGGTCAAACATCACAAGGAAAGTGACAGTGTTGCTCAGAAGGGAAAGGAGAGGAAGGGAAAGGAAGGGAAGGGAAGGGAAGTGAAAACAGGCACGGAGTCCATAGCAATTTAGAAACTAAGATGTCCATGTGGACACTTCAACCTCATCTTTCCTCCTCTTGGTGCAGTACTTAAAATCTAGATGCAGTTGTGACTTCCAAGGGCTTAAGTATGCCCTTTTGAAAGAGCTCTTTTCATCAGTCAGGGTGGGAGGTGTCCCCTCAGGCAGTTCTGGTCCCCTGAGGGAAGCGTCCATATTCCCACAGCTGTGCAGAGGGTTGTTGGTGATAGCCTCACCTACTAATCCCCACATCCTCTGCCCACCCCAGGGACAATAGCTCCTTCACTCTTCCCAGCTTGGCCCAGCTTCCACAGGCTTCCTTTTAGCCCCATCAGTACAAAGTGCTCTGTGCTGCCCCCACTGGCCCTGTCCATACCCTTTCATCTCCAGCTGAGTCTCCCTGCCCTTGCCCTTGGTGTTTGAATATCCCTTCTACCAGACTCCATGCGAAGGCTCTGAAGCCATCTCCATAAACACGGGGAACCTGGGGAGTCTATGGCTGGGTCCCTTCCAAAGGATGTGCTCCTACTCCCAGCTCCCACTCCAGAGCTAAGGCTTTTGCCAGCCCCCTTTACCTCCTCAGTCCCTCCTCCCTCCATGCCAAGCCTCCTGCACTGGTCTCCACTCTCCTCAGCCCAGCGTGTGATAGGAAACAAGGTCAGGGTTCAGAGCTTCTGGGCCCCTGCTGCAGGCCCTGGGCGTGGGCAGCCTGAGCTCAGAGCAGCCAGCAGATTCGTTCCGCACGGCCTCCACGATCCTGGATCTGCACTTCCCCCATCGAAGCCCACACACTCTGCCAGGTGTTTTCCCACCACATGCTCTGAGGAGATTTCCAAGAGTTCCCCCACACCAGATGTTAAACACACTGGCTGATGCTTTTCTCGGCTGGCTTCTGAGCCTCCCCTTACCCTACAATTCAATCAAAAAGACAAAGAAAAAGTCATAACTGGTAGAATACTGGATCTCCCACCTGCCTTCTGGAATCTCTCTGCCTGGCTTGGCATCTCAGATTAGGTCTAAGGAATTTCGCCAAATTTCAAGTTTGCTGCATCTCTGGCACTGGCTAAAGTTGCCAGCAAGCACTTACATGAATGGTGTTTTGGACCAGAAGGTAATTCCTTGTAGTTTTCTTGGCATTGGAAAAAAATGGAGTCACATAGAGAAGGTTGGGCTTTGAACAATGCCAACATCATGTTTTTCTTACCAGTCCTTTGGAAGATCCATAAATTGAAGGTCAAGAGGCCATCGAGACCAATGGTCAGTGGTAAATTGGAAGTAGGGAGAAGTTTTCATTGGACATCTCTAGACATTGGTTGTTGACAAATCGCCACCTCTTATCACTAGGCCTGGACACCCTTAAGTGGCTCAAGTACATTAAGGTGAGCTCTCCAAGGCATCAGACTGAGGAGTCTGTCTCAGACATGGGTCCTGAAAAGTCCAGTCTTTACTACTCTGTAAGTGAACCCCCTTCCTCCTCCTCACTAGCCTTGGGGGCATTTCCTCTGTCATTTTTCCAATGAGATTGCTGCTTAATGTGGTGACATCTACACAGCCTGTGTATTGTGGTCAACTTCACTATAGACTATTCCACTTTCTCTGCTCTTTCCAAGAAATTCTTCCTATGCCCCCTACCTACCTGCCTTCACCACTTCTCCATATGGGTTACTAGACTCCATGCTGGTCTCGTTGTTCTTGCTTTCTGCAAGTCCTCTGCTTCTACCTCTGCCTCTGCATGTGCATGTGTGTGCGTGTGCACATGCGTGTGTGTGTGAGTGTTTTCTTTTTCTGATATATCGTACATCTTTATTGCAGGCCCCCCAGGCAAAAACCAAAGCCCCCTTGAGTCTGCGCTATGCAAGGTCCAGGCAGCACCCATAGCTTGGGCTGCCAGTCCTCTCTACCAGCTCTCTAAAAGGCAGCCGTTGGCCACAGCTCCCTTTGCATGGTCCCCTTAGTCCCCCAGGTTCAACTAGAGACTATGTCAGATTCCCACACTGGCTCATTACCTTAAGAACTCACCCTTTCACACCATGTCTCTACTCTAGGATCTTACCCATTTCCCCATTCATTTTCAACACAAAAAAGACAGAAGCGGAAGTTATGACCTCCAGTTATGACCTCCTGCAAATGTGTCTTGTGTCACTTATGCATGGATCTCTTGTATACATTTTCTGTAGATTTTGGATCAACATATGTGAATCTCCAGTTACTCCAGGTCATGACTTAAGCAGGATGATTTAGGAAATATAAGTTATAAAATTAGGAAAGAATTAAATATTTGGATGGAAAATCAGTCATAGGAAGAAAAATGATACTGCAAAACAGCAAAATCACTTGATGGATGTGTGACTGAAATAAGGGGCTCCTATCTCATCACCCTCAAAAAGTAAAGTTGCTAGCAGGCTGGAGTTTGGGAAATGGAACTTAGTGCACAGTGCTCAAGGTTGCTGACTTCCAGACACGTAAAAGGTCATGTCATCACTTTACCTGGTGTGCTGTCTGCTCTGTTTTAGTTTAGTGAATGTTAGAAATAAACAGATTAATAAAACCACCTATAAGTTCATCCATCAGTTCCCTCACAGCTACAGTGATCTCGAAGGGTCTGGTTTTTTAATGTCTTTTCATTTATCATGTACATTCTTTGGCCATAAACTTCCCAGAGAGTAAAAGGGAGAAGTACGAACTGCTAAACAGTGTGGTTTTCTAGTCCTACTGGGGCAGAAAGAGCAGGGGCTGGAGAGGCACTTTTTACAGCATGGAGGTCAAAGGCCCCAACACTGGCTTTACACACTCCTAGCTCTGTCTAGCTGTGTGGCACTGGGCATTTTACTTAACCTCTCTGAGGTAACATTTTGTTTGGTAAGGGCAATCTACTGGTGACATTTGTCTGTGACCCTCTTAGGGCACTGCAGGCATTGAGTTTTAAGACTAAGATTTACTTTTATTCTCTCACACAGATTCTTCAATTTAGGCTGCCCTGGAAATGCCCACTTCCATTTGCACCCATGCATACAGAGACAAGGCAGAGTCTAAGGTCCGCTCTCCTCTAGGAGCACATCTATGCCGCCTGCCAACCAGAATAGGGATTTGTCTTCAGAGCCTCTGTCTGTTGCTGCCATCAAATGAGAACCCTGATTGCCTTGGCTTGGGGAGGCTGTTGGTTACTGGCTGCACACCACAGAGGGTTGGGAGATCCAAGGATACAGCAAGGCTCAGGGAAGCTGGAGGGCAGCAGGCAACAGATGATAAGCTCCCAGCAGGGGAAAGCTGTGCCGAGTGACCTTGTCCAGCCCCTTTTACCTTGGCATATGAGCCCTTAGGAATGGCTGAATAGTATTTTGGCAAGTGTGTAGCCCTGTGTCTGGGACCCAGATAAGCAGGGCATGTAGCAAGCTGGAGAATGTCCACCCATACAAGGCCTCACCTTGCTCCAAACCTGCCTCACAGGCACAGCCATTAGCCCCAGCCCTGCCTCAGGAGTGGTGGTACCGAACACAAGAGGCCAATTCAATAAAACACATCAGTTTTGACAGTGATGAAAACTAGGGCACCATTTGGAGTTGCTGAAGGACCACATACTCAATTGATCCACAGTGTATTCGATAAAGGTGTGTGAGAGTTATAGTGTATGTCAGAGATGAGATACATGCAAGGGTCAGCAAGGGGAACAAACCCTCCTGGCCCTCCCACTGGTATAGAGGGGAGGACAGGCAGTCATGGAGCAATTCCAATGCATTGTGACAAGCTCATGATGGGTCAGGAGAGGACCCTGGGCATGTAGAAGACTTCTTGTCTACTCTCCCTGAGCCTCAGCTGCTTTGTGTGTAAATGTGAGAGTATATGTAACAACGATTTGCACACAACAGTCACATGGCAAGCATTCTAGTTTCATCATCCTCCAATAGCAGAAATAAAAACATACTGCACACCATCCCAGGTACATGTAAACTATGTTGCCATGTTTTCATGGAGGTGTGGGAGGTAGTTTAGAAGAGGGCTGTCCAGGAAAGCCCACCCTATTCTGCTCTCCACTCCCAGTTCTCCAGGAATGACTAGAAATTTCCCGTAGCAGGGGCACAGCAATGAGTTTTACTACCTCCTCAGTCAAGCAGCTTAGCTCCAGCCAACCCCATTGAACATGACCTATGGAAACAGACTGCGCAGGACCAAATTCAGCCTGCACTAATCATTCTGCTCTGAGATCTTGGGAAAAATGTTTCACTTTTCTAGTTTTCAATTTCCTTATCTCCAAATTGGTATAATAATGCTAGTGCCCATCTCATAGAACTGTTTTAAGGATAAATGTGTTAGCAGGTATAAATCACTTAGAAAAATACCAAGTAGGAAGCATTAAGTTTTGTTCATAATTATTGTTCCTGTTATCTTCATATCACTGTCAACAAGAAGCTCATCAATGTGATGGTCTCTGTCTCACAGAGCAGCAGCACTGGGGGCATTCTCCCTGGGTTGGGTTATACAATGTCATTAAAAGGCTGGGTTGACTCAAACCCAAGTCCCACTGCCACTGGCTGTGTTATCTCTGAGCTTCAATCCTCCCATCTGTAAGACAGACTAAGAAGAGTGCCTACACCAGGTATTGTAAGATGAAGTTATATCTGTAATGGAGGTAGCTGTACTAATAGATTAACCCAGAGGGATGCATGATGTTTACATCTAGTCTTAACTGCCTTCGTTTCTGTTCTTTAAGGAGGGGTGACATCCTTCAGATAAGTAGGAAATGAGTCTTATTACTGTTTCCTTTGTCTCTCAGAGACTAGGGAAGAGGATAGAACCTTCTCACTATTCTTCTACTAGGTCTTGGTGCTTCTGTTGAATTTGAACTGGAAGCAGATGGTCCAAGTTAGCAGAGAACATCAATGAATCTGCAAATGCAAGAGTCGCCTCACTGCTGAGTAAGAAAAGAATGAATTAAAAATTTTTTATGCAAAAAAGGTACAGTTTTCTTAGGAGATAAGTTGAAAGATAGATCAGCAACTGAAAATGTATTCTTTTAAGATCATGATACATAGTATATGTACATTGTTACTCTAATTATTTTATGAAATTTTATTTTTTCATAGAAGTGTTTTTATATTTTCCTTATTAATATCTACTTGTATTACATTAAAATAAAAAATAAAAGAATGAAATTGCTCTGGAAACTGAAGTGTGGTGACTGACTGGCTTTCCCTGGGGAGATAAGAGTGAAGAGAACTCAGAAGACTTGGAAGAGAGAAAAAAGAGCCCACATGGGATGATGTTTTGGTGAGGTGGCCAGAGGGCTTCTAAGAACAGAAACATCTAAGAGTCAACATTTGGTCCTTGGTGTGGTTGCAACATAAATTCCCTATGTAATATGAACACTAGAGCAAAAGCCATCCTGCACCCAAGCTATGCAGATGAGGGGTGTTTTGCACATAAAGCACTGCTCAAAAAGCATGTAGCTCTTACTAGAACAGAGATTCATGAAAGCAGTGATACATGGGGAATGCAGAGATACATGGGGAATGCAGAGTCAATTTGCACAAGAAGCCCCTCAATGAAAGCGGAGTCTCTGAAGGTTTCACAAGAAAAGCAAGACAACATCAGCCTATTCCAGCCCAGGGGATCCTTGGAGAGACAGGAGAAATGTGTGCAGAATGGAGCTCCAATACTTTCATCTGAAAGCTGCTCAGCTGTCATCTAGCTTGTAAAATCATCATTGCCCATGTCCCTACTTGGTATCTCTGCCTGGGTGTCTAATGATCCTTGATAAGTAACACAGACAAAAGAGAACTCATGCTTTTTTAGCCATGCACCTGACCTTGACATGGCTTCCCTGTGCAGTGAGTAGTGTTTCCATTCACTTAGTGTCTCAAGCACTAATCCAGGAGGTTTCCTTGAGGACTCCTTCTGAAAGTTTCCCCAAGCTCATCAATAAACCTTGTTGCCTCCACTGCCAATATTTCTCAGATCTGTCCACATCTGCAACAAATCAGCTGCTCCCATCCTTAGACCACCGTCCTATCCCAAGCCGTGAGGATGGACAATGGTCCCCTAGCACAGTTTCCATTCTTTTCCCTTCATCCCTGTCCCATTGCTTCCCCCATAACGAAACACAGTCATCCACCCAGGGTCCTGTTTTAAAAATAGTAAAGTAGGAATCTTAATGTCACTTTCTGTACTTCAAACCAGAGTTTAGAATAAAAGCCAAATTCATTTTATCATTGCATGCAGGATCCAATCCTTCTTGGTCCCCAACCTAATTTCCATCTTCTCCATGCTATCCCACCCCGATTGCCCTTTCTTCCTGTCTCAAATATTTCAAGCTCAGTACTGCTCTTGTCCCTGAACTCTTGCTCTCCAAACATTAAACCAAAAGGGGCACTTTAAGACACTGTGTTGATTCTTAAGCTCAGTGATACCATTATTGGATACTCCTGACTTATTTATCTGCGTGTCTGTCTGTCATCAGTCCTCCCAGTGGAACAGGACCTCCATGAGAGCCCTGGCTCTGAGACGTCTGACAGCGTTGTACCCCAGCAACTCCAACACTGCCTGGCTCACATGGTGCTCAACACATCTGAGTTGAATAGATGAATGATTGCCTTTGTGGGTTTCACCATTACTCCACAGGCTGGAAACATTGAGTGAGGGCTAGAGATCCAGCACCAGCCCAGATGGCTACAGCTTCAACAGATCTGAATTCTGAGGCCAAGGCAGATGTGCTAGTTATTAAACCAGAGCAGTGCCCCGCAGGAGGGCAATCACAGCTCTGACTTAATATTGAGCTTAAGGCCACAGACGTTGAAACACAGATTCTACCAGCAAACACAAATGTTAAATGTACTGCAAGTCAAAACCTTAGGGTTTCCATCTCCCCTAAACATCACAATGGCTTCTCGTCCCAGGACCTGACACTCAAGCTGGAGCTTGATCACATCATTAACTTATTATTAAAGTACTGGCACCAACAAAAAGGAACCATTTCATCAGCCAGAGACTTCTCAAACATATGGGCTCTGTGAACCTGTTCATGAGTAACAGCTGTGAGGGACCAGGCACAGGAACTCGGTCTCTGGGACACTTGGTGGACATCCTGGAATGGTCCCAGCATATTCTGCCAAGGCCATGGAGCTGAATTCTCAGCATGGTGAGAAAACAAGGATTTGGGAGACTACTTCCTGCATTTCCTCAAATGTTTACCAAAAAAAGCCAGAAGCAGACCCAAAATTAGGCTATGAAATCAGCAAAAATTAAGTGTACAGAGCAGGTGAATTCAGCCAAAACTCTCAGTAATGAAAATAGGTGTTTTGCCTCCCCTATGAAAGACTTTCTGTCCAACAATATTTTGTTTCGGTCCCCTGATCAAACAACTAATACAGGACTTTTTTCAGGAGGATCACAGCACAAGTCTCCATGTAACCAACTCACTTCAGATGAGCTAAGGAAATAGAAAGCAATTCTCTCAATCCTCGCTCTCCTCAATTCTACCCCTGTCATTTTTATTTTCTGCTGTTGTCCCAGATGAGTTAACAGTTCTTCCTCCTCCCCATGGCTGAAAAGTGAATACCCAAACTTCTGTCTCCAGTTTTCTATCTACTTTTTGTATTCGCCCCCATCTAGTACTCATCCCTCTTCAATACTTTAAAACCATCTTTCCCACAATCTCACCTAAAAGATAAAGTTTAATGAAAGCATCCCTTGGCCTCATCTTCCCTGGATATTACTCTCCCTGATGCCCCTCATCACCAGACTCAAGCAGTCTGTGTGCTCCTGTTACCTGCCACTCTTCAGCTCCCCACTCATCCTTCAAGCAGTCACACTTGTTTTCACGGCTCTACTCCACAAACACATCTGTCACAAAATCACAGTGATCTCTTGATGCCCAAATCTGATTGCTTTTTCTTAGTCCTCATTCAGCACAAGTGAATCTCAAGTCCTTCCCAGTCTGGCCCAAGCTTATCTGATCTTTCCCATCACGAGCTACCTGACATATGACTGTGGGTGCTCACTTATCTTAGTACACATACGTATGGCCAGATTTCTGAAATTCCAGGTAGCCCAGAACATACAGGTACCTATCACAACATAGGATATGACTTCAGTGTGTGCAACTGTCTGTGAAGCAGGGATCATCTTTGTATCCTGTGTGTGACACTAATGCATAGCTATCTAGCACTTGGGATTAAGTGTAGATATTCATTAAATCATGTTATTAAAAGAAGAATTTGTACCCCTGATGCTTAAAGAACTTGTTGATGATATGGGTGAACTTATAGAGAATATAGATAGACTCTTTTCTGAGAGATCTTTAAAAGGAAAAAACATTTAATTAATGCCACAGTTAGTAACTTTAAAAATGAACAACTACTTATTGAGCACCCACTGTGCCAGGCATGGCAGCATTAGCACATTTGCAGATTGGCTCACCAGCTATAGCACTAGCTGGGGAGGGAGAAGGAAAAGTCAGGCAGGCAGGAAGCAAGCCAAGTCCGAAGTGGCTGCAGTGACAGAGCCGATTCCTTAGTGTGCGCTCTGCCCTGGGACAGGTCCTGCTTCCAGAGCCAAGGACAAGGCCAGATGGGCTAAGCAATGAATGGACACTGGTGTGTTGGTTGATAAGGGCAGCTAGACTCCCTTCAGCCTGGCCATTCAGTGGTGAATTCCTGCTCCAATCTGCTACAATTGCTTCTTTGCAACCCCACAGCAATGAAGGAGAAGGGTTTGCTCTCAGAGTTCTTTCCCATGCTGTATTTCCTTGATTCCCAGCTACTTTGACATCCAGAAAGATGCCAGAGAGCTTACATGGTGGGGCCTACGTGCCCAAGTAGGCTTTCAGAGCTGGCATCCATTGTGCCTTGGCCTGGCAGATAGAAAAGGCCAGCACCCGAGGATCTTGGAATACACATGACATCTTGGCAGCCACCTCTAACAGATGACCAACAAACAGCTTGCTGAGGCTGTAGGAAGTGACGCAAACCTAATAGCACCCTTGGTTTCGACTTTGATGCTCCTCCCAAATGCAGTCTTTCTCTCTTCCCTATTGCTACCAGGCTTTGATCCTTAATGTCACCTCCTTATCTTGTTTATCCCTCAACCTGCTTGGGCTTTCTACATCATCTTCTCTGCTGTCCAGGGAACTTTCCTTCTCCCAGGACCTCATCTCTAGCAAAAGCAAGTACAAGAACTCAGAGAGGGGAGGATGTATTTCTCCTGCATGGTCAGCTTCTGTCCCATCCATGCCCCTACCCCCTAGATAGACATAAAGATCCTGTTGGAAAAAGAGGAGGAGGTGTGTTGGAATTACAGCCTAGTGTTTCCTGTCATCGCTGAGAGCAACTAGTGAGAAAACATGGCTATCACTTGGCCTCAAATGCTGTAGACTTAGATAATCTCATGATTGATCTCACCGCCCCTTTATCTTTCCTGCTGCTATTTCCTTGAATTCACTCCAGCTTGGTCCTCCACCACCCCAACCCCCCAATTCCAGCCCAAATCAATGGGCTGGCTGGAAAAGCACAGCTTGGAATCGTCTGTGGCCTTTCACAGAAGCTTCAGTCTCTACTGCCATGCTGCACCCAATACATTCCCAAGAGGTTGCCTGCTTAAAGGCCAGGGCAGGAGGTCCAGCACATGGGAATGACCTTGAGAAAGTCATAGCACCACTCTTGGTTAGCCATCTGTACAACATATAAGATTGGCGACTTCACTCAGAATCCCATTAAAATTTTTGGACCGTAGCTCAAAATTATCAGCATTAAAATGTGGTTGGACTCTACCCAGAGGGGCTTGTAAGGAATAGCACTTAGAAGTCACTTGAGAAAAGAAATGACCACTGCATTCACTAATGCTGCATCCTGGGTTCTGAAGCAATGTTTGTCAGAAGGAGATGGCTTTCCCTAAGTCAGCACTCTGTTATAAAGCAGTTAGGTGTCCACAGTAAGAATCTACTCGATACCTGGTTGAAGAATCCCTAAATATCCAGAGGTGACTGCAATGGGCTGCAAGGGAGCAGTGCAGTGACAGGCAGAACCTCTGGTGGGGCTGCTACTCAACCAATTCGCTCATTCAGCCTAGCTACCAAAAGTGTCCATATACCTGCACTGTGATTCATAAAAATTGAAAAATAAAATAAGTCAGTTTTGCAGACATAGGAGACTAGTGAAATAAAGATGGTATGTCCAAACAGTGCAAATCATACAGACATTAAAAATTATGCTATGAAGTTGGGTGTGGTGGCAAACACCTGTCATACCAGCATCCTGGGAGGCTGAGGAAGGAGGCCTGCAAGATCAAGCCAAGACTAGGCAACTTAACAAACTTAGAGAGACTTTGTCTCAAAAAGAAAAAAAAGGGATCTGGAGATATAGCTCAGTATCCAGTGCTGGAAAAAAATCAATCATGCTGGGACCCTCTGTTTATTGAGGCTGTGGGGAACCTCATTCTCTATATTACTCTTGGGGTATACATTAATAAACCTTGTGTGGACTATATGTACAAAGCAGGTAAGTAGTTTATGGGAGTTATTTGGCTCTGTGCTGACATTACATTTATTTAAATTCAAACTGTTCAACGTCAATCTATCCTGGGCATTTATAAGAGCAAGAAATTAAATAAACTTGAATACCTAAATACAAGGAAGTAGTATGCATCCTGTGAAAGAAGAGAACATTCTCTAGGAGCTCCAAGAAACCAGAAAAGCAGCGTATTAAAAAACTCAAAATAGGGCCAGGGATTTAGCTCAGTGGTTTCGCTGCCTGCTGTGCAAGCGCAAGGACCCGAGTTCGATGCCCGGTACCAAAAAAAACCAAAAAAACCCAAAAAACTCAAAATATTATGCAAGGTATAGCTTAATTTTTGCAAAACAGAGGGAAATATAATATATTAATATTTGTTTATCTTTAATTTGCTTAGATGTAATTCACAAGTGTACACAAGTATACTGGTTACCTGTATGGGAATGGTGGTGGCGGTAGGAAGTATCTGCAGGTGAGAGTCAGGTACAGGAAAGATCATGCTCATGCTTTATATATAATAATATTGGGACAAATAATATCAAGGAAAATGGTACTCCAATAAACTTTATATATATATATTGCATACATTATATATTTATATATACACATAAGCTTTATTCATTAAAGGGGCATAAAATTTATTTTGCATATATATTACATAAACATTATTGAGGTATTATTTACATTCCATAAAATTCACCCACTCTGCTGTTTAATTCAGAATTTTAACAAATCTACCGGGTGGTAAAATCATTAATGTAACCCAGCTTTAGAACATACTCATCACCCCAGTTAGAGCCATAGGTCCATTTCATCTCTGTCCCTATGCCCAGTCCTAGGCAACCCATAATCTAATTTCTAGCTGTACAGATTTGCCTCTTCCTGACATTCATATAAATAACATCAAAGTATAAATGAAGATCAAAATGTATAATAGACAATGTGAAATAGAAAGAAAAGGTCCAAAGGGGAAGGGGGAGGGAGAGAGGAAAGGAAAAAATATGAGAAAAGTAAAAAACAGAAATAAAGTATTTGTAAATATGGAGGGGTGGAGGGGTTGAAGGGAGGGCAGGGGAATGGGGAAAAAATAAGAACCAAGATACATCATGTAAAGGTGCAAGTCCCCAATGATGAATGTTATCATATTGTATACCTAAAATGTACCAATAAACTTAATGAATAAAAAAAAGAAGGACCTTTTGTGTCTGGTTTCTTATTGTATTTTTAAAGATTCATTCATGTTGCAGCACACTATTAGTAATTCATTCTCTTTCACTGTTGAGTAGTATTCTATCATATGTATATACCATATTTTTTTATTCACTAGCTTATAGTTATTGGGTTCTTCCATTCCTGTCTTTTATAAAAAAGCTGAACATTCATGTACAAGTCCTTGTGTGTTGTACTTTTTAAACCATGTGGTGAATATGTTACCTAGCAAAAATTTTTAATGTTGCAAAAGATCGGTTAAATGGCACATACAATCTTATGAAAAAAGAAATAGTACCATACTATTTGGGTGTGCACATGCACACAGGATTTTATTCTGTTAAATAATTAAATAAGTACATAAAAAAGATTAGAAAGCAGAAGACTAAAATGTTAACAGTGTTGTCTCTGAGTGATGGGATGATGGATAATTTATGTGTTTGTATGCTTTTCTGTATTTCACTGAAGTTTCTACTGTGAATATAAATTGCTTTTGTAATCAGAAAAAAGCACACCATTATTAGAAGAAAAAAAACATCTTTCCCATTCAATTTTTCCAGGGTCTTTACCTCTCTGTTACAGAAATATATCCTCACAATGGTCAAAAAATGGAAGGAGGGAAGGATGCAGCCCCCCTCACTTATGCATGGTGCTGGTTATGGCATCAAGAAAACTGCAGATCCCCAGTAAATACCAGTCAACTGTGGAGACCTTGAGATCAGTCTCCATAGCAACCTGACAAGGGCATGACACTGTATGTGCATGGAGATGGCCCAGCAGGCAGAACATGGGGCTCAGACTGCCACAGGTTGCCAGAGGACCATGGTATTTTGCTACATGGCAATGAGGTCAGGCTTCCCAAGGCTCAGAGACTGATAGCTCACCCCAAAATGGAACACGTAAAATCTTAACTGATCATATTGATCATGGGATTCCCCAATCTTCCATTTGTATTTATACATCTGCAAACAGATTTGGTATTTTAACAACATCATTTAGAAGCTAGTTATTTTTCTTCTATGCTTATAATTTCATCATATTGCCCCCTAATTATTCACCTATCTATACCGGACCCATCCCTTACATTTGAAGAACCTAGAACAAGTGGATAATTAGAAATCCATCTCTCACATATCTAAAGATTTGCAAGTTAAAAATCAATCTAACACACTACTAAATAAGATATACCCTATCCTCCTACCCCGGTCAAATATAACTTCAGAATAATCTACAGTAATACTTGAAGAGCTCAGGCTCCTTGGAGTTCTGAATCTTGTCATGTGGTACTAGCATTTTGGTCCCTAGTCTGCTACCCTTCTCTTTGATCCCACCTCCATCCCACAGCAAAAGGGGCCTCACATGCATATGTGTGCACATTCAGCTTGCAGCCCCATCTTCCCTTAACCACCCCCTCTCACACTCCACTACCACAAACAGTAGTCTCTTGGTGATCTCTAGGGCTTAGCAGTGTACCCTTCTGTATAGCAGCCCTCCCTTAGGAGGATGGACAACAAAGAGGTCTGTGTATGCACTGTGGGTACCTCAAGAGCTGTCTTGGTGAGATATTCTGGTTTAGGCAACTAAAACACTGGCCACAAGGGGAGTGGGGCACAGGCTCTTTCCATAACTCTTGGCTTCCTGGCAGCTGAAAGAGAATCCTGAAAGGTGGGCAGCTCCTCTTGCCCAGGACTAAGGGACACTGGTCTATATTCTCACTAAAATAGTTTTTCAACCTTAGTACTGTTCAGATTTTGGGATGGACAATTCCCACCACGGTGACAACCAAAAATGTCTCCACATATGTCTGCTAGGGGATGACTACCAGTTGTAAACCACGGCTCAGACTTTGAGGCTCTGGAAAGCAGCATGTGTAACTGCCTCACTTAATAGTAAAGAGCATAATACAGAGCAGATGCCCAGAAGGTGTTTGAAGGATGAATTAATGAACCAATATGCACTCATGACCTTGAAGGCATTCTTGAAAGACCCTATTCTCCTGCTGAAGATTGTGAAATGTTCATAACAAAGAGCTCATCAGAAAAAGCTCAGAGCAGTTCTTGCCATGGGGGTATAAATGATGTACAATAGGGGCTATGAGCACTGTCATGCACCCAGAACCCCATGATGAGACAGATCACTCTGCCTGGTAGTGCAATGCAGAGGTAAACTGAGAAGGCTTCTTAAGATACTGCACATGTCATAAGCCAATCTCTTTCTGCCAAATCTCCCTGGATTAGGCGCTCCTACATCCCTGGCTGGAACACTGTGAAGCCTCACATGTTCCTTAAACAAATCTAAATATGAGACACAATGAGGACTGCAAAATACATGGTGGGAGACCTCTCATAATACTCCTTCCTGCCATTCATTCTTCTGCTTTTATCAATGGGATTTTGCAAACTCCGTTCATGCTGAGTCTTCACAGTCAGGCAGTAATGCTGACCACATAAAGCCCATGTTCCTTCCCCAGGGCAAGCCAATAGCTATGGCTAAATTTCTTAACACTAGATGAAGTATTACACATTCCTAGCAACTAAGCACACATGGTTGCACCCAGTTTGATTTAAGCCAGCAATCCTGGGGCAGTCAGTGATACTTGCATGAAGAAATGGGCTTCTAACAGGCTCCTGCACTTGGATCATAGTACTCAACTGGAAGACTCTTGGGCACCAAAGGGATCCAGGTTTGATTTCAGATTCCACTTGTGCCTTGATTTCCTCTAGAGCATCAGGTGCGGAAATGTGATCCTGGGACCCCTGGTGGCCCCAAAAATTCAAAAGATGCACTTGTAGGACCGGAGATTTAGCTCAGTGGTGCCTACAGGTCTTGAGTTTGATCTCCAGTACAAAAAAAAAAAGATCCACTTGTAAAAGGGGACATATGTACTGTAGCATTCTTGTCCCTCACAGGCGTCATGCGTGGAGTTGTCCAAGGACTTCCTAGCATGGGATGCATCATCGCTCTGAGAGCTAAATGGACTCTGTGTGTACTTGGGTTTTTACATTTTTCTCAGTTTTAATTTCAAGACCAATAAACATAAATGGATAGAGCCCACAGAAACATAAGTTCTTTAGCACTTAATTACTTTTTTAAGAATGTAAAGGGATGTCAAGACTGAGAAGTTTGAGAATCCTTGCCCTAGATCAATGATGCTTGTCAAACTTCTACCTCATAGAAAGTAAGGAGTAGAGGAAAAACATTTGGAAGACCTTTCTGTGAGGTAGAGTAAGTTACTGACTGTAAAAATAAGTACATTTTCAGAGTTTTATAACAGGAGTGTCACGGTGACATTTTAACTGCAAAATGTTCACTAGGTTCTTCAAGGTGGGAAAAAACAGGGCTAAGAAAAAAGTGAAAGTATTGATATTTTCAGTGAAAGCAATATATCCTGATATAGCGTTGTTTGTATAGAGGTTTATCAATTATCTGATTTATACTTTGACTAGCCTCACCTCCCCACACTCAAACAGTCCAAAAGTTGGCTTCATTTGTTGGTGTGTCTGAGCATGTGAAAAATATGCAAAAATATTTTTAAGAGTGACCAAAAAAACATTCATATCACTTGTAAAGAGGAAAGAGAGAGCATCTGAACCTTGTACTTTTACTTTTTGCTGTAATTGGGGAGTTACCAGTGGATTTCAATTACCCATGCTATTAAATCGAGGTATGATTTTCAACAGCAAGCATTTTCTTTTTACATGTAAGCATCACTGACCAAAATAAATAGATGAAAGACCCCGTTCTCTCCAACTTCACCACCAGCTTTTCAATCACTCTTGATTTATCCTTTAAAATGTCTTCACCCTTCACATACTTATTGTCCCCACACCAGTACCAAGATGTTCTGAACACATATTATCCTTCATACCCTCAGCACACCCAGAAGAGTCACAGGACAGTTCTCTCCACTTTTCAGATAGAACAATGGGGAGATGAAGTTTATCTTCCCAAATCTACAGGGCCAATTGGTGTCCAAACCAAAACCAAGCTGCTTCCCACCCATACTGGAGCAGGGATCCTCTTCTTGCTGGAAGAAGCACGGGCTGAAAGCTGGAGGGGTAGGGTTGACAGAAGAACTGAGGATGTGCTAGAGACCCCTTAAGGAAAAGAGACTCCTGTGTTTTGCAACAATCACTTTCTAGAAATTGTCTTCCCCAGCCCATGTATCATATGATGTGGACTTTCTTAATTAAAATACTAGTGATAACAATAACAGACAATAACAATCAGATAACTCTTGGAGATGTCCATAGCATGTCAACAGGAGAAGTTTTACCAGTTCAAGCCTGAGGCAGCTAAATAATAGAACATAAGCCACTATCGTAAGCTTAGCCCCTTCTCTACAGACTGTTTCCATCTTCTATGCTATAAATAATTCAGAGCTCTCTTTCTTCTTAAATATCACCAAACCAAGTCAGAATCTTTATGTGAAGGGTTCTGCTGTGTCCCTCTCTCCCTCCTCCTCTCCCTCCCCTCCCAGCCTAGGCAACTCCCTAGAGAACGACCCCTCAAGCTTTAACATTTATTCTTTGACATTTCAGACTATTTGTTAGGCAGAGCTGCCTTCTTGAAATCAAAGTTGGAAAATCTCGCCAAGAACTCCCAGTTGGCCCTGTCCAACTGTGACAGAGAGGGTCTATTAACCCCCAAGCATCTGCCTCCTTTGTCATCCAGAGAAATCCACCGAACCCAATCCCAAAGGGTGGCCATCCCTTTCACTTTTTCTACCTGATATGACAACATATTCAGCAGAGAGAGAAGGACCCAGTAACCAAAAGATGTCCTCCACCAGGAGACAGTAGTGACCCATGGGGACATGGCATTTAGGGTATCTCTCCAAGTAGGGTATTTTACATGGGGATCAGCAAGCCTTTCACCAGCTATTCAACAAATGTGTAACAAGGAAAGGTAACTTACCCCAAGACATTTTGCTAGTGGTAGTGCTGAGACTGGGATCCAGGTCTTCATTTCTGTGTGCTACCAGTGGACGATATCACCTCCACCAGCTTACGGGGTGGCTGGGTTTAGTGCTGGAGTTGCAAGCTCTTATGTGAGGACTTACCATTTTCTTCTGAGATCTCACAGTGAAAATTTCTGCTCTTCACAGGAGCCACTACCCACCGGCACCCAGAATCTTTTTGACTCTTTGGGGAGGGCAGGAGCAAGGGACTAAGCCTACAACTAAGTAGAGATTCTGGGTGTGATTGTTGCTTGAGATATAAAAGTGAGTGCTGAGGGACACATCCTGCTTAGCTCTTCTTTGAAAGCTTCTGACCATGAAATAACCAGTGTTTCTTAAACTGTGTGTGCTGAGTCTATTAATAGGTGTTAAGTGAAGAGTGTTCCCTGTTCAATTAGATTGAGGAAGTAGTAGAATGAAAAAGAAATTTATTTATGGCAGGGCTTCACAGAGCCTTTCATATCTAATGCAAATTGTGAATCTGTAAGAGCCAGCTACCCAAAGCAACATTCTCAAAAGTTATGTGATGGATCCTTAGCATCTCATATACCAAAGGGAAAGAGGGCTGGAGTCAACAAAGAAGGAAACACTTGACCTTCATATCATTCATCTAATAACTGCTGTAAGAGAGAAAGATCTTTCTGCAACTTGGGGATTTCAAATTAAGAGAGAACCATATTGCCATAACTGAAGCTTTGGCCAGAAAACTGATCCATTTGTGAGTGATAACAGTTGGTCAAGTGACTGACTCAATAAAATTATTAAGATGGCAAAGTCACCATCCTGAAAAGGCACAGTGGGGTTATTCTGGTCTTTCAGGTTGCCCATGAGGCATCAGAGGCCCTGTGCACCAACTGCTTGTTGTGGTAGCAAAAAATGCCAAAATAATGGCCGTAAAGATGGAACAATTGTGTGAGTCATTTAAATATGGACTCAGAATTTAAATTCTCCCAGGAAGGACATTCTGAAAATATGCTCTGTATTGGTGGGGCCTCCCCTCTGCCCACTGATGGTGGGAAAGAACAAACTCAAGTTCTCATTGGCCAGTTCCATATCTGGCTCCCTTGGAAGCAAAAGCCCCAGATGCAGAGCTGTGGCCCTCACGTGGGAGCATCCTGGGTTCTAGCTAGGCCCTCTTGGCAAGGTTGAGTTTTCAGAGAAAGTATCCATGACAAAATTTGCTTTGCAACTTAATCTCATGTTCTCTCATTCTCTCTTAACTGCAAGAGAACACTGATGCTTTGATGTATTCATAGGCTGGACTTAGTAAGCATTGAGCCTATATTTTGGAATTTTCTTTCTCCCTAAGATTGTAGGACAACCCCAGGAGAGGCACTTATGTTGGTTGACCCAAGGAACACATGCACGAGGGCACAGAGCTTGGTCTTATTTGGATGTGGGAGAGCAGATCTTGGAGATGACCTGTCTGACCAATGCTGAGAAAGACTAGATGTGTGAGAGCTTCTTTTGTAGGTTCAGCCTGTCACCCAGGCTAAACCCTTTCAGCTTCAATCTCAAGGACACACCGTGTCATGTGCTGCTGCACCTTCAAGAACCTGGCTGTGAAGTAAGTGTTTCCTTAGGCCTGTGCAGCATGTAAGGACCATGTCACATCCCTCTAAGAGCACATGTGGCCCCTTTTCCTAGCCCCACTCCCTCTATTTCCCCAGGGGTCAGGATTCTGTGATTTTTGGCCAAAAGCCACTTCAAGCTTTTCAGAGTACAGAACATTATAACACAACACAAGGGCCCAAGCAGAAAGAAGCTAGTGTGAGCTTCAGAGTAAGAAAGCAGGTGGTACTTCAGAACTCTGCAAAAGAAGTATCACTGGGTCTTATCTAATAGCAGTGAAGTCACTTTACCATTTACCAGGCTAGGTCCTTGTCCTTCTCACTGTAGAATAAACTTGTGGACAAGGGCGAGGAGAGAATCTGTCTTTTTAAGAGAAATAGGCCACTTGCTCCAGCGAGGTCTCCAAAGGCAGAAACAGGCTCCATTGTGCTGCCATGGTAACAGCAGGCAAGAGCAGAAAGGGAGGGAAGAGAGTGGCAAAGACAGGCTGGTTGTGTGTCATTGTTGGCCACTGAGGCATCCAACATTACTTACCACAGTCAGACTTGGTGGTATTTTCCAAACTGATATGATGCTGGGTCCTTCAAACTGTGATGAAGCCACAAGTCAGGGATAGCAGTCCTGACTCCTTGCCCTTCAAACCCTCTTCATGCCTAAGAAGAGAGCTCTGACAACTCCTCCTCTAAACTCGTGACTTGACTTTTCTTTTGGCGGGGGGAACTGAGATGCCCAGTGCCCCCAGAAAAGCCAAACTCTGTTATTCTTATCTATGCTACATAAATCTCTCTGTACCCTTAGCCAAATCAAAGCAAAGCTCACCTACATTGGAGAGACCTCAAGGGGCTCCTTTTGGCAGAGAGTCTTAAGAAACATGGATCCTGAGAAGCCCAGAAGGAAGTACAACCACCCCGTTTTGTAGGCATGAAAATCCCACAAAAGCCCTCAGCCACATCTCCCTACAGCTCAGGCTATTCTTTTGAGAACTGGTGCCTGCTTTGCTACGTCAAAGAGTTCCAAGTTCCTTTAAAAATAAGACCCATCCAGACCTGGACTAGAGTCCTCCAACACAGAATCTGAGTTATCAGCTTCCTGGATGGCTCCGCAGAATCTGTGCTCCACAGAGATCCTCCTGCTTGTCTTGCTTCCTTTTCTTTCAAGAGCTAAGCAAAGGCTTCACCCCAAATATCTCCCTCATCCTCTCCATTCTCACTGTTCCTCACCCCAGAGCATTCAGAATATTGGGAGGTTGAGGGCAGTGGGAAAGGAAGATTGAACCTTCTCAAGAACCCACACAGGTGTTTTGTGATAGGAAAATGTCATACAGAGAGTCAAAAATGCAGAGATGTCTTTGACCTTGTCACCCATGCAGATACCTCCTCTCTGGATAATCCAAGCTCTAGGTGAAAGGGAAGTCAAGTCACCCCAACAACATTTCATCCACTGAGTTGGAAGAACTGAGACTAACATCCTACCCAAATGGACTTCAGAAAGCTGATGTAATTTCAGTACCTCCTCAAAGGGCAGATAAATGACCTCATCTTCTGCTACCACTTCTTCTACAACTTACTTGTGAGTTCAAGTGTGTTGAAGGAGGAGTATTATTTATCTCGGAAAATATATTGTCAGACCTGGGCTGAAGTTCTTCTGGGAGGTGAGAGGTGCAGATAGTAGTGAGAGTAGGTTTTCTAGGGCGAAATACAAAACCAAAGCTGTTTGAGGAAACTCTGGGCTGCAAGCACCTGTACCCACATTGACCAGTGTTAAATGAGTGGGGAAGGGGTGGATGGACAGAGCCAGGACAGGAAGGAGTAAAGCTCTAGACTTTTGCTGGACAATCCAGAATCTAGTCAGGCTCCCCACATACCCTCCTCAGCCCTCTGCTCTCATGCTGGAATTCTCCCTTAGTCTTTCCCAGAGAAGCTGCAGAGTGGCCAGTATCACCCGACTCTAGCCTCTCCCTCCCACACCCTCCCTGTCTCTCTCATTTCACTCTTGCTTTCAGAGTCATGCTGGTAACAATGTGCACATTTATCCTTGACCGCTGGACTCAGCAAACACTGAAGCACGAAGGCTCCAGCTCTTTGCCTAATCCCTGCCTGGCTTAGCTCAGAAAGCTACACAACAGTGAGCTCGTCCTGCATTGATCAGCCTGCCCCTGTGCCTTCTCTGCAGCATCAAACCCTCCCTGGTTGCCTCACTATTGTGTCTGAGCTGCTAGGTACTTCGCTTAAGCCAGCCTTGACCTGGGGGAGCTGAGCTGTGTGGGCGAGGTGTCACAGCCCTCTTTGTGCTGCTGTGCTCACACTCATGGCTGAGGAGGTGGGGGTGAGCACGCGGCTGCTGAGAACTTGGCTGCAGAAAAGAATTCCCACATGAGAGGGGAGGGATGAGGAGGCCAGAGACCAGCTTGTTGCCTTCCAAATCGAACCTGCTTACCATCCATCTTTGCTTGGGTGAGAATCACATGGCTCAACTCTGGCATAACAGGAGGTCTCTGAGGTGTTGTGAAGAAAGGTTAAATGGGGGTGGGAGGTCAGGTGAGGATCATTTTCCTCCACCTTCCTGTCTGATATTGCTTATACTTGCCCAGACTGGGGAAGCCTAACCTATCATCCTCACTATCAGACTGTCTCAACCAACAAGTTCCCCACAAGGCCAAAGATGCCATCACTGTTAGAAAATCTCTCCTACTGCGAGCCAAGTGATCGGTTTTAGATCTAAGACCAACCACACCTCCAGGAATCCAGGATCACCAAGTGCTAGAATGAATGAGAAGAGAATACTATGGATGTTCTTTTCTAGAAAGTCTTTAAAACCATCCACTTCAGTGGTTCCAGAAGAAAGTATAACCTTGCCCAGAAGTCCCTGAAAGACTTCTCTTTTTGTCTGGGGGTGGAGGGTAGGGCTATGACTATGTAGTTCTGCAGGAGAAAGAGGGGCTGCTGTATGAAGCAGCAGAGTGACAAAGGCAGGGAGAGCCCAGGGTCCATCCTGGTGCTGCCAATCACAACTAGAAAAGCCCAACCTCATTACTGAATCTCTCGGGCCTCAGCTCTCTCATGGGTAGGATATGCCTTGCTCTGAGTAGATGTTTCCTATGTTAGGCATAGTACATTTCTAATGCTGATGTAGCAGGCCGATGTGGCTGAGCTGGCATCCTTCCTGGACTGAGTGACCTCACTTTCTTACCTGGAAACCTTTCAAAGACCCCATGCACCCATCTTTTCCTCTTGCTGGTGCTACATCAGAAAAATACTTCTTCCTCCACCTAGCTAATGCTGACCCTTTCTCCTGAGCTGGGGATGCTTTTCCCTCCCGTCTTCTCAGGGGCTATTTATTCTACCCAATAGCTATTCTTCCTTGCATCAGAAGACTCTATGCATTGGAACAAAATGAAGCTTAAAAACTCTCATATTAAAAATGAAAGTTTCCCCCCTTGAACCATGCATTTCCCCACCATTATCTCAAGGATAGTACCAACTCTCAGGCATCCATGTTCCAAACTTGACTACCTGGAGCCACTGAGAACAGAAAAATGCAGAGCTGGGACACATCCTACCCCCAGCCACTTTGGAGGCCAAAGGCAGCCATTTCCAAACTAGAAAGAGTATGAAGGTAAATTAAAAGGCACCAACCTAGCCTGATCAGTTCCCAGTTGGACTTCCCAGTGAGCTCACTCTTGTCTCATTTCTTCTTCACTTCCTGAGTGATCAAACCCACCTAGCATCCCCCCCACCAAGCCCTCCTGTTCCATATCTCCTGCATGAAGTATCCCTAAAGGAAGAGTGTAAGTTGCAGAGGTATTTCAACTTTTTGGCTGTGTCAGGGCTCAGGGCCCACGGTGGACAGAGGTGCCAGCTTTTCTAAGCCTTAGACTCTCAGTAGGATACCCCAGAGTATCTTCCCCCACTCTTGCAGCCCATGAAAGACCTATCATGACAACCGGAAACATGTGTGTGTGTGTGTGTGTGTGTATGTGTGTGTGTGAAATGTCTCTGAATGATGATGAGGTAGATCTGTAATCTCAGAGCCCCATCTTTCTCTAGGCAAGGTCACATTCCTAAGACCCACAGAAAAGATACAAAACATCCATCCCAGGTAGAACCCCACTGGCTTACTGATCCAGCATCCCAACTCCCAGATCCCTTTGCACATCAGCTCTAAAGAGAAGATGTCCACATGTCTTAGTGGTTCATATCACAGAAAAGTCCTCCAGGCACCAAGAGAGTGTAAATCTCACTGGCTGGCCCTAATCATGTCTCCAGGAGTCAGGAGTTGGGTTTGACTTTTTCTTCAGCCTCTCATGTTCTGTGACCCTGGGTGAACTCATTCAAATAAAGGAGCCTTTATTTCCTTCTCAATAAGATGAGGATGTACTTCACTGTATGAGCCTGACCTATCTGGAGGAGTCTCAATGAAAGCAACCAACGAATGGACTGTAAACACCTTTGTAGACAGAACTGTACTAAGAACTTCTTTAAAGGAATAATAATGAAGCAGGAAAGAAATATGGGGAGCCTGGAATTTCTTTATCTTTAATATTCTTTGAAAAAATTCCAAATAAGAGGTCTGATCCAGTCATTTCATTAGAAAATAAAGTGTTTATTAAGAAACTATACACTGAACACTCCTATAAGTCTCTGTGGAAACACAACGCCCCATTGTCATAGCACAAGGTGAGGAAAATGGCAGAATAAAAGATGCTGGGATGAATGGAGCCTGGGAGGCTGGAAATGAGGTAATGATTTACAATTATTAAAAAACATCATCCTCAAGCTTACTCCTTAAAGCCACACTCAGGAGGAGGCCTTCGACCAAGGGGCACTGGGCTGTGATAGGGAAGGGCCTGGTATGGGGCTATGGGGAGTAGGATGGGGAGCTGGGCAGAGCTAACACATACCTGGAGGCCCTGGAGAAAACCGGAACTCCCAGGTGATACTCTAAAAGCTCAGAGGCTTGGGAGGCCAACCCAGATATGAGTGAGAACTTGGAAAGCTTCCTGTTTTCAAATCCCATGGAGGCATCTGCAGAATCAGGCTGGGAACCTGACATGTAGAACCGCCATCCATAGGAGCCAGGGAGGAAACCCCTCAAATAGGATTCTTTTTTCCCGGGGAAATTTGCTAAAGTCTGGGATCTACTCTCAATTGCTGGGCAACACTGGCTATAACAACTGCAATTTTGTCCCAAGAACTGCCCGTGGGGTGCTACCTGTTATTCACCATTAAGTGATAGCTGAGGCTGCCTTTTCCCAACAGGAACTTCTGTGGGAATGCACAGAGCTGGGCTAAGCCAGAATCCTGTCTGGCCACAAATGTGCCCTTCCTATCAAGCAAGGGACAGCATCTCCCCTTTCTCTCCCCGATAGGTCCAGTTGAAAGTGGGGGAAACAGAGCCCCTCTTTGGGAGAGGGTGGCTGTGGAGTAAGGCATGAGTCAAAGCAAGCAAAGTAAACACGCAGATTGACCAGAGAACAGGATGACACTTCCACTGGTGCCATGAGAGGGGCTGGAGGAGACCAATTTTTACTTTTCTTCCCCTTCAGTTCATCTTGACCTTGAAATGGTGATTCCATTGGGTTCCAAAAGTTCTCAGAGTCAAGAATAAGTGGAAGTGGGAGAAGAGAGCCAATCCCAGGATCATGGACTAGCAGGAAGGGCCTTGTTCCCTGATTCCCTTGGTCCCTTGAGGTCCTAGTAGGATGGCCAATTCACGGGCAAGACCTCCTGCAGCCAAAGCTTGTCGGAACTGCAGCTCTAGGGGCCAAGCCGGAGCCTGGAGAAATGCTCTTTCCAAGGAACCGACTTGGGACCTCTAACATCGTACCACTGTGAGCCATTCCAGAGAGAAGAGGAAGGCGGGGCAAGTGTGTCCAAAAAAAAGGTAAATTTTCTCCACCAAAAAAACAAAAATGAAAACAAAGTGGTTTCCATTCTTTCCTCTGAGACCTATGCTGGTGCCAACGCTTGGGCCTGGCTCCCCCTCCTCTTACCACGCGGTCTCCACCTCTGCTTAGCTGCTTGCTCTCTGACTCTTCCCCACTGTAGCTTGCAGGGCGACGAGGTCACTAAGAGGACAGCACGGGATCCTAGGGAGAGCCAGGGAGACCCCACACTTCTGAGCACGGCTGGACTTCATCAGGCTTTCTTGTGGTGGTTGGGTTGTTTTGCAAAGCAAGAGAATGGCTAGTGTTTTTAAAAGATGGCTCCTGGTGCACAGGTTTGTAATTCTCTTTATTGGCTCTAAAGATGGTGGCAGGAGCTGCCTCGTAGGCTGGACATAAAAGGACCACAGTGATGATTGGAGGGAAGGGGCAACCCTGCCAGTGGTGGGTGGGGGGAATGCCCATCTTGGTGGTGTTAGATGGTGCAGGGGCACCAGTGGCTCATGCAGTTTCTACTTAGCATCCCCGGATCCAAAGAGAACAACGCCTAGAGCTTCCAACCTCTCAGAGGGCCCAGCCTACCAAGGTGACATCAAAACAAGGAGGCTTAAAAGGAGTTTTTAAAAGCCATGACGTCCTTTGCTGAAATAAACATTGACATCCTCAACATAGATGCCATGGTTAAGAGGCTTGGAATGTCCAGGAAGGCTTATTGGATTCAACATAATTTCTCTGAAACCTATAAAAAACAAAAAGAAAAAAAACAGAAAAACAGAAAAAAGCAAAATAAAGTAAAAACCAAAACCCCCAAAGAAGATCAAAACTAGGAGGGGAAACAGAGAGGGAGCTCAAAAGGGGAAAAGCTAGAAATATGAGTATAGATACAGATATTGGAAATAGCCAAATAAATTGCCAGCACAAGGGAGGGATCAGGGTGGCAGGTTTGGGGGTAACTTAAAATCAAGCATGGTCAGAGAGACTGGAAAGACCAGGTTTTGCCACAGCCTCCACTGAACTGATGAAAGGAAATAAGCGTAACATTTGGAGGCCTGGCCTTGGACTGCCATGGAGAAGGAGGAGTAGACCAGCGAAGGGGGTCTTGGTCTATCACCGTCTTTCTGGAGGAAGGAACCCCGATGAGTGGGTGGAGAAGGAGTGTGCACACTGGGTCACTAGAGGCTAGGGAGGAGAAACTATGCCCTCCCAGAACTCCTGGTCTCTAGGAACCCTAGCACAACATTTCCAAGAGCTGACATTTCATAGACCAGCTTAGGCCACACCAGGAGGTGGGTGCTGTACTTCCAAGCCTACAGGCTCTTTCGCATTGACCCCTTCACTTCCTGTCACTAGATCTGTGCAAGGTTTCAGAAATGGTGGCTGAGATCTCAGCCTTCCCACAGCTCCAAATCTTACAGGGGATGGAAATACCCTGGAGGAGTAGTGTTGGTGGTCACTGGGCCATGGGTTGCAGCAATCAAGCTTTCCATCACAGCTCGGTTTCTTTCTGGCCACACAGTCAGGTGTGGGTATTCTTAATCCAATCTCCAGAAAGAAATTGCTCAACTGACTCCTGATTTTAAAAAATGTCTCTAAAGAACGTGCATATCTGCATATGTGTGTCTAAGCATGTAGACATGTGACACACGGACATGTGAACACAGCAAGCCTGTCTTTTCATGAAGCTATGTGCAGGCTTGTTGGCCACAGGGCACTGGGAGACATATGAAAGGGAGACAGAAACAATTCATTTGCATTCAGACTTTTCCCTCCTCCTGCCCAGGACATAGTATGATAAAAGTGAGGTTCTAGTTTTGGGTGTTAGGATCCCTCCCTCTCCAGGGCCTGAGGTCAGCCTTGTAAAGATAGAAGGAACCTTCTTTGTCTATGACATCATATTTAGAGGAAAGCTGGGCTGACCCCAGACAGAGGCTCCCTGGGACCTGAATGGGGAGGGAAGGAAGGTCATGGGTCTGTGACAGCACTGTCTCTCTCCAGGCCACAGTCCCTCTCTGACTTCTCCTGTATCCTTTGCCTAGGCCCTATGAAGTTTCCTCCTTTGGAAGTAACTTAAGGGACTGGAGTCTTATTCCTACACTGGACACCTAGTCATATCCTGGTCTTCTGAGACATACGGAGATTTTGTGAATCTTGGGGTCTTAAGAATCAAAATTTGGTAGAGGGAGGGGTCCTTACTGCACATGAAGATGTCAAAGGAGATAACTCACCATGTGACCTTGGGTAAGACACATCCCCACTCTGGACCTCAGGCTCCTCATATATATAGTGAGTTGATGGGACTAGATGATCTCTATTGTCCTTCAAGTTTAATATCCCATGATTGTCTATATTTGAAAAGACCCCTGGCAGAAGAGGCAGACATGGGGGAATTAATGATCAGTATTGAGCCCCAAGTGCAAAATCATGGGGGAAATACTCTTCTTAAATGCACAATGCCAGAAACAGAAATCCAAGTCTTCCCAGCTCCTGTACCCACAATGCTTTGCCTACAGGGGCACCTGGTTTATTTTATATATGAAATTTAGATTCATCATCCTCTGAGTATCCCACAGTGGCATTGTAGAATGAGTACAACTTAGAGTCAGGGAAGAAAGATTTGCCATCACCACAAACTCTACACAATTTGGTAACATGCTTGTAATCATCCCTTTCTTGGGTCAGAACATCCCCAAATTGTGTCCATTATTGTCACTCTGGGTGCCATTCCTGGGGATGGAAGGAAGATTTTTATGACTTGGGAGATGATCTTGCTGGACTCTAGAACCTCCTTCTGGCTTCCTATCTCCCACAGAAGGAATTCAGCTGATTTCCAAAAGGGAAGTAATTATCACAAAGGGTAATGATATCTTGAAATAGTTTTTGCTTTTGTGAGGGCATAAAACTTTGAACAACCAAACCTGTTGTTTCACTGCAGACATGGGGGCCACAACTCCAATGGAAGAGAGTCTAGCTTCTGAGAGGGAACTCTCCTTTGGAGACCCTGCAGCATCCAAGGGCCCGGGGAGGCTCCGTGTCAGATCTATTGAGGGCCAGGGCCAAGCTGGTCTAAATCTCTGCCAAGGTCCCTGAAGCTGCCTTCATGAACATGAGTCATTTCCCAGATGAGCCAGGATCTAAAGTTTGTTTTCTCTGGAACTCTTTCCCAGGTGGAGCCTTTCCAAGATTCTAAAAGCTGAAGCTTGATAGCAGGAGAGGCATCGCTCCAAAATGCTCCACCACCCCACCACCCCCTTCCTCAGAACAATCCCAGAGCAGGAAAGGAAAGGCATTTGTGGGCCAGGGGGAGACAGGAGTGACTAGGACCATGGTGAGCACTAGTGAAAGGGCAGATGTGTGGAGGGGAGGCCAAAGAGAGCCAAAAACACCTCCAGAGACGGCCTTGTCCGCTAGATGGCTCCTGGACTCCCACATGTAAACTTTTCCTCTGTCAAAACCTCTCCCCACAGTGGTCCAGCACAAAGGGACTTGTAGGACCTTTGTAATTCAAAACAGAGCCTAGTCTTCAGGGACTGTCCAAGTATATCCTTGCTGAGAGTAAGCCAGAGATTCTAGGATCATCTCGAGAAAAGGAGGGAAGTTATAAGAAAGAGACCAGGGGAGATAGGGCACTGTGCAACCATGAGATTGGATGAGAGGTTTTGCAGCCAATCGCATTGAGCCAATGGCAGCCTACATAATTAGGGGCAAGTCTTCTTTGTTCATTGCAGCAGGAAAGACCAGGTTCTAAGGCTGTGTTATGCAGAAAAGTCCCAGGATTTCAAACCTCTCTGATGCTGACAGTTATTCAGCACTCACCTCCTCTCTCTCACTGAGGCTTCCACCCTGCACTCCGATTTGGGGTTTCTAGAGCTCCCAGCTCTCTAGCACATGCCAGTGAGAAGAGTTTCCCTGCATCTTCTGATGACCTCCTCTCTCTGGCTAGATTCTCAAAGGCCTTTGCTTCTGACTTTCTTCTTTTTGTTCTTGGACATAACGGTTTTATTACCTAACTCCATTGAGTGATGTATGCTATTGCTTTGATAAAAGACCCAGTACCCATTTGTGCCGCCACCTGCCTAGCAAGTGCAAGGTCCCGAGGTCGATCCCCGGGACCAAAAAAAAAAAAAAAAAAAAAAAAGACCCAGTACCACATGGAACTCTCCTGCACTATTTTCAAACATCCCCTCTTTCAATGTATTTGTCATCTTAAAGTTGTTACGTCACAGTAATGCTTAGCACTTACATAGCACTGTATGTAAGAAAAGCACTTTAAACTCCAGAGTGAGCTGAAAAACACAGGCGTCCTGGCACTGAGGTCATGGGTGACTTATTAATAGGAAACCAGAGGCATGGAGCAATTCAGGCAAACGAGCACCTCTCCCTAGTCGTAGTATTATACCACAGCCTCTCCACATTTCCACAAGTGCTCAGAAGAGGTAAAATGTTAGTAAACCATTCTACAGACACAAAATTAAGAAGGAAGCCTCAACTAATCCCCACTATAACAATCCTACAATGAGACATATCACTGATTGCCCTGGCAGCCAAAGATCTGCATAAGTGAATGACACTGCCAAGCACTACCTACAGTTAATTCACTGTCCTCTAATATTGACAAATAATTGATCATATTAATTCCACTTTAACCAGTGAGAAAACTGATACAAAGAAATCCCCAGGGTATGTTATGGCAGGATCTGAATCTGAATCCAGCTCTTTATAACTCCAAAGTCCTTGTAATGAACTACTCTGCAGTATGACCCTATTTAATGAAAATCAATATCCAGAAAGAGGCGATGGCAGGGAGGTCAAGGCAGTGGTGGTGGGGACATTCTCCAGGGGAAAAGGAGCTAGGAGTCTGGTTCTTTCAGTAAGCCCCACACAGAGGGCTAGACTTTTCTTTCCTCGTGAACAGTTTCCCTAACTTGGGAGTCAAGTACTGCCACACCTTGTCACTCCTCTCATCCAGCACAGCCTGGCCCAGCTCTTTTCTTGAATCCCTCGCTTTTGGTACTCTCTGGCCTGTGACACCCATCACCCCTATGCAAAGTGTTTGCATAGTTTGGGAATGTCCGAGGAAGGAATCCCAAAGTATTCAGACATTAACTCTATTTTGACACTACTTTTGAGAGTTCAGCCTAGGAAGAACAAAACACAACCTCACAAACAAGAGATAGCAATGAGTCTGGAGAGAAGAGCCATTTTCACAAAATAGCTACCCCCATACAAAGGATGTATGATATCTAAAAACAACCCTGGGACGCCAAGCATGGTACCTTGAAGAGCTTTCTCCCCAGTACCCTTTCCTAGGCCACTACGTGAGCAGGGTGAACAGAAAAAAGTTCATGGTGATGAAGAAAAGCTCCTGCACATACAGATATATGGTTTCATTTCCTACATATGTGATGACCCCTTCAAAGATACGCAAAGGTGGTCACTAAGCATTCCCAAGGGTATCGAGAATGTGGCTATGATTTGTTTCATACTTTTGCCTCCTGGTGTGGCTATTGCTCCTCTGAATCTTTCTTTTCTTGCCATCAGATTCAATCAAAGCCTCATGGCACTAGCTCAAGTGGGTGAGACCCAAATTCTACAGCTACAAACCTAACCCATAGGCCATATATAGCCCTTGGATCTCAATCTCTATTTCTCTCTCTCTCTCTCCTCTCCCTCTCTTTCAGAACAATTTTTTTTCTTTTTTACTTAGTTGCCAACATTTAAAACATGGAAGATTCTACATTTAAAAATCTTCCCATATTTAGCTTTCCTTGAAAAACCAGGCATTCTGACAAGCTGAGCCAACATTTCTGCACAGTAATAATTGGTTGGAACAGAGTGGTGACCACTCAACTTACACAAGGTGTGTTCCTCCAGTTTTCCATATTCCCCAATTCTCCCTATTATCCTCTGCTCTTACTTATCATATTTGCATGGTTTATCTTTGCCTTTGAATCTGAAACTTTATAATATGTATTAGGGTCTGGCTATACATTAAAGACCAAGGAATGCCATTCAGCAAGCCTCAACTACTTCTCCTGTAATATCAAAGTAATGCTCCTTCTGGTCATGATTAACAATTGTAATGAAGGGGCTAGAAATCTATCTCAGAAAGGAGAAGAGATAGTTCAAGAACTAAATCATGTTGGTTTTTTTGTTTTTTGTTTTTTGTTTTTTTTGGTACCGGGCATTGAACTCGGGACCTTGCACTTTCGAGGTAGGCGGAAGAACTACTGAGCTAAATCCCCAGCCCTAAATCACATTGTTAAGAAGGGTGTTGTTTATAGATATCAGGTTCCCAACAAGAAAACATACTGGAGACCACAGAGAATGCTGCCACTAGGAAAGAAAGTGGTACTTATATCACTTATATCATCAGCTGGCTGTGCCTTTCACATTGCCTAACATATGTAGGCTTTGACAAAAGGACAATGAATGTCAACCAGCAAGATTTTCTAATGCAACTATTATATTTCACGGAGTATAATTTGACAGCAAGTATTCCTGTATCCTTATAATAATGAACATATAACAGAAGGTTCTTTTGGATATTGGAATGTACATGGAACTGAGATGTTCCTGTTGTATACTTCAGGGATAAGAGTGTTGAGTGAGATTATGAACTTCAATGCAGGGCATCTCTTCCCCTAGAGTCACCTCAATACTGCTGGGAAAATGAGTGCTGAGATTGCCTGGGCTGAGTCTGGATCCAGCTGTGTAGAGAGGTTCAGATGGAGGGGGCTGAAGCCAAATGAACCCTGAATGAGAATAGGCCCATGGAATCAGGCCCACAGGAAGAGTGGGAGGGCATCCATGCATGGGTGAGATAAAAGGGCATCAAACACCAAGATCTCAGACTAAAGCCAACTGTTAACCCCTTGAGGAATCCAAAAGGCTCTCACAGCTTGTCCCTGAGGAATATTCCATGGACTGCACTCAAATGGGGACAGAAGTGCCAGGGGACTTCACCCTTGGCCTCACTAAGACTATCCCAACAGTAAGCGGATCGCCACTTAAAGGAGTGAATGTTAGTCCCAGAGAAAGTGAAACTACTTCTTAACACGGATGAAGTGACCTGACTCAACATGCTCCACCAGCCATAGAAAATACTAGTCATATGGTGAACCTCTTTACCATTCTCAAAATTCACTGTATAAAGGAAAATCTGCAATAGCTGAGCATCTCTGTTTTGCTCAGTCAAAAGGAGAGAGAACTTCAGGTATTATTAATCCACTTCATTCCTTTCCTCACACTTCAAGAAATCTTTGATGCTTACTATGGTTTTTTTTTCTCCTCTAGATTCTTTGTTTTTGGTACCAGGGTTCGAACTCAGGTCCTTGCACTTGAGCAGCAGGCGGTGAAACCACTGAGCTAAATCCCTGGCCATCCTCTATATTCTTTTCAGTCTTCTCAAATGTTTAAAATGTGAGAAAATTATAGAGACTATCAAAACTCTGTGCCCACCATCCAGCATTAACAATTTATAACATACTGATACCTTCATTTCAATATCTGAAGAAATAGTCCATTACAACAGACAAGAGTCCAGGAGAGTTTCCCACCAGGAATTTCCCCCTTTTTCCACCTCACCAGAGGCAACATCACTGCTCTGAAGAAGACAATTATCATTTCCAGGCATCTTGCAATAATTTTGCTACCTGTATTAATAAATATCCAGAACCAAAGTATAGTTATTAGTGTAAATCTAAACTTTTTTTTTAAAAAAAGGATTTATTCTAAATTTACCTCTTTTAATATATGTAATTTTTATTCAGTGATTTTAATTGATGGAGTCTATTGTGTGAATATACACTACTACAAATTATATTCCTGTCCTACCAACTGATTCTTGTCTATTTTTCACTATTCCAAAAAGGAAGTGGCAATAAATATTATACAAGTCTCTTTATGCACATGTGGGAGAGTTTCTCTAGAGCACTAGTTGGCAAACTTTTCCCATAAAGGGCTAGAAAGAAAATATTTTAAGCTTTGCAAACTACACAGGCTCTGTTGCAATTACTAAATTCTGCCAATATAGTTGGAGAGAAGTCATAGGCAACAAGTAAATAAATGATCATATTCCAGTAAAACTTCACTTATAAAAATTGGCCAGAGTCAGAGTGGCCCTTGGCTGGTAGGCCATAGTTTGCTGGCCTTTACTGTAGTGTCTGGTCACTCATACTGCAGGTGTGAGGGCCAGCAGCATCAGCAACTCCTGGGAGTCTGGTAGGAGCAAAGACCCTCAGATGTCACTGAATCAACATGTGCATTTTAACAAATTCTTTAGGTGATTCAAATGTACAGAACATTTGAGAAGTACAGCTTTAGAGGATATTTCTCTAATTTAGAATATATACACCCTATCTCTATTGCTAAATGTTTCCCCAAAGGGATGATATCAACTCATATTTCTATAATTACTAAATGGATGAACTTCTTATCCTGTATTGCCATATCTGGCATTATTAAACATTTTTCTTTCCAAACTGATGAGTGTTAGATGTTATTTCCTTGTAATTTTAACATGCATTTCCCTGATTATTACTGAGGTTGCACATCAACTTAACTGGGGTTTCCTATTCTGTGAGCTGCCTATTTATATCCTTTCCTCATTTTTGAAGAGAGAGAGAGAGAGAGAGTGTGTGTGTGGCGGGGGGGGGGTATCACTCTTTTCTTTATTATTTTGAGAGTGTGTTGCTTATTTTGTATGCAAAATTTCCATTGGCTACATGCATTATAATTTGTTCTGTAGTTCATTGTTTGTCTCTTAATTTTGTATATCATATGTATATAGATTTAAGTTAATATAATCAAATGCATTAATTTTTCTCTTTATTTTTAATCTGTTTAAAGAAATATTTGCCTTCTCAAAATCAAATATAGTTTCTTTTCTTTTAAAAATACATTTTGTAGGGCCAGGGATTTAGCTCAATGGTTCCGCCGCCTGCCCCGCAAATGCAAAGACCTAAGTTCCATCCCCAGTACCAAAAAAAACCTACATTTTGTAAAATCTCCTTTACAGAAGAATTCCAAATAATTTATGTAGAGATTCCTCATTAAAAGAGATGGAGCTTAACTCCCTCCTCTTGAGTGTGTATTGATATTGGATGACTTATGATATGTATCTCAAGGGGGAGGGTGTGTCCAGTAGAGAAACCTGGTAAACACTGTGTCAGCCAGGTGATCAGGGCTAACATCACAGTGATGTCACGTGATAAGTAGACATTATTGACATGATGTGGTAAGAATGGCACTTCGCCTCAACTCCCCAAAATCTATGATCCTAAGTAGCAAGTCTAAAGTGATAGATATTCTATGTGAAACCTAATGAGTGTTCCTCAACATTGCCAAGGACATTAAGAACAAGGAAAGTCTGAGCAACCATCACAGACCAAAGGAGGCTAAGGAGACATGATCATTATATGCAATGTGATATCCTGGAATACAGACAGGACATTTGGGGTGAAATTCATGAAATCAGAATATGTGTTGTATCTAGTTAACAGTAATGCAGCAGCACTGACTTCAAGTTAAATTTTCTAATGGTGTTTAGGAAATAAACTTGTTTTTTAGTAATTTTCCTGAGCTTCTTAACTAATTCTCATGGTTACTTTATAAATACCATTTGATGTTCTACATAGGGTGATCATATCCTTCACAATAAGGACCATGATCTCCATCTTTCCAATTCTTTTATTCCTCTTCTTGTCTTATTGCATTGGTGAGAATCGCTAGAATATTGTTGAATAAAAGTCATAATAACAAGCATCTTTATTAGATTATTTTTCATTCATATCATAATTTTGACTTATAATTTATTTTGAGTGGGAAAGGTTTTTTCCTTTTCTGCTCATTCATATAGTTTAACTTCCTGTTGTTGTTGTTGTTATTGCTGTTGTTGAAAATGATGATTGTTATTGTTGCCTCCAACCAGCCTCTTGGAACTTCAATTCTGAACTAAATCCTACACAGTTGGTTTGAACCCTCTGCAAACCAATACTGGGAATATAGGACAATAGTTTCCAGCTACTTGAGTGGCTTAACTAGGTTCACAGTTTTAAAGGCTGAATTTTATCCTCTCTTCCCAACTTCCTTAGGGTCACAGATTCCCATTAGCTATACTTCCAGAAAGGGGTTAGCAATATTATTGTTCAGAATCTTTTCTTCAGTGTATAAGCCCCTCCTCAGCCCGTGGCTTCAAACAGTGTCTCTAATTCTGATCCTCTGACAATGTGAAACACATAGTTTTGCAGATCCTTCCAGAGCTAAAGTCCCTGCCCTGACTTTTTGCCTCTTAGAGTTGGAGGCCCAGAATGAGAAAGGATATATATATATATATATATGCTCAGAATGAGCAACAATCTTTACCATTTCTCATCCATAAGATTATTTATCTTGCCTGGTGTGGTGGTATACCCCTGTAATCCCAGCACTCAGGAAGCTGAGGCAGGAGGATAGCTACAAATTTGAGAGCAGCATTGGCTACACGGTGAGTTCAAGGCCAGCCTACACTACAAAGCAAGATTCTGTCTCAAAAAAACAAAATAAGTTACTTATCTTGTTTTAAGGGCCAGATTTTTTTTTATATTTTATTTTTGCTATATAGTTGGAACAGAGGAGGTACACTAAAATGAGTTTAGTGTATCGTCTTAACTGAAACTTTCTTTCCATATTAGAGAAAAACTGCATTTTCTTTTCTTTTTTTTTTTTTTTTTTGGTACCAGGAATCGAACTCAGGTCCTTGCACTTGCAAAGAACTGTGCATTTTCTTTGCTTGCAAAGCTAACCTTTTAAGCATGGTACTGAGGCTCAAACCCAGGGACACTCTATCACTGAGGTACACCCCAACATCTTCCTCCCTTTCTCTCTCTCTCTCTCCCCTTTCTTTCTTTCTCCTCCCTCTTTCACTTTCTTTCTTTTCATAAGATCTCACTAAGTTTCCTAGGTAGGACTTAAACCTGTGATTCTCCTGCCTCAGACTCTCTAAGTGTTAGGATTACAGGCATATACCACTATGTATCACTAAAGCTACATTTTCAACTGATGTTTTCAATCCTATCTCCAACTTCCTCCTTCAATTATTTCCTTAATTATTTCAGATGTTTTTCCAACATTTTCCAAAATGTTGTAATCTCCTTTGTACAGAAATCTATATGTGGTCACCTTTATTTTTTGTTATGCCCACACTACCAGTCTCTTACCTAATAAATGAAAAAAAATTTCCTCCATTTACCATACCATTCAATTTCACCTAATTTCCTTTAGGTACCAATATTTTTCAGGATTCAGTTACAACCCTAACTTCCACTGTCACATGCTTACCTCCCCATGATCCAAATTCTATTCTTGCCAAAGAAACAAATCTATTCAAGGTCACCAGTTATTACCCCATGACCAGATTTTTTCCATTCTTCAACTTGATCATCCCATAGAATGTGCCAACTTGACTACCCCATGTCCTCCATGACACTTAAAAATGTACCACTCCGGTCAGCTTCCTGTACTTCTGCTGCCCTTCTTTCTACTGGCTTCTCTTCTTCCACCAGCCTTTATGGTGGTTTCTCAAGAATCACTCTTTTGCCTCTCAATTCTGTTTGATTCTGAGACCAACAACAGTAGTAACAGTGAAAGCTTGCAAGAAATGCAGAATCTCAAGCTTCACTCCAAACCTAGTGAATAGGGAACTGCACTGAAGAGAATCCTCAGGTGAATCCTACATCCATTAAAGCATTAAAGTGTGGCAAGTGCTTCTCTAGCCATCTGCTCCTCTCTCTCTCCATCTCTCTGCACATGCAATCATTAATACCCATCCCCAGCAGGGTGGCTTCTAATCCCTTTATCGCCAGCCAAAAAATTTCCTCCAAATTTTATCCTCACAATTCCCGCTGGCTTCTTTCCATTTCCATTATTTGGCATCATAATCACAGAAACAACACTTCTAGAATCCCCTTCCCAAACAATCTCCCTTTCTGAAAGGCCAGTTCTTTAAAGTTGCTACCATGCTTATAATTACCGAGGCATGACCTCTTGAAGTCATCTTCATTTCTTGCCAATGTCTTCCTAATTCCCTACATCTAATCAAACAGCAGATTTCAAATATTCATTTTGTAATATCTAATGTACTCATCCTTTTATTTAGATCCCCACTTTGGCAAAGTGCGGCAGAAAGATCTGGAGTCAGATTGGCCTGGCTTTTCAATCCCTGTTCTATTGCCTACAAGTTGTGTGTGTGACCAGAAAACCTTAAGTAAATTACTTCTCTGTGCCTCCATTTCCCCTTCTGTGAAATGAGAATATAATCATCTCACAGATGCTTTTATGATTTAAAAAAAGCACACTCAGATCAACATATGAAAAGTGGTACATTATAACAAGTGTTGCTTATGCTGTCTCACTACTCACTCCTACCTTGGGGCCCATCTTCTCGATTCTACTCCTTAAGTTAATCCATCTGGCACATCACTATCAAGTCATATCATGAAAATATTGCCTTTATCAATTCACCATTCTGACCAGAAACCACCAGTGACTTTGAAGTGCCCTTGCATAATGGCTAAAAGGCTTAGGCTGCCTTCCCAGATTTTACGCCCTACTTCCACCCAACCACCCAGGATTAGTATCCTCTCCTCCCCTACTCACACTCTCTGGGTCAGCTAAACCCTAACCGGACCACACTTTACACTTCTCAGTGGCTGTCCTCATTCCCATGGGATTCCATTGTCCTAGTTGCTTATCTTCTAACTCCTCATTCTCATCTAGTTCTCAATCTTTAAATCACTCGCTCAAGTCCACTTTCTTTAAAAGTCACTTGTATGTGATATTTCTTCTTTGATTATCTGGAACCATTTTAAATACATACACTCCAATGAAATCTGTCATACATATATTTCTCATTTTCCAGTAAAATTATATCTAAAAGTAAACAAACTCTAAACACCAGTATCTATAAGCATTTATACCTGTCCAGACAATGGACTTCCTCATCTAACTTGGTCAACATCCCCACAAGGTGAGAAATGCTATGATCTCTAGTTGTGATGAGGCAACTGATGGGCAGAGATGCTTAGTAATTCATGGTAAGTCCCTCTGTTAATACGATACAGTGCTGGGATTTCAATCTAGACTTTTTCATTCCAGCTTTTATGCTCTTAACTCCTACATATATTGATGTCCAGGGCAAGAAGCAAATCCAAGAACTCCATTTCTCCTGTGATAGACCAGGAATTTAGAGAATAGACTTGTTTTTCAGAACCAACTGATCTGATTTGTATGTGTAGAAATTGTGTAACAATATGCCACGTTATTTTCAAATGCTACTATAGTGTCTTGGCATTTGCAAAGCATTTCTACTTACAAAGAATTGTAAATACTGATTTATGTTAACCTCAAAATAACTCTGTGAGGTATAGAAAGAAAAAAAGTCATTATCTTGATCTCAGTATCTCCTATTCCCAATTTGATCTCGTGACCCCCAGAGCCAAAGTCCTCCAGCCCCCTCTCATACTCCAGGATGCCTGACTTTTCTTGAGGTCACAGTCATACTGTTCAGGCTATGATAAGCAAAAGGCTAAGGCAAATAAAGTCCAAATCTCTAGCTGGTATTAATTTTAAGCAGATTATCTTAGGGTAGAGTATGGTTTAACAGAATTAGATCACTGGTACATTCTAAATTTATAGTCCTAAAATTAGATAAAACTAAAAGTTGCTTTTCTGGCTCTGCATTCCTATGACTAGCCACAGTGCTAAAGTTTTTGAAGACAATGAAGAAGGGAAAGATGGAGGAAAAGATAGTCCACAATATGTACATCTATCAAGAGGAACACCTACATAAAGCCATTCTTAGGGCCCTTTGCAATTTTGTGAAAACATACTTATGCACACAGACACAGTACTGAGTTTGCATGCTGCAGGTGTCCCCAAAGACCAGCATTAAGAGTGTCAGCTTATATTATCTATCTCCAAAGAGCTGATGTGACCTATGCTGTGCAGGTGGCAAAGCAGGAGCACTTCGCAGCAAGCAGCACAGCTGTAGGACAGAAAGTGCAGCCTCACGACCTTGCTTTCACTGTGCCTAAACCTCCAAATGACTGACACATGTTGAAGGCCTCCTCCACTCACTGCCACTGTGCATAGATCTGGAGAGAGGGAGAAGAATACTAAGATGAATGAGAAATACCTAGTGGCAAGAGGAGGCTAAAGGTGCCAAGAATGTGAAAGTTTCACCTTTCTAAGCTTACCTAATGGAAATTGTACAAATACCTGAATATCAACTTTCCAGAAGAAAAGAACAGGAAATTTATTGTCAATGATGGCCTGAAAACAAACAGTTACAACATGGGAGATACACAAGTGAATGTCAGGAGAGAGGTTCCTACCCAGAGCTGACAGAATTTAAATGGAGAGTTATCACATGACCACAGGTGGGAGGGAAAGAGGAGGTGGGAAAGTGGTCCCCAGGCAGACATGCATGACGGGAGGATTCTGATGGTGGGAGCAGCATGAACAAAGCCAAGTACTTCAGAATGTGACCTTATTTAGAAACAGGATCTATACCATTGATACAGTTAAAATGCAATCATAAGAGTAAACCCTAATCTAATGGCTGTGTCCTTATAAAAAAGAGGAAATCTGGGTACACACACACACATACACACATATGCACACACACACACATGCACACACAAGTACCGTCATGAAGGCAGAGATCTGAATACTGCATCCTCAAGCCAAGGGATGTCCAAGATTTCCAGAAAACAATAAGAACTTAAGAGGGAAACTTGGAATGGACTATTTTCTGGAGCCTCAAAGGGAGACAGCATGCATGGCCCTTCCAACACCTGGAGCTTGGATAGCTAGCTGCTGAGAACTATGGGATACTAACTTTCTTTTGTTCCAACCGATCCAGTTTGTGGTACTTAGTAGTTTATGGTACCTTAGAAAACTAAAACAGGGATTTATTTTTTTCCCTGAAAAGCAATATATAAGCTGCGATCAAGACATACAATGAATGTTTAATTTAAAAAAAAATACAGTGAAAAGCACATTGTCATTATAATATCTCCCTAAAAATACTCTTCCTTGCTTCTCCAATTGTTCTTATATCACTTTTTGAAGCAGTTCTGGAAATCCTCTTTTGTGAGTGTCTTATGAGTTGTGATTAAAAAAAACCAAAAAAGCCCACAACGGTTAATGCTGGTACTGAGTGCCACTCAATGGAAAGGCAGGCTTGTTATAAACATTATGGCAGATTCTCATTCACCTTCTCACTGGATTTGCCACTGTGTGACTTATGGCTCTGCCCCAAAGTCAAAGTCAAAATGACCATGAAAGGTAAACATTTTGAGTTGATTCAGGACATCAAGGCAACCATGATAGCCCAACTAAAGCCACTCAGGTAAGAGCACTTCCAGAACTACCTCAGAAAGTGACAAAAAGGATATGTGATTCTGAAGAAAAGGAGATGGTTTTGAGGGGGATTCATGACAGTATGTTTTTACTGTAATAATTTTTAAAACTTTAAATATTCACCTTTTTTTCTATCTCACCTTGTATATAACTTGGTTGGAAAAAAGAGCAGGATAATGGATAAGTAGAAATCAGTCCATCAGAGAGATTAGGAACACAGTGTTGGGGAGTGCATATGGTCAATCTCATAAAACTAGGGCATCACTAGTCAAGTGGCAATGTTGGAACTGCACAGTGAAGAGAATTTAGAATCAGGGAAAGTAGATAGATGAAGACTGACAGACAAGTGGATAGGTGGATAAATGAAGATAGATAGGTGATGCATTAACAAGTATAGACCTGGATAGATTATCTAGATAACAGATTTAGATTAAATAATGTATCTGAAACTGATGCCAATGGATTTTCTCCTTCATGTTAAAAATCAATTTCCAAATGTTGAATGAAGTGTATTACCCACTTTCAAAATAAAGTTGCCTAAGTGTGGGAAAACAAAAGTCCTACAAATCCACAGGAATTACACAGTGTTTCCAGGGAACACTGAGAGCACTTACTCCCACAGATATACCAGCTGGCCCTCACCTACTCTATGCCTCAGGCAACAGGAACCTCAGTCTTAGTGAGGACCCCACAACCAAGGAAGGAAAAGCCAGAGTGTAATAAAAGGGAACTGATGTCGTCAAAGCAGTCTAGGGAGAGTGGTAGGGTATTCCCAGGAGTTAACTACAGTAGAATGAACAATGTCCCTAGAGGAGGATGTCATTGCCATGGGACTATAAGAAGAGACAAGATATTCCTCTAAAAAGAAAGTAAGGTATGGTAGTCAATTTGACAGGCTTTGAATATGCCCCAGAAATTGGTGAAGCACATTTCTGGGTGTGTCACAGAACAGTGGCCTTGGGGATCTTTGTCTCGCTCCACACCCCTTCCCCTCTGGCACTGTTCCCCTGCTCTGCTTTCTGGCTGCCATGAACTAAGCAGCTTTGCTGTGCCATGCCCTTCCACCATGAGGTTTCTGCCTTGGAGTCAATTGACCATGGACTGAGTCTCCTAAAACCATAAGCAAGTTAAACCTTTCCTCCTTTAAACTGTGGCTGTTGGGTATGGTGTCTCAGGGATGGGAAAACTGACTAATACAGAAGAAAAGTTTTTTTCATTGGAAAGAACCATGTGATGATCAAAAGATACACCCAGAGAAGTGAAAAGAGTTCCCACTAATAAATGAAGACTGTGAACTTGGGGAACATCATTAAGAACTTCAGGAGTTTGGGCAATAGGTGAGTCTTGAAGGTTCTGTAAGACAGTACAACCTGAGAGCAGATAAAAGCCAACAGAAGAAGACAACATGAAAGTAAAGCAGTGGCTGGACTGGTTAGGGTGGGGGCCAACAAGCTCTTGCTGTCAGCAGCCAGATCGTAACTATTTTAGGCTTTGTGGGCCATATGGTCTCTGTTGCAACTACTCCACTCTGCCATTGCAGCATGAGAGCAGCCATAGACAATGTGTAATGAATGAGCATGGCTGTGTTCCAGTAAACTTTATTTATGGACACTGAAATTTGAATTTCATATAATTTTCACATATTGTAAAAGATGATTCTTCTTTTGAATTCTTCCAACCATTTAAAAATGTAAACACCATTCTTAGCTCAAGAGCTGTACAAAAACAGGCAGCAAGCTGAATTGGACTTGCAGGCTATAGCTGGGGACATCTAGGTTGAATGGGGACCATACCAGGCTGGGTAAGAGATAAAATAGAGGTGGGATCACAGGTGAGACTAGATGATGGAAGCCAGATAAATACAAAGGTGGTGCTTATGCAAATTAGAAAGTCGATATATGATTAAATGTGAGAGGTAGAAAAGGGCAGAGGAAGTGAAGTCTGGGCCTCTCCATGACTCTCAATGTGACCAGTAAAAGGTCACAACAGTGGGGGCCCCCTAAAAAGAAGCAGGTAGTATGTTCACCTCAAATCCAGGAGAGCATTCCTGCCGTGCTTAAAGAAGTGTGCCAATACTTAAAACAGGAATCAGGAACCATACACCCTTGACTTTATTTCATCAGACCCAGGGCAAGACACTGGCTATTAAATGATGCTCTCTAAATGAGGCATGGCAGCACAGAGTGACTCCCAGCTCTGAGTATTGCAGTCTACTCTTCTCAGAGCAGAGCCACTATATATTTGATAAGATCCATGGAAGAACTGAGATTAATGTTAGGTCAATTTATTTTTATGTGGGGATGGATTCTTTAGGGACTTCTTCACCTCTATTATTTCCCTGCCCCCACCAAGTGCACTTGCTGCTTTGGGAGGCAGAAGATAAGACAGCACATTCAACGCATTAGTGGCCCTGTTTCCTCTTCTGTAAATGAGGATGACAGTACCTTTTTCATTAAGAAGCAAAGAGTGGAGTATAAGCTCTGTGATTCATATGGCCACACGGTTAAGGAGAATGAGCAAATTCTAAGTTTCACTTCCAGCTCTACCATCACCCAGATGTGGGTCACACAAGGAACATCCTCCTGAACTAGGTGTTCTGGCTATATAATGGGAATACTTATAGTTCCCTTGGAGTTCCCATACATGGACTACAGATATGTATATGCAGTGCACAGTGCCACACCTGACCACAATCAGTATGAATTACACTCCAACAGCAGATGTAGGCAGTGTGCAGCCATATATGACCTAAGAAGGACAAGGCAGTGAAATGACAATGAGGCATTGAACTATATGTTGTAGAATATCCTAAGTCCATAGAGTCTTTCAAATTCCCAGGCAATGATGGTGTGACTATAACTTAGGACTCCCTGTGACCCTTCTCTGATTGGTATTCCACTAAATTGACAGGCCCTGGGAGGTATCCACCTGTAAATATATGCATAAAAAGGACATACAGATATTTGAAGTTTACATTTTATGCGAATGCTTTTTGGTAGTCATATGTTGTCATTTCCAAAACCCACTCCTACTTATTGTCACAACAGACCACGTCACACATTGTATAGCCACCAAGATGTCAAGGAATCTGAATGTGTAAACTGATACTAGATTTTGCAAATAATCATGCTTTTATTGACTATAAAGGCTTACTCTTCCACAACTATCAAGTATGATATAGTTTTACCATTATACAGCACTTTCGATGGGTACATATTCTTTGATTGACAGAGGAAAGACAGGAAATTATAGTATAGCTCCTACATAAGAAGGCCAAGATGCATCATAGGAATTTAGATAAAAGTTGTACATTTTCTGGACACTAGTAGAGACCCCAAAACTCAGATCATACCAAGCACCAATGTTTGCAAGACATAGTAGAATGAAAACCAAATGATCGATTAGATGTCCCTGTAGAAGAGAGAAATCATTACCTCTCTAAACTTCAGTTTTTCAATCTGCAAAGTGGAAATAAAACTTTTGTATTTTCTCCCTTACAAAGACATTATGAGTTTTAAATAAGATAATGTAGGTATCATCTTCAAAAGTCAGTGCAGGATTTCTCTATTTTAGTGCTATTGACATTTTGGACTAAACAATTCTTAGCCAACACAGCCAAGGCTGTGCTACACACTGTAGGATATTTAGCAGTATCCCTGACTTCTACTCACTGCATGCCAATAGCACCTTCCACTTCACTGTGACAATCAAAAATGTCTACAGACACTGTCCCCTGGGGGGGCAGAACTGCCCTGGTCGAAAACTATTGATACAGTATGTTCTATAGCAATAGGGGATTTACACTTCAGGAATTGGGAGACTGAGACCCACTAATGCTAATTACAGTTCTGTCTTCAACTATAACATACCCTGATGTTGCACAAAGCCCATGGACTTTTAACAACATTTGAGAAAGTCACAGCTCCCTGCTATGGCTGGATGAACCACTGCTGTAGGTAATGTGACCAAGCTTGCGTTGGCTGCATGTGCTATGGGACAGTAGCCATGCAGATGCCTGCACAGTGGCTGTGTGTGCTGTGGCTTTAAGTGCCATAGCCATGGGACCTATGGTGACAAACAAACTGTACTAGACTTTTAGTGAGTTTTTTAGAACTATGTGAATTCATATTCTAAGGCATTTTTTAAAATCCATGTAAGCTCACTACCAATGACCCTTTATTATAACATATTAAGGGATTTAATTACTTTTAATCAGAGTTTTTCCTAGATGACCAGAAACAGTAACTAGAGAAACTTCAATAGCCATTATGCCACCAAGGGCAATGCAGATTCCATCGGAGCACTCGCCTGCACTGTAATCATGCTAATTAACAGCCCCAAAAGAGTCAAGATAAAAGTGTCAAATGAGATTTGTTCTGGATGTCAATGATTTACTGCCTCACATAATCAGGTTCCAATAAGTCTGGGAAGGAAAGCCCTGCTGGGGAAGGAGGGAGAGCATTGCTGCCTGCAAAGCTGGCCATCAGGGCCTCAGATGTGCTGTGCTGCAATGGAGGAAGGCAATTCCATCAGTCCTCAGCTTGCCACTTCCAGGCGATACATGGGTCTCCACAGAGTATGACACACATCTCATGCATATTGGTCAAAGCTTCTCTCCTCTACCTCTGAGCCACCCACTTTACAAAGTGAGTTTGGGCAGGAAGTTGCTGCCTTGTATCAAAAGGTATTTCAATGAACTTTCCTAGAAGTGCACTGTTGGATCGACTGCTCAGATGCTGCTGAGTTTAACACTGAGTCCTCTGTGAGATGCAGTGGGAGAAGGCTCTTTTGGGCCACAGCATTAGGAAAGGATATTCTTTCTCTAACCAGTGACCTGTAGCCTATGATGCTTATTGCTGTGCCTTGGCCGCTGGCATGCCCACCACTGTTCAATCTATAGACCCCCCATTAGCACCAGGCACTTAAAAGTCTAATCTTAACATAAATTTTATTTTATTTTTTTATATCTATTTTCCATATTTCTAAATAGTCTCATCCCCTTCATTCATCTTGTTGCATTGTCTGTGTAAACTTTTGCAAAGCACCTCAAACACTATGTGCATTGAGATAGTGTAACGTCCCTTCCTTCCCTTGTGTAAATTCCATTTCATGTGCACTGAGCACCACAAGTGCTGGGCCCTTCTGTGAAAAGGGGTGCCTCTAGGAACTCAGGATATTATGGAGTGGGAGAGTTCATTCCAAAGACTACATCTCTGAAGACTGGGCTAAGCTCCTGAAATTCTGAAATTACATGAGGAAGGAGACATGGGAACAGATAACAGAGGCTTGCTGGAGAATATAAATGACTCATCACAAAAGGAGGGAGAGAAAAAAGTTTGTACTGCATTATAATATGATTCCATAGAACTACACACTTTTATATCATGTTCTGTGAGATTTTACCCAAAAATATTGATTGGAATGTTGATTTAATCAGCTCCTGAACCCACTGACTTGGGTCATCTTTTCTACTGGGTTATTTTTCTGTTTAATTGAGTTGTAAGTGCTCTTTAAATATTCAGAAAGTGCAGAGCTCAGACTTCTCAGTGTACAGTGGTGATGTGTGGGGTACATATGCTTTCAGCTGCTCCCAGTGGAATAATTCAGGAGTACTGGGTGGAAGTCACAGGATTCAGATACAAGTAAGGGTTAACAGTCAGTGGAAGTGGACTGATATGTTATTCTAATTGTCAAAATACTAACCTGTGTCCATACTGGCTTGAATATCCAGACTCTCATCATTATCAAGCAAGTCCCTGGCTCCTCCTCTGAGGATTCCCACACCTAACAACAAGGAACTTATATAAGGGAAGGCCTAGGCATCTCTTCAAATGAGGCAGTGCCTATGCGGGGGTTTTTGTCTTACATTTTTAAGAGTTTTGAGATTAATCACATATGATAAAATTCATCCTTGTAAACTATAAACTGTTTTCGTTGTGTAATTATAATATATTTATAATATATTCACAAAGGTGTACAAGTATGGTATAACCTCTATGTAAATTTTGAACATTTTCAATTGTCATCATTCTCTCTCTCTCTCATAAACATAGCCCTCATTCTCACCTGCCTTACTCCTTTAACCCCTGGTAATAACCACTCTTCTTTTTGGGTTGGAGGCACGGTACCAGGGTCGAACTCTTATACTTATAAGGCATGCACGGGTGTCACTGAGCTAAATCACTGGCCCACACCACTCTTCTTCTTTCCAGTGTAATGCACAGGCCTATTCTGGACAAATGATATTAATAGGAACCTGAAATATATGGCTTTTTCATCTGGCTTCTTTCTCTTAGAATGTCTTCCAGGCTTATCCATGTTTCAATATCTATGCATGAATTATTCCTTTTTGTGGTTCAGTAATATTCCATCTATGGATATACCACAACTTTTGTCAATTTTTCAGTTGATAGATATTTGCGGTTTCCATTTTTAAGCTACTATGAATAATTCTGCTATGAATATTCATGTATGAAGCTTTGCATAAACATGCTTTCAATTCTCTTGACTATTATCTAGAAATAGAATTGGCAGATCATGTGAAAATTCTATGTTCAATCTTTTGAAGAAATGCCAACCTGACTGGGGATTTAGCTCAGTGGTTCCACTGCCTGCTTCGCAAGTGCAAGGTCCCGAGTTCAATCCCCGGTACCAAAAAAAATGAAATGCCAACCTGTTTTCAAAAGCAGCTGTACCACTATACATTCTTACCACAATATATGAAGATTTCAATTTTTTTTACATCCTTGCCAACATTCTACTGTCCAAATTTTTTTATGATACCCATTCTAGTGGGCAAAATGATAGCTCAATGTGTACCTCCATTCCCCTAATGATTACTTATGTTGAGCTTCTCTTCATGTGCCTATTGGCCATTTGTATATCTTGTTTGGAGAAACAGCTATTCAAATCATTTGCCCATTTTTTTCTATTGGATTATTTGACTTTTATTGAGTTGTAAATATTCTTTATATATCCTGGATGCTATTATCTATTAGACATAGGACTTGCAAGTATTTTCTCTCCTTCTATATGTTTTTTTTTTCACCTTCTTCACAGTATGCTTTTTTTTTTTTTTTTTTTTTGAGAAAGGGTCTCATATGCAGTTCAGGCTGGCCTTGAACTGTGTAGTCTAGGTTGGCCTCAAACTCACAGTGATCCTCCTGCCTGAGCCTCTTGAGTGTTGTCATTATAGGCATTCACCACCATGCCCAGCTCTTGAGGGTGTCTTTTGAAGCACAAAAGCTTTCCACTGAAGTCCAGTTTTTTGTCTCTTGTTGCTCATATTTTTATACCTGAGAAACCACTACCTAGTCCGAGTCTACAGAGATTTGCACCTAAACTTGCTTCCATGCATTTTATAGTTTTAATTTTTAAATTTAGATTGTGAATGAATTCTGAGTTAATTTTTGTGCACAGTGTGTGACAGGGATACAACTTCCTTCCTTTGTAGTGGGTATCTGGATGTCTGAGCACAATTTGTTGAAAAGACAATTCTATTGCTATTGAATTATCCTGGCAACCTTATTGAAAATCAATTGGCCATAAATGTATGTTTTATTTCTGGGCTTTCAATTCTATTCCATTAATCTATATGTTCATCCTATGGCAGCATTACATTGTCTTGATTATCGTAGCTTTGCAATGTTTTGAAATTGAAGATTTAAGTTCTCCAACTTTTTTCTCTTTTTACAAGATTGTAAGGCTATTTTGAATCCTATACTTTTCCATATAAATTTTAAGATTGGCCTGTCAATTTTTGCAAAAAAAAAAAAGGCACACTGGATTTTCAAAGAGATTGTGCTGGATCTATAGATCTATTTGAGGAGTATTTCCATCTGAACAATATAAAATCTGCCAATCCATATATATTTGCACCCACTGTTGAATGAAAATAGCATATTCATTCAATAACATTGATTCAGAAATAAAGAACAAAAGTATAAATATTTACACATTCATATAACAATGGTCCATGGAAGTTTATGAACTCCTTATCACTCAAAATATTCATGGACAAGGTTGATAATTTTGGCCAAGCAATAGTGTAAAGGGATTTCCTCTCTATGAAGGATAGTGTTCCTTTCAAAGTGAAAATCTAGGAGTGAAGACTATTTTGAGTCTTCTCCATTGCTCAGGTGATAAAGCATTCTGGATCACATGGGAGAACTACACCACCATAAAATCTCAAAGGACAGACATAAGTTCAGTCAAGGATGGATAATGGAAGACCTTGTTCACAACACTTCCACCAGCAAACTCCCTCAAGGAAACGGTGAGCCTGAGATATCATCTGTGCACCTCAACTCTCATTCCTCATGATTGAGGCTGCTGAGAATTACAAAGAAAACAGGAGAGCCTTATTCCAATCAATATCCCCATCTAACATCAAACTAGAAATGGCCATTGAGGGGGTATTTATTTGGGAACTTGCTTTCATCCTCAGTATAGATTTTTGATCTTGGAGTAGAAAAGCAAAGCAATAAACAAATAGGTACACAATTTCACTGTTAACCTCACCTTGAAATGCAATGAAACCGTTTTTAAAAACAGAGTCAACAGAAAATCTGAGGAGCTGCGAAACAGTAGTCAAAATACCCCCTTGGAACATATGATTCTTCTGAATCAAAATGTTTAGGTCCTTAAAAACCAATAGAAAATGAAAACAAGCATGATTAACCAGGTGACTCCTGGCCTATCCCAACAACTAAGATATATTAAAAACAAAAAACAAAAGCAGAGTCACTCAGGCCAGGAGAAGGGGAAGGAAGTCTGGGGAGCTTGGCAAGCAAGCTCAAATCAGACATTCAGTGAGCTCTAAACACTCAAGTGGCATTTTGCAAAACCTACCAAGGCCAGAGAGAGAAAGACTTTAAATCTATCAAAGGCAGCATGCCAGCACATAAATCCTTGGTTCCACCCAATAATCACAGAGCAAAAGGTGTGCTTAGGGTTGAGAAGGAGGAGAGGGGGATAAAAATCATTGAATTATTTGACTTACTCTTCACTAAAGCAATCAAATGCTTACCACTCTGGTATCCTTTGAAACAAAGATATGTGCAGCACACATAGAATATTCTGGATCTAATTGACAACTAGGTAGGTGGAGATACACTGGGGGTTATAAAAGCAGTCACCATTTGGCTTTGAAGCAATGCTATGAACTTGTAGATCTGTTGACTAAAATATCCACATGCCTTTATGCAGAGCCAAGGCCCCAAAAGTGAACTGTAAAACTGGGCTTTGGAGCACCATAGAGAAAAACCTTAGCTGTTATGAGTTAAGGGATTATTACATACTAGTCAGTGTTCTGAGTACTTGACATGTTTGTTTCCTTTAAATCATACAATCCCATGAAGTCAGGAACATATTAGCCCAATTTTTAACTACTGAGAAACTATGGTACAGAGAGAGGTTAAGAAATTCACTTAGTATTGCACAGCTACTAAGAGACAGAGCTGACATTTGAACCCAAGAAGGATGCCTCCATAGCCATGCAATTAACTATTACAGTACTCCACTCCTTGAGAAGCAAAAGAACTGTGGAATGAATTTTCAACCAGGGAATCACTCATTGCTAAGCCAATATAGTATATGGACGAATCAACACTTTCTCCATAAGGATAAGTCAAGCCTGATGAATATCCCTGAGGATGTAAATAGATGCAGAGATGTGAGGAATCAACTGCTGTGAATATATGAATGAATATATATATATATTTCCACTAGGATTCCACCCAATGACTAGGATTCCACCCAATGGCTATTTTTAAAGTGGAAGTTTCTCTGTCAATTGAGAACATGAGTGGCCATGGATGGGAAATTCATTGATCAGAGTCTCCTGAAAATCCTTTCCCAAGAAAGGTCAGTATCTCTTGCTTCAGGGCACACGCCCATATGAAAAGACAAATAGGACAAAGAGTATCTTTCCTAGCCTATGTGGCTTTTTTGGAGTAATTTTGCCTGTTGTGCCCCTGACTTAACTCCAAGCTCTCCCTCACCTGTCCTATCTCCCAGGACCTGTGTCATGTTCCACCTTGCCTGTCTGAACCCTCACTCTTCACCATCACAAGCTCCTTCCCTATTCACTGATACATCCATTTCCATGTACCTCCCAGCATCCTTAATCTCTAAGAGAGACTACATCAGAGTACCTAGACTTCAGATGATCCTATGCTCCTCCGGTACTATAAGATGAAAACAAAAGGGTCAGAGTACAGAAAGGTCCAAGGAGACATGTGCTTTGGGCAAACAAGAGAAGAATGGCCAGAAAAATGGGCAAATAAATGCTTATGTAGGTAAGAAAAGGAGTGTCTTAGTTACTTTTCTCATTGCTGAGACAAAATACCCAACACCCACAAGTTAAAGGAGCAAAGGTTTATTTCAGTTCATAGTTTGTAGAGGTTTCAGTCTATAGTCAGCTGTCTCCAAGGCAGGGTGGCATGGCAGAGGGACACTGCAGAGGAGAAACAGTCCACAGCAGGGCAGACAGAAAAGCAGCAAGCTGTGAAATAAGCTCCTTTTCCCTTTTATCCTATCCAGGCTACAAAACTATTGGTTGGTGATACCCACACCCAGATTAGGGTTTCTGTTTTCAATAAATCCATTTAGCCATACCCAGAACTATGCTAAACCAATTAGTGGACTAATCCACTACCATACACCTTTAATCCCAGCATCACACCCAAGATTCAGCCAGCTCTGAAAAGCCCCACCTATGAGTACATGAGGCTTTAGGGGGACATCTAGATACAAGCCATAACAAGGAGGACTTTTTTTTTATCAATAGAAAACCTAAACTATATACCTAGAAAAGAGACTTAGGTCAGATTGAAAAGTATTCATTAAGGCTATGGTTTCAATATATACCACTTTAACTGAAAATACCAACACACTGCCATCATTTTCAAAATTCACTGCCAAGCTACTAGCAAAAGAAGACATAGTTCAACACTAGTGAAAATTCGAGGCACATCTGAACCAAGAAGAGTGTATGCAATATAGCCTTCTACAGGGCAAGACAGATGTGAAAGGTCAAAGGAAAAAGCTGAGGGAAGAAAAAACATTTAGAAGAATTTAGCAAGTGAGTGGAGAGCAGCGTAAGAAGCCAGGCTTTAAAGGGCTGTTAGACTCAGCCTTGAAACCAGGGGTGAATGTGAATAGGATCAGAGTGTAGTGATAGGGGGAGGGTTGGCCCAAGGGCATACTGGTCTTACCACTGTGCCAGCAGAAGGGATAGACAGAGTTGCACAGCATTGGAGTATTCCATAGGTGAAATCATTTAATCTTCCCAATGCCTAGCAAAGTGGAATTATTCTTATCTTACAGATGAAAAAAATGAAACGCAGAGAGCTTAAGTAATTTGTGCAAAAATGCAGTGGTAGGACTGAGATTTAAACCTACACTTGCGTAACTTCAAAGGTTTCCACGAGTCCTTTTCTCTCTGATCTGTGCTCCTTGCTCACTGCCACCCATCCTCAGAGATACTCACAGTGCTCTTCCTGGATTGGTGTTTTCTGGATACACAGTGGTGCTGCCAGAGAAGGCTAAGTACAAGCTTCTATGCTTCCCTGAGGAAGAACCATGCACAAGCATGGCCCCAAGGCATTCAAGGCTTTTGATGACCCCAGAGAGAGACCCATGAAGTAACAACCTCACCACTTAGGAGGTCTGTGCCAAAGTCAAAGTTTTATGGGCACAAGATTTTCTTGGCAATTGCCTCAAATAGCCATCAGTGACTCCATCCATGGGTCTGGCAATGGGAATGCCCCTAAACTCTCAGGCTCATCTGCCCTTTTTTCATGCATTCCTTCACAAAATCATCTTGTTTTTCCTGTGTGATAACCAGCTTTGTCTGTAAAGTTCCATGAATTGATGGGTAACTTTAAACAATGGGCTGTCGCTAATGTTTCAACCTCAGAACCAACCTCTCTGGCATTTTCCAAATCCTGGGATAACTGACATCTAAGTATCCCACAACCTAGTGGCCTGACAACACTATAAAAAGATGCTGGGTGTGATTTTTTTCCTCTTATTGACATTAAGACTGGGACCCCTACCTTTTGTAACCTAACCACAAGGTGTGATCAAAATATATGGTGAATGTTTAGATTTTTTTTTTTTTTAAACTCGTTACAGTAAAAGACACATCAAATTACTCCCCTTAATCTCAAACACACTTATCTCATCATTCTTGCTAATTTCTGAAGCAGTTCTGGAAGTCTTTCCTGAGTGTCTTTACAGAGTGTAACCAAAAATATGGTAAATGCTATTACTGAGCACCATCCAAAGCTAAGACTCATAAAAATATGACGGTGTGTCTTCATCCACCTTATTCACCCAAACTAGCATCTTGAGACTTCTGTATCCTCCCCAATGTCAAAATGACCACAAAAGCTAAAGATCTTTAATTGATTCAGAACATTGAGGCAGCCAGGACAATGAAACTAAAGACTCTCACAGAAAAGACTTCCAGAACTCTTTCAGAAAGTGGCAAGAATAATGGGATAGGTGTGTTTGAAGCAGGGGGAGTATTTTGAGGGGGATTAATGGCAATGTGTCGTCTACTGCAATAATATTTTTAAATGTAAACATTTACCATATTTTTCAGTCATACTTCATACATGCTGATCTCCACAGCACTACATTCCTTTCAACTCAGATTTTTGGCCATGGATTTTTTTTTTTTTTTTTGCTACCGGGGATCGAACTCGGGACGCTTGCAAAGCTGGTGGTGGAACCACTGAATTAAATCCCCAGCCCAATCATGAATATTTTTATCAAACTACCAGAGATAGGGTGATAAATTTGAAGAGCTATGTCTTCAAATAAATATGGTTAAATCCAAGGTTAATCAGAACATAGTATCCTTCTGCAGTAAGGGCCTCCATCCCTTCATTTGCTGATGTGCACTGAGGCTCCCTCAGATGCAGATAAGATACACAGCACTTCCCAAATTTTCTTACAAGAGACCCTTTTTTCAAGAGCTTTTCACAGGACTGGTGATCTTCAGAATACACCTAATTTGCACTATCTGAGGCTATCAAAATAGCCTCTGACCTTAACAAAGAAAGTAAAAATGTTCATTACCAAATCTGGCATTCCTGGGGTGGGTGGTAAAACAAGCATATTTCAGATATCCAAATTTCTTTTTCCATGACCTTTCATAACTATTGTAGGATTTTCTGTCCTTCCCTCTGACCCCTTCCAAAAATCACAAGTCAGGAAAGGGATTTAAATTACACAAGGAGGAACCTCTGCAGCTATTAATATCTTACACGTCTCAGGTGTCTTTCCAGGCCAAGTGCTTTTCAGATTAACCATGGCGTCAGCTTTGTTCCTGAAGCACCTGCTGCAATACTATGCCCCACCAGGAACCCATGGAAAGAGGATTGATAGAGATCATCACACACAACTGCGGGGCACATGAAAAGGGATTGCTGGTGGCAGTCTCAGCAGAGGCAGCTCTATCAGAGGCAGATGTCTTGCACAGGCACAAAGCACATGGGGCCTCAGGTGGCAATAAGGGATGAACCAAGAAGCTCTGCCCCACAGGATGGCCTCATTCTGGGACTTGGAAGGACCAGAAAGCATCTCCTTGCTGTGAAAAATAAGGCAGTATATCTGTAGTTTAAACAATGAGATATAGGGGAAAGCACAACATAAACATAAACACATACACACCCATGGAGAGAGACAAACAGCTGGACTGCTGCACACATACACAGGCTAAAACATATGTAGTCCATGGCAATCTCAAAACTGGATTCAGCATGCAGCACCACCTCAGCGACATAAAGTAGCACCACAGGTAATTTTCACATGGTTTTCTTCATACATGGACACTAGCTGAGGCCCATCTCAAGCCAGTCTGCTCAATGAGGAGAGAACATGTATGCTCATGTATGCCAATCAGCACCAAATGGGAGCAAATGAAGGACATGGAAGTCTCAGTATTGAAAAGGAAAGACTGGACATGAGGAGAAACGTGACCACCACCGGCCTCCAAAATGTGTACAGCATAACCCTATGGCCTGCCTCACACTGGCACATGCTTGAGGCACAATGCACATAAGAGCTTGGGTAATATTTATCATAAGTCTCCAACATAGAAATCTTGTCCCCACCATAAAGACAAGAAAACAGGACTAAAAACCCTAAAAAAACTAATCTAAACTGCCCAATTGGTAATTATCAGAGGGAACTAAACCTGATGCCAAAGGCTGTCCTGGTCACAACATTGCACTGTTGGCTGAGGGGCTCCAGGCACAAGAGTTAGAACCAAGGTGTGGGCCCCCAGTGGGGCTGATTCCTGTGTCAAGACAGGATGTCCTTCCCACGCCAAGACATGGAGCCAGCCTAACTGCCCCTCAGTAGATGAACAGGTAAATAAAATGTGGTATATATACACAATGGAGTATATCCAGCCATTAAGAAGAACAAAATGTTGTCATTTGTAGGAAAATGGATGGATCTGGAGATCATCCATTGTTGATCCAATTGTTGTTGTTGAATGAAATAAACTAGACTTAGAAAGACAAATATTGCACATTTTGCCTAATACGTGGAATCTTAAAAAGATGACAGAAAAATAAAAGAGAGACTATAATCAGACGGGTGAAAGAAATAAGAGGCTATAAGGGCTGGTCATAAGAGGATGGGTATGATCAAAATATATTATACACAGTGAATGAAACCCTCCAAAAATATTTGAAACTGGGAGAGAGAGTGGGACAAGAGGAGTGATGGAAGGGTGAAAATAATCAAAGTATGTTATACGCATGTATGAAACTGCCAAAAGGAAACCTATTCATTATAATATCCACTAAGAACCAATATGTACTAATAAAAAGATATGGAACAGAATAAATAAATAATAATTTTTAAAATAAAGAATAGACTGGCATTGCATGAACACCTACAAAGGATGTAAAGGAGACATATCCACAAGGACCTCTGGTATCTTCTTCAATCTCAAGCTTTTCTAACTTGGACTTGTTGAGACACAAGAGGCAGCTCGCCCTTGGCCAACCTGTTTTATCTTCTGCTTTCATTATATTTCCAGATATTGGAAATCCTACCATTGGAGATGTGCTTATTAGAATCAAGGCAAAGATCAGACGGAGGAATCTGAAGCCTGAGTGCTAATTCCTAGTCTTTCCCCCCACAAACCAGCTGTGTTTCTTAGGCGATCTACTTGATCTCTTTATGCCTCACTGACTTCATCTGTAAAATGGGTGGAATGAGTGAGATAGTTAAACTTACTTCTGCCCTATGATTTTGCATTTCTAGTGGTCCTTTGTTACCAGCCAAAGGTTCCTTTATGACTGCAGTGTCTCAGAATCAAGAGCAGAGATAACTTACCAAGATACGATCTAGGGGGGTGATTTGACCATATCACCCTTGAGATACAGAGCTCCAAGGGAATCAGAACATTTTCATACAGTAGAAAGAGGCTCCTATTCAGAAGGGGAAAGTCCCCTGAAAGAATAAAACTGAAATTAATTTAGGTTGGGCCTATCCAGAAAAAGAAAAGTGTTGCCCTGTGAGTAACAGAGAGGGGATAGATTTCCAGATCTGAGAGGAACTGAAGTGGTTTGGGAATAAATTCCATGTGTGCAGAGTTAGAAGCTAAACAAATGAGAAGGAAGTTAGAGTGCCTGGTTTTAACTCTATCGGTGCCACCAAGTCACTGATCTCTTGGAGCAAATGTCTTAACCACTCAGTTGAGGGCTTCTGACTCCTCATCTGTAAAGCAACAAGACTGGACACAGTGGAAGCTGCTGAACTCACTTTATACTGTAGGAACCATATAAGCTGTCAGGCCTCACATGCTAACCTGAAACAGGACCTCTGGGGTGGGCACTAAGGGACAATGATTTCTTAAAGATCTCAGGTGATCCCAAGGTGAATATCTGAGGACACATATTTGGCACCCATAGAACTAGGTGACTTTCAAGTGCTTCACATTTTAAATTCCGTGACTCCAGCAAGAGTCTGTTTCCCATGCTCAATCCAGTCTCCCAGCACTCAAGGAACTTGGTGGGGGCAAAGTGACAGTGAGGAATAGCCACCTGCAGTGAGTCTTCATATTAAGATGCTATAATCCCTTTGACCCATGCTCCATTAGTCATAAAGCCATATCAATTACTGAAATATTATCTTGACCACGGCCAGGAAATGGAATAGCAAGACCCACCTCCATGGGCATCACCTCCCATCATGAACCCCACTGGAAGGGTCCCTTTCCATTAGCAGCAGCTCAGGTGTCCTGGACATCACAGATAGGCCCTCTCCTGGGCCCAGTGAAGAAAGAAAGAAAGGATGGAGGAGAGGGATGTGGATTCTCACTGAAAACAGACACACTCCTGGTTTTGCTTTCTGTCTGCCTCTCGAGGCACTTTAGTTGAAAGAGGTTAGTTGCGTGGGAAGAGTGGTCATTGTCCACCAACTATTGAGCTTTTTCACTGAAAAAGCCTGGGAGAAACCCCACATTCAAGGATTTTAATTCTCCACATCGTTAAGAATATGACAATAACTTTGATGATGATAGTGATGATGACGGTATTAGCTAATTTTCAATTTATGGAGCTATTACTACATATGGAGCAGTTTGAATGCATTTCTTTAATTTCTTAATTTAAATGACAGAGAAAAAGAGAGGGAGAGAACCACAAACTGAAATGGCCACAAGACTGGGTAAGGTAAGCAGTGTAAATGAGTGGTAGGAGTCAGATGAAAGACTTTAAGAAATGAGAGGACTTTAGCAAAAGGGAGAGAGCATGCTCTGTCTAAGGAGGGCTGCAGCCTCTAGGTTGTAGCTGACAGTTGCCGCTCAAGAATACAAACCAGTGCTGCCAGCTCCCTCTGTTTAAAGAGGAACTGAAAATGCGGAGCTTTTATGTAAACTTTCCCAAGTTTTCCTTGTTAGCCACCAATTTTAAAAAGGAACCCTTGTACATTGCTGGTGGAAATATAAATTAGTATAGCCACTATGAAAATCTGTATGGAGGTTCCTCAAAATACTAAAAGCAGAGCTACCATTTGATCCAACTATACCTTGGTATATACCCAAAGGAATTAAAGTCAGTATACTATGGGGATGCCTGCATGGTCGTGTTTATTGTGGCTCAACTCACAATAGTCAAGGCATGGAACCAGCCCAGGGCGGGGGGATGTGGTATATATACACAATAGAGTATTATTTAGTCATAGGAAGAACAAAATTCTTTCCTTTTCAGGAAAATGGATGGATCTGGAAACCATCATGTTGAACGAAATGAGCCAGACTCAGATAAATATTGCATGTTCTTCCTAATACATGGATTCTCAAAAAGATGAGAAGAGTGTAAAAGGAAGATTATCATTAGAGGAAGGGAATAAGAGGGTAGAAGGGCAGTTAATGAGGGGATGAATATGAGCAAAACATATGCACTAAACCTCCCCACAAAGATGTGAAACTAGAGGGAACGGCAGGGCATGGGGAATGAGGCAGAGGGTGACAATGGCCTAAGTATTTTATGTGCATGTACAAATCTGACAAAATGACATCCATTAATCTGCATAACCAATTTTAAAAAGAAAAATTTAAAAAAATATATAGCAAGCTTTGCATAAGTCAAACAACACTCCACTGGGAGGGGCACGTGGCCCTGGGGCTCCTGAACTCAACTGAGAGCAACCTGCAAGATGCTGCTCTGCAGGGGAGAGGTTAACTGACTCACTTAAGGATTCACAGATCCTGGATTTGGGGCTGGAACTCAAATCCAGAATTTCCTACTAGGCCTTATGATATCGACCCCGCTCCTCCCCGCTTCCCAGTGTTGATACCAGCCACCTCTGCTCCTATCCTCAGAGCCTCCTCCAATCCAGCCAGGAAAGAACACACCATGGAATGACTCTCTTCCCAAACAATATTGTCGACTCCTTTGTTCTGAGATTCACCAAACCTATCCAAGAGAAAATACATGACGCCTAAAGTTGAAGAAACCTTTCCAGGTGTGGTCATGTACACCAATAATTTCAGCTACACGAGAGACTGAGTCAGGAGTATCACAAGTTCCAGAGCAGTCTGAACAACTTAGTAAGACCCCATCTCAGAAAATGAAAGGGTTGCCTAAGGCGTGTGAGGGCCTACATAGAATCTCTGGTACTGAAAGAAAAACAAAACAAAGAAATGAGTAACAACAGCAAAAAGTACAAGAAATCTTCCAAACGATAAGGCATAGGACTTAGCCCAAAATTTCCTTCAAAACTAGAAGGCAAAGGCTATGTGGCCCTCTTGTCCATTTCTTCTAATCTCAAGCCTGTTTCTTGTTACCAGTCCCCTCCTGTTCCTGACAATCTGGGAACTATCCTCACTCCTCTGATCCTGGGGCCAGCTCCTCACCTTTTCTCTTTGCAAATGCTCGGCCTTTGGCTGTCTTGCTCCTCTTCCATCTACTCTCCCTTTATCTCCCTAATGCAGGGACCAGCACAGGGCTTTGGATCAAACCTTTTGTTGGTCTCCATACTTTCTCATTCTGTGTTGATTCTTTCTCAAAGTTCTAACCTCAACAATGATTTAAGCTATGAAAAAGAAGCTATAGGAAAAGAAGAAAATAAATTGGTGTTCTTTCTCTAAAGCTTTTTAGTATTTTTTCCTAGAAAAAAGGACAAGAATGAGAATAAAACTATACTCGTTTTTGTAAATGATGAATAATATGTTGAAAATATTCATTTAGTATTAGCAGATTTTATTCATACAAGTAACAAACCTTTCGATGAGAATTTTATTTTAAAAGATACATATATTTTTGTCCACCTAAGGTCTAATAACAGAACTCACAAATGTAAAAATAAAATGTATTTTTGCCTCCAGTGCTATGGAATTTATGCACACCCTTACTCCTCACACATACAAATTATTAAAGAATTGTCACACTAAAATAACCTGGAAGCCAGCAGGTCTAACTGTGCTCAAGCAGGCATATCTGTGTGGGTCTGAATTACATACCTGACCCACACTGGCTTAATGGCAGGAACCTGAACCTAGCTGGCAGACCTCCAGCTCAAAGTTCTCATCATCACATGACAAGTTCACCCTTCCACTGTTCGGGAAGGGAGTAAAATCCACCCTGTTTTGGCAAATGTTCCTCTTTTGTTCTTTTCTAATCTGTAGCTTGCTGAAGGATGTTCCTAGTCTCCAGTACTGGCTTCAAATGGTTTGGAATGAGCAACTATGACACGCAGACCATTCTAACTGGCTCCTGCCCAGGGACCTTGTACTGCAGTACCCTACTCATCCACAACCACTGACTCTCCCCAGAACGCACCTCCATACCTTCCCTTACGCTGTCTCCTCTGCCTGGTCTGCATCTTATCTCATGCTGCCTGTCATCCCTGCCCATCAGTAAGTATTCATCAACAGAAAGAAGAGCCTCCGGTTTGCTTTTTAAAAAATCAAAATAGAGGGCTGGGGATTAGATCAGTGATAGAGCACTTACCTAGCATAAACAAGACCCCAGGTTTAATGTCAAGCACCAAAAAATAAACAAGAAAATCAAAATAGAATTTGAAACTGTTTAGCTGGGAGTATAATAAAGTGTGGACTTATTAATAATAAATCTATGAAGGACTTACAAAATATACATAGTTCATACCGAAAAGGAAGAGGTTAGGTACATCTAAATTCAATATATTAAGGGACATTTGCTGAATTCATTTATTTTCACATTTAGAAATCATAATGGAATTCTCACTAATCTGATATTTTCTGGTAAAATCATCCCTTTGACCTTGGCAGTGAGGTGAAGTTTGGGGATTGGGTCATAGTAGGTGGTTAACCCCGAGGAGAAGCCACGATTAAAGACACATATGCCCAGCAGCATGCACCATATCTGGCCACAAAGCCATATTAATTAGCATCCCATGACACTGGCCTCCACACAAGGAGACTTTTCCCACTACACAGTACTCCATGAGGAAGAAAGTGTGATTTACAGGTGAGGCCAAAGCAAACCTGCATGGCCAGGTACCCCAGGATGATCTGGTGGACCAAAGTGTTCTCTGACACTTGTGAATCCTTCTTTAGTATAACAAGGCAAACTGCAGGAATAGAACTAATAGCTACAAGTTGGTGATTGCTTCCTCAATGCATCCAGCTGTTCCAAGCCCCTCTAATACTCCTCCTGACACAATGAGGCTGGTCCTCCTATTCATCCCAGGGAGACTTGGACAGAAGATTCAGTAGCAAATCTTGGCTCCAGTGTTCAAGCCCACAGAGACAGCTCCATCTTTCCACCTCTACACCACCCACTGCCCACCCTCCCTCCAATATAGCAGGCTCCTGGGTGGACTATTCCAGCACTGCTAGGGGACTGTGGTTTTCACAAGGCTGCTAGCAGACTGTGGTTTTGATAAAAAAGGAAGCATATTAACACAACCTAAAATTCAAACCTTTACACTTCCATCCTTATTGTTCTAAAATAACATGGAGTGCTGGCATCTTTACTCTGTTCCTGACTCCTCCCTATACATTGCTTACAACCAGTTTCTCTCACTCACTGCTCTCAGGTCTCATACTTTGGCCAAATTCCCCATTCAGAGGGGCTCAGGAACAACACAGAAGTGACAGGTAGGGAAAGGATGAGAGGTGAGAGTGAAGGTTAGGGTCCCTCATTTATATTACTGTCATTAAATAATCACTTTTTACATATTCATATTTTAAAAAAACACAAGAAGATGACAAGTTTTCTTGGATCCCAACACACACTACAACATCTAGCGCTTAATAGGCGCTTCGTAAATGTTTACTGATTAGTAATTCTTAAAAATACTATCAATAATTGTACCAAAAAAACCTCTTGATCCATCAAATATTTTAGATCAAGGGGATTAATAAGCAGCCCTGATATCTTACATAGTGCTTTTCATACTCTGATTTCGATTAGAATCACCAGGAAGTCTTGCTAAAACAAAGACTTCTGAGCCCCACACCTAGTTTCAGATTCAGGGGTCCAGAGTGAATTCTCAGAATTAGTACTGTATTTCTAAGGAATACTTAGGGTGAAGTCGATCCTGTTGGTCTGGGGATCATACTTTCAGAACCATCTTAGAAGAACAATGTTCTTCTGAAATTCCACTGGTGAAAGATTGGAAGTCACTAACACCATTTTCTTTGGGCCAGAGCATAACCCCCCAAAAAAGGTATGCAATGAAAAAAGAAGTAAAAGAGGTATGCAATGAAAATGTGGTGACTTCCCTAGCATAGGGCTCTGCACACAGTGGGCACAAGCCAAGGCTGGTTGATGATCTGCCTGAGGCTAACAAGCCATAAGCTTAGTGATTCTGTATCAATCTATTTTCCAAGAAACAATGAAACAAGAAGAGTCCCATATTGCTGTTTGTCAACTGTAGATCATGTGAAGTCATTTGGAAGTTGAGGAGCAGAAAGGAATCCCCTCTGCGATCTGACTGCAGTACATAACCCCAAAACTTCATGGGAATCAAATAAATGCTTAGCCACAAGTTTGCTTCCTTTTTAATATCATTAAGAACTCAGACACTCTACTAAATGACCAAGTGAAAACAACATTTCAGATCTGCTCAAAGACTCCCTGTAGCAGCACCTGGCTTCAGAAAACCAGAGGAAATATTAAGGTACAGATGAGCACTGTTTCTCCCCAGGAAGTGAGAGGATTTCAGGGGTTGGAAGAGTGGCAGGCCCCTTGAAAGGTTACTAAAATAACAAAGAATCATTCCAAAGAGAAACAGTAATATTTGAGGTTCTTAATATTTGTAGAAGTGTTGGAACAAACCGTACTTGATAAGGATGCCTTCTAGGTTCAACTGCAGAACTCCCCAAAGACACTAAAACCAATTTCTGTAGCAATTACTGCACCTGAATTTGACAGTTCACATTTTGTCAGATGTTCCCAGACAAAACCAACTTCTCTCTGAGAAAGGAAAAGATTGCATTTCCACTTACAGATTCAGAAAAAGTGAGAAATATGAGACAACAGCCATCAGTCCTAGTCCCATTCCTTCCTCTAAATGCTTATGAGGGTTCATGTCATTAAACTATGTGTCTGGTCCTCAGTTTCCTCAACTATAGAACAAAGAGACAAGTCTCAATGGATCCCTTAGGTCTTTTTCAATTTAATTTTTTCTATGTTCCATAAAGAAGTTAAGTAAAACAGAATTAAAGAGCAGGAAAGGAAAATGTTGCTTTCAGCCAAGTCCTATTGCTGGGATAATTCTGGGTCCAAGATTTGAAGGTAAAAATATAAGTGAGGATCATATTGCAACTGCAACTGACTGGTGATAAAACCAAGCTCAGCTAGGACTTGATCTTGGGTTGCCACTTTTCCACATGGCAAAAATACAGACTGCTCAAGTGCTCAAGGGAGAAATGTTGCCAGATCCTGCCTTGCATATCTCTCCTGTAACACCCAGCGGGTCCTTTGCTGGAATGTGGTCTCAGATCATTCTTATCAGCTCACAGACTTTCACTTTTTCCCCTCAAAAGCAAAAGGCATTGGTCTATCTATGTTTAGAAATACGTACAACAAATCAAGAAATAAATTCCCATGTGGAGAGATAGAAATGCTAGTCTCAAAATCCAGGCAAAGTTCCATTTTTATAAGCCTATGAAGACAACATAAATAAATCAGAAGGAGTGGAACCTGCTGGCTGCAATTGCTGATTCTCTCTCATGTTCTAAATACTGTTCCTTGTGCTGAAAGGTATAGTCAGTGAGTGTTTCATCTTTCTCCTTGTTCAAAACTGTCTCTAAATTCAGACAGAAAAACTACTTCTTTTGACTTTTTTTATTACTATGTTGATAGCTTTTTACTTCTTAAGTCATTACCTCCTTCTGACACACCAATAAGAGTCACAAGTGTGGTAAACAGACTTAAAGTATTTAAGTGAAAAATCCTATGAATAAATTCATAATTCTTGTTCAACAAGCTATGCTATTTCACACATCGACAGGACCTCTTTCTCTGTCCCAGGGGTTCTCTGCCCCTCCAAGCCCTGCCCCATCTCTATCTTCAGCTACTTGCTATGGTGGCCTGGAAGGTCCCTCCTTTCCAACTCTGCCTGTCCAAATCCTCCACAGCTTTCTAACTCTGTGGAGCCTTCACTGAAGCCTCTGTTCTAATTTAAATAAGCCAGTGCTCTCTAAGCACACTCAGCTTTTTGGCTCCAGGTCTCTGTGACACACATCACATTATGCTGGTCTCACCAGGAACCATTTACAGGCCTGTCTCCCCAGCTGGAGAGTTTACTCCGTCATGCAGGAGGAGCTACTCTGTTTATCTCTCAGCCTCCCTGTGTTGATGCTGAAGCAATAGGAGCTGCTCCATAATTAGGAGCTCTGTGCAAAGTCACCCCTTGTGTTTACTTTGGTGTTAGCATCATGATAGACAACCAAAGAGTGTATCTTATCTGTTCACCATCTCTGCAGTGGCACCAACATGAATAGTGCCTGACCACACCATTACAAACAGCTGTGTTATTTTTAATGACATGAAGAAAAGACCTATGATATGTTGTTAAATGATGAATTCTGATTATAAAACCATACACAGAATATGATCTTATTTTGTACACACATGGCCACTTCCACATGTATCTAGGAACACAAAGGAAAAAGACTGGAAGATAACATGCCAAAATGTTCACAGCATAAATCACTGGGTGTGGTATGAAGGGTAATCCTTATTTTCTTCTCTGTACTTTTCTGAAATTCCTTAACTATTCATAATGAACATATATTGCTTCAAAAGCAGAGACAAATTTAGATGTCCTTTGTTTGTTTTCTTAAGTGCCATAGAAAGGCAAAGCAGAGTTGTGAGTTATAGATCACCATCCATAAAGGACGAACTACTAACCAGGGAATCCTAGTAGCATTAGGAATCTTAGGCGAAGCCCTTGTGATTCTAGTCGGGTTATATGGGGACAAGCCACGCATAGTTCTGCCTCAGGAACAGGAATTGAAACTTACACTATGTGCTATTCCTGAGTGGGTCATCCCCCTTTCCTACAAACTCTCTCCTGGACCGCATGAGTCGGAACTACTTGAGCGAATTTGCTGAGTCCAAAAGGGAGGAATGAGCTTAAGGGCAGATCCTGAAGGAGGCCAAGCTGCATAGCAACCTCTTCTCCCGCTGGGCCCAGCAGGGCACGCCCCCTCCCAAGGGCCTCTCACTCAATGCTGCTCACCACTCACATTCCAACAGTGTAAAATGACAGATACTTTTAATACAAGAGACCTGTCATTTATTTATTAGCTAGGGACAGGCTAGGCAGCCGGGAAGGATGCATTATAAATCAACTCTTTTCTCGGCCATTAAAAATTAATATGGCTTATAATGTAGAACGTCAGTAATTTCTTTATTAGAGTAGAGTGTAATTTTTTTTCTTTTCTTCTAGGTTTTGTTTTTACTTCCTCCCTTCCTGGAGAATGCTGTGTTTTCTAATGATCACTGGGTATAAATTGCCTCCAGGAAGGGGGATATAGCCTTTCAGACAGAGGTCAAAATGGAAGGGTGGAAGTTTGGGGAAGAAAATGATAACTGAACAATTTCCCTTTAGAAATACGGTATCACTGTATCCTCCCTTTGCTTCATGGAGACTCATTCTTTTGTTTCTGATCCACTCTGCATCAAAAGTGGAAGGCATTTTAAGTCTCCACTATACCAAAAGGAAAGAAACAGCAAGCAATCTAGGCATGTTGAGAGATCTCTCTGTATCATCTGCTGATGGCTACTCCTCCACAGAGGGGCTCTGATTGATTAGCTTTCCATTGTCTCAAAATTTCCCTGGATTTCAATAAAAGAAACACAGGGGCTGGAAAACAGGTGCTGAAGCCCAGCAGAGACCAGGTGCCCTTCAGATAGCCCCTCTAAACCTTGGATCCAAAGATGCAACAGACAAGAGGCTGCCAGAGCAGGCCAACAAGCTAAGTTTCCATGAAGGCTTCCCTTTCTTTCTTCTCCTGAGTGGCAGCTCCAGGAAAAGCGAAAGCTTGGCCTTAGGAAATGAGCAACTTCAGCCCTCCTCAATTTCAGAGGAAACAATAGGGAAAATCCAGAATTTCAATGTCTCCATCTCAGCTTAAAAATATTAAGGGAATTGCAGTAGTTGGTTCAGCCAAGTTGACCTTGTCAAGACCCCAGCCAAGAGCTGTGTGTGAAGGGAAGGAGACTATCCCAAACCTGGCCACACAGTCCCGCTCTGACACATTGTCCTGACTTTGGGAGGATCTCACGGAGAAGAACATCAAGGCTCCCGCACAAGTGACTGGTATTGATGTCTCTGTCAAATCAGCCACGATTGAGTTAGAGCTCCTAAGTAACAAATCCCCACAAATCCCCAAGCACATATTTAAAATCTATTTTCAGAATTACTCTGAGCATAATTCAGCCAATCAATGAGCCATTAGGAGTTTAGTCCCAACACTTCTTCATTACCAGTGGCATGAGGGCTGCCCGACTCAGCAGAATCCTGTGCAAAGAATTGTCACATCACCAGCAATTCTAGGCCAGGGGATAGGGGCTAATATCGTGCCTGGGGATAGATCCAGCCACAATCTGGGCAACAAATTAAGCTATATACAACAGGAACAGGATAAAAGGATGCTTGGCCAGGAAAGAGGACATCTTGGCTCCAAGGACTTTTGTTCTTCTCTTTCTGGGGTAGCTCCTGCATCACCTCTTCCTGTGCTCATCATGAGCTGGACCCTGCATCCTGGGCCTCTGAAGCTCCAGATGACCTGGGCTGGGAGTGAGGAGGGAACTGGCCCTGCAAGAGCCACAGAAGTGGTAGAGTGGGACTGCCTTCCCCTGCCTTGCTGTTGGACACCTTGGGTCACCTGAGCTAGCATCTCTCTGAAGAGCTTCAGTCTCCCAGAAGAGGTACAGGAGGAGGCAACTTGGGCAAGAGGCATGGGCAAGCTTGTGAACCCCTGAGTTTGACCCCTGGCTCTGCCTCTGACCAGGAGGTGCCTTTACGCAAGTTCCTTAGCTCTCGCAAGTCCCCACATAGAGAATTCCTACTCTGCAAAGTGGGGTCAGAAGACTTACACTAATCAGGAGGAGGGTGGTGAGATCTGCCATATCACTGTTTTGTCATTTCCCAGCTGTGAAACTACAGCAAGTCTTTTTTTTTTTTTTGGTACCAGGGATCAAACTCTGGTCCTTGAGCTTGCACAGCAGGCAGCAAAACCACTGAGCTAAATCCCCGGCCCTAAAGCAAGTCTTAATCATCGACCTACCTTAGTTTTCTCATCTCTAAAATGAGGAAAGCAGGAGTACCTGCCTCACAGGGTTTTTATGAAGATTAAATAATTTACTAATTTACTATATTTAAACTATCTTCAGTACCCAACACATGGCAAGCATGGTAAAGCATAAGGCTTTATTGCTATATTAATGTCTGGTCTTAAAGTCTAGACCCTAGCCCTAGACTTTTAGGTATTTAATAAGTGTGAATTTACTTCTCGTCACTATTCTCACTCTGATCCTCTCTTCGACATCCCCTTGCTCCCACTTACTCTCCAGAAACTACACGCAAAGGATAACACAGCTGCTGTCAGGAATACATACAACTTGCTCAACCAAGGTAACTGGGTCCAAGGAAAATCAAATGCAGAGATTTCTCTTTGCTTGGGCATACAAGCCCCGCCCTGAGAATTAGCACAATTTGCCAGACCAGAACACCAGTGACAACAACCACAAATTACCAGCTTGTTCCCCAAAAGGAGAGCTATGAGCAGTAAAATTTACACTGGATCAATGTTCTCATCTTTCTTCTACCTCCTGTACCTCAAGGCAGCTCCTGCTGACTCCAGAAAGTAAGGCTGAAAGATAGTGAGCATGTGGTTTGCTCATGGAGAAGAACTGGGAGGGCACCCAGTACCCTTTCTAACAGTCATTTCTCCTTTTTTGCTAACAGAACCCTCATTCTGTGAAAGTGTTCACTTCCCTGCCCCTGGTCTATGTGTTTGGTTGCAAAACCTGGAGTTTTTGCAACAATATGGTGAGTTAGCCTGGTGGTAAACCAAAACAAAGTAGAGGCAAGACAATCACAAGAAAGCTGAGCTAGAGTCCTAACATACCTTACCAGGAGCCTTCTCTATTTGACCAGTTGAGTCTTGTGATTATCAATTTCCTTCTTGTTTAAGCCAAATGAGTCAGAATTGTCTAGTATATTCAGACAAAAAGACTTCAATTGACAAAATCTATGTCCAAAACAAGAGACACATACACAGATAGGAACAAGAGTCAAGCACACACACATTTGTATCTGAACACAACAGCAGATGGGTACTGAGCTCCACTATAGAGGGTACCACAGAGGTCAAGTATACGCGTGCTCAGCATGCTACACAAGGGTGTATGTGTCTGTATGTCTGTGTGTGTGTGTGTGTGTGTGTGTGTGTGTGTGCACGTGCACGCTGGGGGATCAGAGGAGATTTATTTCAATAAAATTAGCTGACAAAGGGGCAATAAAATAAAGACTCAAACAACACAAGTATCCCTCTGTGAACCACCCTGTACCCTCTAGTTGAGCCCACAGTGTTTCAGTTTCATTAGCCCACAAGGAAATTGGCATGGGCCCTCTGTTCATCTGTATCCATCATTTCCTGACAACCAACATATTGCAGTCATGACTCCTAGAAACTTCTCTGTGGCTGTGGATCTGGGTGATAAAATGCTATTTCTTAGAGTGGTGGAGAAGAAGTCACTAGAGGGAGAATTCTTATCTTAGAAAGAACTTTGAAAGCATACCTATTTGCTATCATCCAAACATAGCTTTTTGGTATCATCATTGGTTTCTCCCAGTGCCATATTTATATCAGAAACTACAATGATGAATGTAAAAATATTATTATCAAGGTGAGGACGACCACGTATGTGTCACTTAACTCAAGTTTAACAGAGTATTTTCAAGTCATTGTACCAGTTCTTCTCAAAAATACTGGCCAAGGTGATCACCTTTTCCCATCTCCAATGTAGTGAAGGCAGATGCCTTGCCCACAGCCATGCAGCAGTTGGTTTGGAGGCTGGGACCAATAGATCACTTTCTGTTCTAATGAGAAGACACCTGCTACAACTAAGGGTTCAGTTCACTCTCTTAGCTGCTGAACCTGCTCTAGCCCAATCCAAGTCAAGAGCTTTACATTCCCTCCTTGAAATAAAGCCAAGCTTTGACCTTCCATACAATGGTTTGGAAAATAGAAGCTTTGAGAAGCCAGGTGCATCTTAGATTACAAACTTTCCTTGGGAGCAGCTCCCTGAGATTCTAATCAAAAGTATCAGATGGTCCCAGAAATGAGGAATGCAGTGCAAATGTAGCTGTGACCAGCATCTCTGCATCTGGGGCTTTAGGGAGTGTTAGAAGCAACTGCAAGAGCTTCCAGGCAAGGAACAGCAGGCAACAATCTCTGATGTGCTGAATGAAGGGCATTTGGTGCTCTTCCAGAAATCCTAAAGAATGCCACACCCAATCCTGGGTGTTCCTCTGGAATGCAGCTACTTCCTGTACTTCTCAGGGCCAGGCCCATCTGGGCACCATCAAAGTAAGCTACTACATCTGCTGGGGAGGCAACAACAGAATCCTGAATACCAAGACATGCCAAAATGCCATGGACATTCCACTGAACATCTATGTCAGAGATGCTCACAGGTGAATCTCAAAATTGGGATCAGTGGCACAGTATGTTTGGGAAATAGTACAGAAACAAGGTCCTTCTTGGGAAATTACAATGGCTTTAGAACTCCAGGCTTGCAAAATCATGAAGTAAGAAATTTAATTAATTCAGGTTTTCTCAAAATTATTTGACCATGGAATATTTTCTTGGGGGAAAAATGCCTATTAGCATCCCTCAGTGCACAGTTCGGGAAAAATTAAGTTAAAGACAGCTCAGGAGAAGATGGAAGGTCAGCTGGACTCTTGGCTTCTTGGCCAAGAGGCGAGTGGAACATAGGTCTGTAGTTATCAAGCATCAGGAATGGAGGAGGAGGAAAATACCCTACCTGTCTGCCATAGGTCCCATCCTCCCACTGGGAGAATGACTTGCGCTCATTCATAGGACAGGGAGACATTGACCATTTTTCTTGGACAAGGACCCTGGAAAGGGGATAATAACAACCAGCCCTAACAGCACAACTAATGACAGGAGCCTCCTGCTGTCCTTAAGTTGTTCCCTTTTGCAGCTTTTTAACCTCTACCGCTGAAACAGGACTTCCTCTGTCTCATTCCATGGGAGACACAGGAAGTAACCTCCAGTGTCCTTCCCTCAGCCTGTATGCCTGACTCCTCCCTGTGTGAAGGGAGTGATTTATCTGAGGGGTGAGATGAGCAGAGGCCATCATCTGCCATCACCTTTTGGCTTTGTTATGGCTTAAATCCTCCACAGGTCTCATGTATGGAGAGGTGGGATTTTTTGGAAAGTGATTTTATCATGGGATGCTACATTCATCAGTGCATTTGATCTATTGATGAGTTCAGCAGCTGAATATGCTGCTAGGTTATGAGGCAAGGTCACTGAGGGTATGACCTGGAAGGGTATATTCTTGTCCCCTGCTCCTCCCTTCTCTCTCTGCTTCTTGGCTGCTGTGGGTTGAACACCTTTTCCTCCACCATGCCCTTCTACCATGGTGTTTCTGTCTTGGAGTCACCTGACCATGAACTAAAATTGTGAACCAAAATAAACCTCTCCTTTAAATTGTAGATGTCAGGTATTTCGTCCCAGCAACAGGAAAGCTAAGACAGGCTTAAAGTCTGAGCAGCCTCCTTCAGCCCAGCAATAAAGTCCATGTTTTGATTCCTACTTGAACCTAATGTGTGTCTCGGCTGGCTCAGAACTATCACCTTTTAAGGCCCTGGTACAGACTGGATGCCTGAAACCAAGAAGAAAAGACTGAACTTATCTCTGGGAAACCATGAGCTGGAGAGGATCTCTGGAGGAAAGTTAATCTTCCCACTCCTTGAAGACAAGACTGAAGCCAAAACGGGCCAGGAAGACAAGGAGTTTCTTTTGCTCTAGGGCTTGGGCAGGAAACAAAGAACCCACTTCATAAGCTACTCACCCTTCCTGCTGGATACCCACCTCAGCTCACACTCCACCCTGAAATGGCGTTACACCAGGCTGGCTGCGGGTCTTTTCATCCTTCACCTTTGACCACAAAGCATATCCTTATCCCCCCAAGTACGTTTTTTAGCCAATTACTGTGTATTTACAGTGAGTATAATTATACCTAATTACCTAATTAGCATGACTGCATGCAGCTTCTCACTCTGAGTATATGATTATGACAGTGAAGTACAGAACAGATGAGGTCCTGATAATCAACAAGAAAGCAGGTTGTCTTATCCTAGGGAGATGGGTGTGAGTCTGTCCCTTTGGACTAGTTGGTTACAGATCTAAAGTGTGTGCTTGGGAATGTCTAGAGTTTTGGATAACTTAGGAGAGAAATGACATTATTTGATTTTTTTTCTGGGATATGAAAATATGCGAAAATGTCAAGCTTGGACTGTGTCAACATCTGGGTCAGTGTCCAGCAGAGGTTAATCTCTAGGGACTGAGACCCTCAGGATAAGCTTGTGAGAATATCTGAGCTCAAACTTGTGGGACCAGGACTTGTTCCCTTAGCTCCTGAGACATTCCACTCTGGGATCACCCAGCCCTTCCTCAAAAGAAAAGAAACTGGGAATATATTAAGAGCAATCCTGTCCTCCAGAGACCTTGGACTTCCCAAACCTAGCATCACCGAATCCTTGGGGATCTGCTATTTATTCTAATTGGATCTGAAAATGTGATTGAAGAAAAATCAGAAGAGGCCCATCTCAACAATGTTCTATGAAATCCTGCCTGGAAAGCGGGATCTGGAGATACCAGTGCAAAAGTCTACAGCTAAATATCATCATTACCCACACAAGATTCAGCTTATGATTCCCCTAAAGGAGACTATCAAAATCCAACCACTGAATACAGGAGAAGACCCACCAGAATCCCCTATGCTCACACTGGTCCCCTTTCTCGCCTATGTCACATCTAGCCAAAGCAACCACCTCCAACAGCCACGGGGAGCAAACAGCAGCCTCAGCATGCCTGTCTTCCTTTCTCAGCTGTATGCCCTACTGAACTCCCAGACCAGCAGGGCAACCAGATCCCCTTTTTGCCATCAGGCCAGCCCACCCATCTGGGGATGGTGCTGGATAAAAACCTACAAGAGCTTACTCCGCAGGAGCAGTAGATGCTGCTGTTGCTGCTGCTACTGGTTCAAGGAGGGGCCTGTGCCGCCTAGACAAAAGAGCCCATTTTCCATATTTCATCTGCAAGTCCATTATGCTGAGCTAAGTGGCTGAGAATAAACACCCATCATTACCCTGCACTAAATGATGTTTGTTAGTATAGAAGGTGACAGAAATCTATATCATGCCGATGCACTATTAATACTGCATTACGCACACAGGCTCTGTGCTCCCCATCACAGCTGGGAAACTGGCCTCAGCGGCTCTTCTTCCAGCAAAGGCAAGCTCTATGACTAATTGGCCCAGAAGAGAAGCAGACGAGCCCCTCACTCATCCCTGATGAAGGGCCATTGGTACCAGCTCCAGGAGATAGCCCCCAAATCTAGCATTTCCAGCTCTCATTCTTCGTACAGAAATTCTTGCTTGCAAGATGATACCCTGGGGTGGGAGGGAATGGTTGCTGTAATGGAAGAGAGCGAGGCCAGGCTGAGAGTGATACAAACAGTTGCAATTTATTGAAGAAATACAGGAAAGGGTGGGCTCTACCCTCTAGCCCCAGAGGCTGGCATTTAATAAGTAATTAGTGCTTGTTGGCCCACTAAAGGAAAAACAGAGAGAAGACAGTTGGAGGGAAACAAGAAAGATAGGATTTGGCAAATGTCATGAGAGTGGGGAGCTAAGAAGACCCTGGGACAGAACTGAAGGTCAGCAGGGTAGGATTTTTGAGGGATCTAGGGAAGGAAACACAAAGGGGTGGCTACTCACGAGGCGCTGAAGGTTGGATGTACACCTGTCTTTGAAGATGTCAGCACTCACATGGGAAAACAGAGTCAGTGTGAGGGCCAGATGACTGTGACACATGGGTAAGAGGAGGCAGTAAAACCTCAGGGACAGCAAAGGGGAAAAGGATTTGGATGCCTGGCAAAAGAAGAGACAATGATGGACTGAGGTTGGCACCACAGAGAATCAAAGCAATGAGCTTCATCTGAACTGCTGTGAAGACACAAATACATGGGTCAGTAAATCAAAGGACCATGTGACCAATGACAAGCAGAAGTGGAGGATGCTCACTGCTGGTCTGTGTAAACACTAAGTAGGAATTACACAATCATCAGTTGCTGGCATAGGTCGGAGCAGAAAGGAGAAAGGCTTATATGGTTGCACACATGTGAACACACAAACATACACAGACCGTACAATTCAGAAAGTGTTCAAGAAGTGGGTGTGCACCCAGAAGAGCCAGGAGCCGACTGGGAGCAGCCACTCTAACATGACATGAAATGAACCTGGCTCGGTACAGATACGCTGGGAGGGGGCTCTGGCATTTTCTTTTACAAAGCTAACCATACTCTTAACATACGATCAAGCAATCACACACCTAGATAACTACACAAATGAATTGAAAACAAGTCCACACAAAAATCTGCACAAGAATGTTTATGCAACTTTATTCATAATTGCCAAAACCAGGAAGCAACCCAGCTGTCTATTACGGGTTGTATTTCCTTCAAAAAAGTAGGTATGTTAAAGCCTTATTCCCAGCACTTAGAATGCAAATTTACTAGGAAAAAGGGACACTGCAGAGGCCATTAACAAAGTCAAGAGAAGAACACAGTGGAGTAGGCTGGGCCCCTGATCCACTGTTCCTGGTGCTCTAAGAAGACAGCTGTGTGAGACAGAGGATGCGAGTGAGGCAGAAGTAAGCCAGGGCCATGCAAATATTGCTGCCACATCACTGGAGACCCAGAAGAAGCAAGCAGAGTTACCTGAAAGGTTTCAGAGGACCCTACCAACACGTTGGTTGCAGACTTACAGCCTCCAAGACTTTTCCTGTTGTTTGAACCTACCCTGTTTGTGACATATGGTTATGGAAGCCCCCAGAAAATGAGCGCAATGTTCTTCAACAGGTGAATGGATAAGAAATTGTGGCACATCCATATAATGCAGAATTATTCAGTAATAAAAGGGATAATCTACCAAGCCACAAAAAAACATGAAAGAATCAGTAAATATGTATTGTCACTGAAAGAACCCAATCCGAGAAGGCAATCTACTGCATAATGCCAACTATATGACCTGTGGAAAAGATAACACAAATTATGGAGACAAAAAATGTCAGTAGTTTCCAGGAGCTGAGAAGAGTAGGGTAATAGATAGGCGATCACAGAGTATTATTCCCCTAACTTCCCCTGAAGTTAGTCTGTGTGTTGCTGTATAACTTCCACCTGTCGCACACCAAAAGCAAACCCTACTGTAAACTCTGCACTTGAGTGCAGTAGTAACTTCTCAACAGCAGTCTGTCAGTTATAACATCTGTACCACACTAATGCAAGATTTAATAATAGGAAAAACTGCTGAGGGTGAGGAGTGAAAGGGAGTAGATGGGAACACTAATCCCTGCTCAGTTTTTCTGCAAACCTAAAACTGTTACAAGAAAGGGAAACAATGATGACACTGTAAACAGGTATTCCCTTGTCTGGACAACTATGTCCCTTAGGGCTTTGCTTCTGGGGACAGTGCAGAGAGAATGTAAGCCAGACCAAGGCTGACCCAGCCTGGTGACAATAGTGACCTTCAGGAAACATTAAGTGTGCTATATAGAAATCGCTCTTATCTCAGAAATGGGGAGAATAAGACTCCCACAACCCTAAAAGGCTATCCTTCTTCCTCCAAGGCCACCTCCCTGAGTTTGAAAGGTGAGGGTGAATGTGCAGGATCACTGGAATTCTAGACAGTATGATCTGCTGGGAAAGATGGGTTCTGGGTCAGCAGGTCTGGGTGTATAGCTCAGGCTCCATCTTAATAGCTATGATCTGGAACACCTCACTGAAGCTCACTGAGCCTCAGTTTCTTCATCAATCAAATGGGAGAAGAAGTTCCTCCCTCAGAGAGTCAGTTAAAGATCACATGAGAGGAAAAACAATACACACCAGCCCTGGGCTTAGGCCAGAGGGGCTATGGATGCAAATCAGACAGCTTTCCTTCTCTGTAAATCTCTAGAGAGCCTGGGCCTGGGACCATCCATGTTAATTAGCTTTCCATTACTATAACAAATATCTGAGATGATCAATTTATAAAGATAAAAGGTTTGTGTAAGCTCACAGTTTTGAAAAGTCCTAGGCCCATGATCAGGTGTGCATCTGTCGGGGCTGCTGGATGGCAGTGAGGAGAGGATATGGCAGAGTAAAATTGCTCACCCCATGGCCAGGGAAAAAAAGAGAGTGAGGAAGGGACCTAGGTCCCTCAGTACCCTTCAAGGACACAACCTCAATAACCTAAAGACCTTCCATTAGGTTCCACCTCCTAAACGCTCTACCACCTCCCCGTAGCACCACCCTGGGCCCAGGCATCTAAAACATGGGCCTTTGGGAACATTCAACAACCAACCAATAGTACCTCTTGACATGTGTTAGTTATCATCTTCTTTGATCCCCAGTCCCATGTTGTGCTTTCTGTAGAAAATAAATAATTATGACATATAAAGGCTACATCTAAGGAAAAGTGGAAAATCAAGTTTGGGAAACAGGACACATATTTGAGAAGTGGCAAGACGACCCAGGACTTGGCCCAAAGTCATTCAAGACAGCTACATGGCATTGACTTTGAGCCATGGATTATAAAGGAAGAAAAGGTCACCTTGGAATAGTGTGAGCCTAGGAGCAATTCACAAGAGGCTGGAAATGAGCCAGGGGTTAAAGGATGGAAAGGTATAGAAGGAATAAAATGGAGTCCAGTGTGGCCAGGAGGAGAAAGTGAAAAGGTATCAGATCAACACAGGAATTACACTAAAGTAGCAGCTGGAGGTTTGGGATTGGTGATCTGGAGAGAAGAGATAATGGCCAGTAAGTCATTAGCAGACAGGTGTGAGTTGAACACATAAGGCCCTGAGAGGTGACACAAGGGGCCAGGGAGCACCACTCCGGGCTCAAGGATCAGCTCTGGTTGATTGCAAGTCTGAGAGGGTAGTGACCACACGTGTCCCAGGTACTCATTGTTTCCCGAATCCAGGAGGCTTGACACAAACCCTCACAGTGAATATATAGAACAGATGGTGGCGGAAAGTCAGCCCAGCACAAGGGGCTTGGATGTTAAAGAAAAAAAGACTCAAAGGCACATAGTCCAGCTCTGCAGAGAGACCAAGGATGGTGTGGTCCTGGGAAGATGGAACCCGACAGAGGTGAAGCTATGGGTCAAGGAACTGCATGAGGTTAGTGTTGAGCAGAGGGGCACACAGGCAATGGACAGGCAGGAGGAGTAGCAGGATGACCGTGATGGGGAGAAGCAGGCAGGGAGAGGCTGAGCCTGGGAAGGTGGAGACACTCCTGGGGGACAAAAGCAGATACCAGTCTCTGAGGACAGAAGGAAGGAGGGCTGGAGGGGGGGAAACATTCAGCTCCCCAAGATGCCCTCTGCCTTCTCAATCAAGAGAACGGGTTTTTAGGAAGAAGTTTTGTTAAAGAGAGTCAAGGAGTCTTCTAAATGGCCTGAAGGGAAAGAGCCAATGCATGACTTTCAAGATAGGAGCAAGTAGTCCAGCCCAACCCATGAACCACATTTTTGCAGCCCAGAGCTGTCACAAATGTAACCAAAGGGCCCAGTGTTGTTACATACATCTTCTACTTGCTCCTGAGTAACCCACTGTGGTCCCTTGGGGGCTCATTCTCTAGGACCTAACCCAGTGTCCAGAACCCGCAGTTGTATAACAAGGAGAGCCGTTGCCACCTCCTGATGCCTTTTCTGGAATCAAAGGCATCACATAAATAATGAGGGAGAGGGCCTTACTAGGCTTAGGTTTGGGTGCATGTGACCAAGTAGTTACATCTTAATTTAGCTCCTTCAGAATCCCTGGAAAGGCTGAATAAATGCAAAACAAAGACAATGTCAAATGCAGAGTGTGTGTTGGAACACAGGTGTGGGGATGCAAGCATCTGATAAGGATTGTACCAGGTGAACTCTAAATACCCTTGCAGACTGGCAGGTGAAGGAAAATGCTATGAACCAGACTGAAGACAGAAAGTGAGAAGCAAAGAGAGAACCAGCATCCTAATCATGCTAGTCACCATTCATGATAAACAAACACACAAGTAAAGAAAGAGAAATGCTTTGTGCTTAATCTCCAGCTGAGGGGTCTCGGGAATTGATGTCTAAAGTCAGGTAGCTCCATATTCCTGAGATTCCTTTCCATGTGGCACATTTTAAAATGAGACAAGGAAGAGAATGAGATGGAAGAGCCTTGGAGCCTGCAAGGTGAGTATTTTTCCTCTCTGAATCCCGATTCTTGCCATTCTTCCAAAGGAGTGACCCCAGCCTTTGCGTGCAGTGCCTGCTCATCTATGTGCCAAGGCATGTGTGGCTTTAATTATACACGACAGTGTCTCATCACATATCCTCGAGTGGGTGAGTTCCCTGGAATGACGAAGCACTGACAAGTAGAGGCAAGGCCTGCTGCCATCTCCTCTCAGCTGGTAAATCCATGGAGGGCGCCTGAGTGCTCCATCCGCCCCGTCTATGTGAGTTCCCATGGCTAGCAAAGGGAGGACTGGCTGGATCCAGTCACAGTGCTCTTGTGCAGTGTGGCCATACCTCACACACTTTCTAAAAACAACCAGAGCAGCTGCTTTTTGCTAACAGGGCAAATGTTCTACTTCCCTAAAAAGGATACTTTGCCTAATATTAGAGGGTTGTGACAGCCAGAGTTGCTTCATGCTTCTTTTTTGATAGACAATGTTTTCTTGCCTCCTCCTTCAAGACTTGGTCAATCACCTGCTTCCCGTCCATCATCACTGGCCTCCTCCTGCTTACACAGGTATATCTGGATCCCTACACACTTCTAACCAGAGGATGCTAGAAGGGGGGCTCTGCCTGTGCCTGGTATCCTGGTGTGGTGACTTCTTAGCTCCGAACTGCATCCTGGCACCCAAGGACCCTTGCGGGGTCTCATGGTTCTCTGCACACCTCCCAAGTTACCATGGAAACACTGATTCTGGTGGCCCAAAGGAAACTAGAATGTGTCCAATTCATCCCATCCAGCAGCTGTGCTGAATCCTGGGATCAGGAGCTCCATGGGACACAAATATGGGCCATATTCTGTGACAGGAGCCAAGTATGACCACTAAAGGGAATACAGGTGATGCTCATTATGCACAGAATCCGACCCTGAGCATTTTTCTGCTCATTGAGGTGCATTTGCAATTCCAAAACCAATACTGAGGTGCTTTGGGGGTCACATGGGGAGCTGCATAGAACGCCAAGAAGCATGAGTAGCCCTGTGAGCACATTCCCAGTCCAGATGGACAAGGCAACACTCTATCATCTTTAAAAATATTTATTTTAATTGGCAAAGAAAAATTCTATATATTTATACTGCTTTGAAATTCTTGTTCCAGTTTACATGCTCTACACAAATACCCTTCTCAAGGTCTACTTAAGACCATGTTTTTCACATTGTTTCAGTGCTTTTTGTTAGTGATGTGGCTCTTTAAAATGGCTTCCAAGCACTGTCTATGCAATTCCATCTGGTGTCCCTAGCACCGGATGGCTGTGATGTGTCTCACAGAGGAGCAGGTGTTTGGGCAGTGCTGTCGGCCACTGAATTCAATGCTTATAAGTCCATGATACATACTCAATAAGTGTCTTGAAAGAGAAATTCACATACAATGTAAAACAAGATTATGTACTGATTGGTTGATAAAATTTGATCAGAGGCTCATAGGGATCTAACACTATTTCCCCTAGGAACAATGGTCCAGCATTCTTGAATTCATTGTTTGTAGTGACTTTAGAAAAGGACTATGCCAAACAATCAGACTCAACTCTGTATTTAATTCAGTAATGGTGAGATCTCTGTTCAAATACCAATGGCATCCTACAAAACTCTGCATTGACCTTAGACCAGGCTTGGACCCAGGCTACCACCATGGAAGGGATCTCCTCCCAGTCACACAAAGGCTAAGGCAGACAGGAACCTGATCTGAGACAGGAGTTCTCTCGCCAGAGTATAGCACCCTTTGCTGTTTCCCACTACTTATCTTTCTTCCTTACCCAGCCTTGGCCCAGTTCCCAGGTGTCCTTCCTCTGACACCGACAGGGAGCATCTGAGGGACACTAAGGCAGACTTGGGAGGACACCCAAAGTGGGAGGTAAATGATGACCTGATGCTGACTCAGGCCCAGCCCCTCCACTGTGACAACCTTCTCCCTTAAAAATTAGAGCCAAAGCAATGGAAGCAGAGGCTGACAGTGTAGTAAGGGCCCACTCTGCTACAGGATGAGCCAACAAGATTAGTGAGACAGAATGTGACCCATGTGCAGAGAGCTGAGCCTCTAGGATTAGCAAGAGCACTGCTCCCTAGTCCTATGCTAAAACTAAGATGGGAAGGGAACCTGTTTCTAGGCAGCCTGGGGCAGGAATGGGGACTCTCAGCCTCTCAGGACCCTGGCATTCCTGTCTGTAAGGCAAAGCCTTCACACCTAGCTGGTCACCAGGCCCCCTTCCAGCTCTCAAGCAGGCAGCAGCACTGCTGTTCTCCAAGGCCAAAATGAACTCTCTCTCTCTCTCTCTGAAGCAGTGAGTTGTTCCCTGGGGCAGGAGCAGTGGGAAGGGAAGGGCTGTGCATTGGAGAGTTGCTGGGCCCTGGGGACATGGCAAGGAGGAACCCTGCGGGATGCAGGGATGAGCCATGAGGCTACGGGATCTAAGAGGGAACCTAGCAGGGCTCAGCAGAAACACAGAGAGGGGCTGGAACCAAGAGGAGGTGAGAGATGAGGGGGTGAGAGATGAGGAGGAGACAGGTACCCTGTGCCTCTGGTCTGCCATGGGGAAGTGAGGGTTCCTTGCACTTGGCGTGAGATCCAGTTCTCACAGAGTGGGGCACTGGAGGGGCAGCTGGAGAGATGCTTCCATTCAAAAGGACCTAGCCCTTCATTCCCTCCCCTTCTCATGAAAGCCTGGGTAGAGGTGCTGGTGGTTCCAGGGGCTACTGTCTGGACAGACTCTCGTGTCCTAATTACCCAGGCCAGGTCTGCAGAGTAGACCAGCCTCCTCCATGTCTCCTACCTCACTGGGAGCACCTGTCCCTACCCAGGGTCCTGCTGATCACAGGTGAAGAAAGAGGGAACCAGACCAGACCCATGATCCTCCCTGCCACAGGGACTCTGCTCAAGGGCCCCTCCTTGCCCAGGCTGTCCTGAAAATTCTGAGATAAACAGGGAGAGTCTCTTAGAGAGTGGGAGGTTGGCAGGTGGCAGGTCACCCCAGAAGATTCCAGAACCCCAGCTACATGGTCTGTTGCCACACCACCCTTCCCTCCCTAAAAGGGACAAATTCTATCCTGCTACTTACATGTGTCTGGCTTGTGACAGTTGTGTCCCTGACGGAAGTACTGAGGGTTCTCGATGACTGGGATCCGCGTCATACCAATGACCACTGTGTCAGGCCCAGCATCAAGAGAGGAGGGCGTGGTAATGCCATGGTTGATGTGGTGCAGGGGGCTGGCTGAGTCCTCTTCACCGCTGATGACAGCCACAGGACCTGCAGACACCACCAGAAAACATGTCATCCTGGGGAGGTCCTGCCCCACACCCAGTCAACTCCCAGCCCTGCCCACAGACCCTGTTTTCCCCACCATGTTTGCCATAAGAGCAAAGACCAATATAAGCACAATCCCCTGCTGGTTTAAATCCTAAATTCAGTGAACTCTTCCCATCAAATTTTCTTTCTTCAAATTACCTACCCCTTAACCATGGAAATACCCCCAAAGCAAAAGTGACTCAAAATGACCATGTTATAAATTATTTTCACTTCCTCTGATATCCAAAGTCATTCAAAATAATAAGAATTTTAGAGCAGGGTATGGTGGCCCACACTGGTAATTCCAGCATTTGGGAGGCTGAGGCAGAAGGACCATAAGTTTGAGGCCAGCCTGAGCTATACAGCGTGATCCTATCTCAAAAAAACAAAATAAGAATTTTAAATAAGTTCATTTATGTAGCAATAACAGGATTTTAAAGCATGATCTAGTAGAGCTTTGCATCCTGACCCTCCTCTACTTGGGAGTTTCAATAGCTTCTGATGCTGGGTTCTATCCCCACTGGTTCTGATCCACATGGTCCATGGAGCTACCTGGATGTGAGGATTGTCAAAGCTCTCCAGATGAGTCTTATTACAGCTGGAACCAACACCACTGATTGGGAGCCTGGAGTTGCAGAGCCTCTCAGTGTGGCCATCAGATCTCAGAGGACTCTGATGTGGCTCTCACCAGACTCCCCCATCAGGCCTCCCTCTTCCACAAGGAGATCAGCCTGGTGTAGACCTACATGCAACCTGAGTCAAGTTTCACAAATAAAAATAATTAGGCCATGTAACGACTGGACTTCAGGCAGCTGGGCCAGCTGTCCCTGTCTTGGAAGATCCATATCGCACCCAATAGCTTCAGAGAATACCTTTCCCATCTTCCCCAACCTCAGCTTCACCACTTTCTAACCCAGAAACAGCCCCGCGAATAAGGTTACTCCAAAGCACAAGGTGACAAAGATAATGAACTCTGCAGTCTTGACAGAACAATGACTCCGTTTGGTGGTGTGATTCTCTCATACATACACATAAAACCCCTGTAAAGGGAATTAGCTGTGACTGTTTGTGGCTTTGTACAACTGGCATTTTAAATGGCTGTTTGCTAGACACAGGGTCCCCAGAAAAAGTGCCTGCTGTGAGTTGGTTTTGTGGCTTGAACAATATTTCCACTGCAGAAATCCATTACATCTTACTGAAGTTTATGGAGAGAATATTTCCTATCAAAGATCGAGGTGAAGTGCCAATAAGGCAGAACTAAATGGGAGACTGGTAAATGCAAACTGAGGACCCTCATTTCCACTCCATCAGCACAGACAGGCTTATTACAATCCATGAGAAATGACTGACCGTATTTAGAGGCCTTTGAAAAAGCAGCAATAAGTGGTTGCCCAAATACTCAAAATAATCACCTGCCTTGCAAAAGGAAGCCAAGTCCTGAAAAATGCTTTATAAACTTTCTGGAAAACTTCACACAGTGATTTCCAGTTAAACAGGAAAAACTAAGGATGGATCTTTATCCTCTTGCCCTTGCTATTCAAATGCAAAGAAATTAAAGAAATATCAATATCACCAAAAGGAAGAAGAAGAGAGGAGACGAGAGGAAATAAGATATATCAACAACATTGTGGAAGATGAAAAGTCAAAGGAGGTCAGTGACTCAGAGAGTGTAGGAAGGGACCAACAGAGGGACTGCAGGGGCCTACAGATAGGAAGTCACTTCTCCTGGGAGGTCCAGCACCTAAAAAGACGAGAGAGCCAGGAAGAAAGAAGGAAGGAGGCTCTGAGCTGGAGCAAGGGTCTCAGGCCATGACTCCATTCCCACCCCACAAGAGTAGCAATTTATTCCTAAAGAAATAAAGTGCAAAGGCTCAGAGGAGAGCTGAGATGAAGCATGAACCTGAGATGCTTTTCTGTTCCTAGAATAAGAGAAATTGCACACAACCCGCCTATCACACCCCAATCTCAACTCACAAGACCAGGAGATCAGAGAGTGCTTCTCTGGAGAAACTCCAAGAAGACCCTAGACACTGACATTTGGGATCTCTCCATAAAAATCCAAGTTCCCTCCATGGTCATGTCATTGGATGTGCTCCATCCCACGCACCAAGGTGCATCTTACTAGCTGTAGAGAACTCAATTCCTAAAGATAAAGAAGCCGTGCAGGATCACCAGAAATTTCAGCAAAGCTTCAGCATGAGAGAGCAATTAAGGCAGGCAACAGTCAGGGAACTGCAGGAAACAGAAACAAACCAGAAAGCAGAAGATGACTTTCAAAAAAACTATTATCCTTAGAGAAGTAAATGAAGATGTCACATTTATAAAACAAGGTGATGCTTAAACATGAAATATTAGAGGGATGAGAGTTAGAAATTATGATCGTTGAAATTTCAAAGTCAAAGAAAACTGGAATATAAAGTCAGGGAAATCTTCCAGAAAAATCAAACAAACAAATGAACAAAAAAAGAGGTATATATAAAAAGGAAAAGAAATGAACATTAAAGGTTCCATACAGAGATAAAACTTCTGATTAAAAAAAATTCCGAGTGGGGAAGAAATAATGAATTGAAAAGATAAGAAGGAGAATAAAAAACGTTATGGAGATTTCTCCAAATTACCTACTTAGTTCCCAGCACAATTAATACATGGGCATGAGTACATACACACACACACACACTACACATGACACAAAATTACAGAATACCATAATGTTGGGGATAGGAAATAATGAGAAGATGCTCAGAGATTCCAGGAAGGAGGGACAGGTCCCATCGACAGGACTAGAAGTCAGATCGCTATTGATATGCCAGCTCAGAAAGGCAATAGAATTCTTCACAACAACAAACACTAAGAGCCAGGGATTTAGGATTTAGCTCAGTGGTTCCGCCCCCTGCCTGGTAAGCACAAGGTCCTGAGTTCAATCCCCGGGACCAAAAAAAAAAAACTAACACTATTATTGTTTCAGCATTGAGCAATTCCTTCCAAATGTGATGAACAACTTTTTACCTTAGAATTCTGTGCTTACATTTTTATGTACATCCACTATAAGGGCAAAAGAAAGGTACTTGAAAATGTGCAGAAATGTGCCTCACTGGTCCCTTTTTTTAGGAAGTATCAGCAGACTCCAGCAAAATAAGGGAGCAAACAAGCAAAAGAAGTAGTGTGGCCATCTTGGGCTGTAGGGTTATGGCAAGGAGGTATCCAAGGGTGACTCAGAGCCGTCACTGGAACTATAGGTCACTTGCTTTATCAGAATTGTAGACCACAGACTGCAAGAAGAAAGAAAGAACAAACAACAGGAGGATCCTTCTCCCCACCCCTTTGTGTACTGTGGGTCACCACTAAGTGACACAGAGGTAGGACATAGAATAAACAGACATTTGGGAAAGATATAACTTTGGGACTTCAATATTTGTGAAAAGCATCTCTTTGAACCTGCTCCCATTAAGTCTATGGATAATGAGAGGGCCACAAAATTTTCTAAGAGTTTGTGATCAAAAATAGTCACCACTTTCTTTGCATAAGTTAGGATTTGAAATGGCTGGACCAATAGCAATGGTGAAAAGGGTCCTGCCAAGGCTCCCCAGCCATGGGTAGGAAAGGAACCATGCAGGAAGGCTTCACAAAAATAACACAGTAAAACCAGACATCAGAGCCCCAGGGAGCCCAAAGCTTTGAGTGTGAGGATTGGGAAAGGGGTAAGGAAAAGGAAGAGAGGAAATGGCCAGAAAAGTAGAAAAGAATTAGTAGAGGGCATTGTTCTAGAAGTTAAAAGAAGAGAATTTCTACAAGCTCAAGAGAATCAAAACTTGAGGACAAGTAGGATGAAGAATGAAAATAGGCCACTGAGTTTGAGAAATAGAAAATGATCTTAATGACAGTTTCCACAGAATGGCAGAGAAAAAGTCAAATGATGGTGAGTTGGGTTAGTTGGACAAATTGCAATCATCATCACAATTTTTATCATCCAGTGCTTCCTAAGTATTAGTCTCTGTAAATATTATTCCTTTAAGGTTATAATGCCTCTGTGAGGTTGTTGTCATTATTGTCCTATTTTAAAGATGGGAGTGTTGAGGCACAGAGCACTGTGCCCCAGGACAAAGGCCCTTCAAGGACATGGCGACTGAGAATTGGAACTCACAGCCTGGCTCAGAACCACCACCCAACACCACCTCCCTGCAAGTGCAGGCTGTGGGGACAGTAAGTGTTTGAAGGGACACCAGATCGATCCCAGTACATTGTTCTCCTTTATGAGCCGCTGCCTTCAATGGCAAGTTCCTGGGATTCTTTTAAAGATGTTCCTCTTGATCTTTGAGAATTGAGACAGGAGTCAACTCACTAGTTTCATCCAGATAGATTACAGATAATGCATCATCTCTCCCTCTGCTATTTTTTTTTTTTTTTTTTTTAGGCACCAGGGATCAAACTCAAGACCTTGAGCTGGTACCACTGAGCTGAATCCCAGGCCCACTTCCCAGTCTGCTGAACGCTCTTATTAAACCACATCCACACAGAAAAGAGCACTGTACCATCAGAGCCTCATCCAGTCTCCAAGGCCCTATTACCCCTGCTTTTTTATGAACTGCATTCCTTAAAATGAAAGCCAATAAAGGGCACAAAGACCTATAGATTCCAAGGATATGGAAGGAGACCCTGGTGGCTTGCCTCTGTCTGCCTGTGTCTGAGACCAGCACAGTTCTTCAATGGAGCCATCACTGGAACTGGCGCAAATAAGACCTCCTTGGACAATACTACTAGACATTTAGTGTCCATGGACCTGGGCAAAAAAGCCAGTCTCAGGCTGGGGGTGGTGGTGCACACTTTTACCCAGCTACTTGGGAGGCTGAGGTGGATAGATTGCAAGTTCAAGGCCAGCCTGGGTAACTTGCCAAAACTTTATAACTAAATAAAAAATAAAAAGGGCTGGGGATGTAGCACAGTGATACAGCATTTGCCTAGCATGCATGAGGTCCTGGGTTCCATTCCCAAAACCACTACCTAAACAGAGCCAGTCCCAGCCTCCATCAATCATTTTAAAAAATGGCTCCTCTCTGAAAGGCATAAGTAATAGGGTAGGCTAGGCATGTGTGTGGGTATTCTATGTGGGAAATCTCTGACCTTCCATTGAATTTTTTGGAACCTAAAATTGCTGTAATAATGAAGTCCATAAAACAAAAATGAGTTTTAAAAGTCTGTCTGGGCTGGGGTTGTATCTCAATGATAGAGCACTTGTCTAGCACTCACAAGGCCCTGAGTTCAATCCCCAGCACTGCAACAAAACACAACAAAAAGTCTCCCTGCATAGTACACACATTTCCAAACACCCTTGGGGTGACAGAGGTACCCCAGGATGAGAACAATTCATAGAGGTGGCAGTATTTCACTCTAGGGACAGATTCCCTTCTCAATTCTGGCCAGTTCTCATATCGGTCACTGTGGGGAAGACCCACAGCCCTTCGAGGATGAAGCATTTCTTCTCACTTTAATAACTATAGCAAAGAATGTATAAAAATACACAAAAATGGGGAGAAAATCTCAGCTGCCTGCGCAGCTCTCCTCCACTTTCCTAAAGCTGCCAAGGTCTAAGGAAAGTCAGGAACAGGAGCCAGGATTGCTGCCTTCTGGGCGCTCAACCCCACACATATGCAGCCCACCTAGGACCTGCTAATGGCCATGCTGCTGTCACTAATTCATTCCCGTTACACAATGACTTCGTTATGCACACTAACACACAAAAAGAAAGACAGCCTTTCTGGCAAGTTCAAGCTTTTGAGCACAATCCTCAAGGGAATATAGATCCACTAAGACACTCACATCACATTTTTTCTCCCCAATTGCTGCCTTTTTCCTTCAGATCTTTGGTGGGTTTTGTTCTCCCACTGCAGCGTAACGGAACAGTTGGAGCCCTAGGGGGACCGGCAATCCCCAAAGGGACTTGCCCAGCAGGCTGGTCCATACTGTCTTGACAGAGGCTTCTTGGTCCCCTTCTATCCATAGGGGAAAAGCAAGGAACAGCACTGGGAATGACTCGGATTGTCATAAGTGGTTGATTCCAAGGTGGGACTTGGGTCCCCAGAGAAAGCACTGGCCTCCGGTGATACCAGTGAGGGAACCTTACTGCAGGGAGGTGAGCACCGAAATCACAGGGAGAGAGCTGGGGCCCGAGTCACCAGGCGCATCTGCAGGTACAGGAGTACTCGGCAGGAGTCTCTGGTGACTCCAGTGCCATTTTTTCTCAAAGTCCCTAGTACAAAATGAGAGAAGGGGACAGGGTGATCATAGCACATGAAGACAGGAAAGCGGCAGCCTTGAAGGCAAGGTAAGGCACTGCCTCATCAATCTTCTCCTCTTCTTTCAGAACAGGGAGAGCACTTCCTTGAGATCATCATTCGATGGCCTGGCCTTGTCTCTAAAATTCCCTTCTAAACCTGGCTTGGTGGTGCACTCCAGGAGGCTGACACAGGAGGAACACAAGTTTGAGCTCAGCCTAAGCAAGTGGGCAACTTAGTGAGACCCTGTCTCAAAAGAAAAAATAAGAAAAAGGAGAATTGCAGACATAGCACAATACAAAGACCCTGGATTCAATTCCCAGTAGTACAGGAAACTAAAAATAAAAAAACAAAATCCCCTTCCATTACAACAACTCTCTGACTTACAGAGCACTAACAATTCTTAGAAATTTGAGAAATTTGAGAAAATTCAGTCACTGGCTCTCAACTCTGAAATTTTCTCAGCCTATGTATTAAAATGGTTCTTCAAACACCCAAGGAACAATTTGTAGCTCCGAAGATTCTGGAATCCCTGGAGCTTTAATAAAAGAGAGAGGGAGAAAAAAACTTAACATTTATTAAAACCTACTATATGCCAGATATGTTGCTGGGCATTTTATTCTTATTCTGTTGATCCTTGAAAATTACTGTTACTCTCCCTTAACTAGAAAACTCATCTTCAAACTAGTTTACTTTTCCAGAAATCACCTAGCCAGAAGGTGATGGAACCTGTACTTGAAGACATGAGTATTTGCCTCTAAGTTCTTCCCATCACACTGCCCATTTTCTCAACAGTATGGCTGACACCAAGTATTTGTGACAAACAAAGACAGCTGGGTGTGAGTAGGTGAACCTATATGAAGGTGAGACATCAGACCAATGCTCTAAGTACAAATATTTTCAAGGCTGGACCAGCCCATGTAATATATGTGGCACGTTAGGTTCAACAAGCACTACTGCATTGTAAAATCGCTAGGCCAGAATCCATCTATCTCTACACCCCTTCTTTTATCCTTGTATCTCCTTCCGAAGAAGGTCGAGGAGGGAATCTCACCTCCTAAGCCAGAAAGGCCTTTCAGGAGCACTGATCATCATGACAGCTATTCACCAAGAGCTTCCAGCACCTGAGAGGACTGCAGCTTCCTGCACCCCCAAAGTAGGCAGCATCTCATCTCCTTCTTGGAATGAAAAGTGAGTACGAGTGAGGATACAACCCTTGCATATGAAGTTTAATAATCCAGAGTGTCACATTTTCTTTTTCTTGTGTTGGCATTTGTGGGGGAATCTGGCAGAGCCACAGTCAACTCCTCTAAGTCCTCGAGGGAGGCTAACATGTACAGGGGACTAACCAACACATGGTGCCATGGGTGGCATAGGTGAGATTTATAGCTTTGCTGTTTAACGCATGGAGCTTGGTGTGATGCTATCTACCATGCCTCCACTTCCAACAATGTTAACTTTAATTTTTTCATTTAGAGTGTTTGCATGTTTCACATCTCTTTAACAAATCTCTACCAAAGTACATCATGCAAAAGATGGGCAAGTTGTCCGAAATGATGCTATTCACCCTAAAATGCCTTCTCCCTACTCTCTGTCCCCAAGCTGAGCTCTACGTTTCTGTTCTACACAGATCCAGATTTCAACCACCTAGCTATGATGTGGGAAGTAAAAGAAAACAAGCCTGGATGGGTCTCATGCTTTTTAATGTGTCAGAATGAGGCAAACAAGCCAACCTTTGGATTAAGAAAATGAGCTTTTAAAAACCTCAACCTTTTCCTACTGATAAAAAACAAACATTGGCATGTCCCTGGTGGGAGAGAGCTTTGCATCAACAAATCAGGGAGCAGGAACTCATAAAACGGAGTAAGTGAAAGCACAACAAACACAATTAAAAATCCAGCTATGCTCAGAGAGGGATTCCATTTACTGTCTCATAAAAAGAGCCTGGTCCTCAGAGGCAAACAAAAGAAAATCAATTTCTTAATTTTTATTGGCAGATGTGGGACAGAGGCCAAGTGAACATGGGCTGTGCCCAAGAGCATGCCCAGGGACAAGTCATCACCTTCAGTTCCTGGACAGGCTTCTCAGGGCCCTACCCCCTGCTTCCTCCAGAGACCAGACAGTCACTACCCACTGTGACCTTTAGGACACACAGAGTCCTGCAGGCTACCCAACCAGGCAGGCCCTCCCTCCTCACTTCTCTGCTCCTCTCCCTGAATCATTTCCCAGAAGATAAGCTTCATTCTCCAGCTCGAATTCACTCCCAGCCTCTTACAGGAACGAAAGGCTTTGTTCATGCCTCATAGCATTCATCGCTTGGAGTTATCGCCTTGTGATTGAAAATGCTGTTGCTGATCAACCAGCCTGAGAACACTCACTTAAGGGAAGGGAAGGCAGGACAGGTGTTCAGAATACTTGGCTTCCCTCATCGCACTTAATCATCTTGCAACCCTGGGAGTATATCCTATCATCTTCTGTGACGCAGTTAAGGAAACCGGAGCTCAAGGTTTTATAATTCACCCAAGGTCACACAGTTAATAAACAGTAGAAACAGCCACATCCATCCGACTTTAAAATCCTGACTTATCTTTCGCTGCATTGTACCACCCAATCCCCCAGCACCATGTTTCTGAAAGTAGAGCAAGTCACAACGGGTCCCCAGTCTTCTTCCTGCCCCCAATCTTTATATTCTTGAGCCTCATTTGTAAGGGAACAAGCCTCTTTCAGGAAAGAGACTCATGACATTTCCAGGGAACTTTAGACCCACAAACTATATGTCCCCACAGTGTAACTGTCATGGGGCACAGGAAGTTGACAGGCAGAATGGCCAGAAGGAGGGGTCCCCAGAGGGTAAGAAATTGCACCCAATTTTCAAGGAAAGACAAACACTGCCAGCGTTCTTCAAGGACAGGAAATAAGTAATTACTTTCCAATTACATCCATCAGATGTTTGGAGTACAAAATGTTGATGTTTGCCCATAGCCCCCACAAAGATATCATAGCTCAACTTCAACATTTATAAATTCAGCTCTAGCCACTGTACTATACTAGCCAACGCTATCCCAAAAGAGAGGTATTTATTTCCCCTAAATATTTATCCATTGCTTCTAACCTTCCAGCTTCTTCATACATAAAAGAGCACCACTACAGTAGGTGCTGCCATGTCGAATCACTGGGTGTCCTCAAGCCCTTTGTCCACCAATTTCTGCCACTTTTTGGATTAATTAAACTATACCGCATATCAAGACCAAGAGAATGAGAGCAAATTCTTCTGAGCTAAGCCCAAATGCTTCTGATTCTACCTCATCCACAAGTGAGAAATCTAATATCTAAAACCCCACTGTTGACTCTGCATGGTTTGAAGTTCTTTTAAAGTGAGATATGATGAATTAGAAGAACTAGAGGCAACTGGGAATGAGGAAAAGAAAACCCTTCTTAAGAGCAAGCTGGAGTCGAACAGGGAAGGCTGATACATAGTGCATCAGGATTAGAAAGTCACCGCCATGGCATGAGCCTGACACGTTGCTATGGTGTATCTATGCTATGTCTGGGGGGAAACTTTTCACATTTCTAACCACAGGTAGAGTGATGCCATGACATATGACCACTGAATTTCTCCAAAGTGATGGCCTTAAAAACTCTTGCAACAAATCACATAATAATAACAAATGTTACTGAGCACAATGACCACTGGTCCCATAGCAAGCTTTGTGCACATATGATCTCATCCAGTGTTCGAAATGGTTCAGTGAGGTGAATCCTGTAAATGGAATCATAGATGTTAAGTAATTTCCCAGGGTCACACATCTAGTAAATGGCAGTGTCATCACTAACTAGAGTTGTAGTATTCTAGAGTCTATCTATATGCTTAATCTTTCCCTACCTGCTCAAGATAAATGATCACATGGGCACAATGAAAACACTGGGTCCCAGAATGTTTTCATTTTCATTTTCATTTCATTTCATTTTCATTTCCTTTTGAATCACAATGCCCTAAATCTAAAATGCTGAAATTAAGCCTGAGAGTCACAGAGGATACATGAAAGTCCAGCAGCTTCTTCCAGGCAATTCTGAAATTGTGAATGCACTCCTGATCCTGAGGCATTCACATTCCTCTCACCCTCCGGCACAAACTATATCACCTCAGGTCAAACAAAAAGGTATCATTCCCTTTATAGAAAGTCAGCTTTCACTAGGCAAGTGTGCAGCCCCCTGGGAAATTTAAGTGGTGGTGGGGGGGGAGGTTGACAATGAGAGTTAAAGATCAAGTAGCCATTTAAAATGGAAGATCCTATGACTTGACACATTAAAATCTATGATCTAATAACACTGGAAACTCTCAGAGATGTAGACTTTCACATCTGCTTTCTATCTCAGGACTTAATTGACACCACATCCGTAAGAGATACTTGAGATAGGAACTACCCCATTTCACAGATAAAGAAAGTATGCTCTGTTGTTAAAGTGAGCTACCACACAGCCAGGGGCAAGTAGCTCTTCTGACTCCCAATTCAATGTTCTTTTGAGCCTACATAAAATTTCCTCTAGAAAAATAAAGAGTGGTCACGCATCTCAATACCGCCCCAGGGCAATAACACCCAAAGTAGCATTTCTGGGAGCTACTAGGACTCCCACCAAATGGGTCTTTGTGAAAGCTATATGGAGACATCATAACTATGAATCCCTTTCCTAAGATCAAAAACTTAGGAGTAACTTATAAACACGACAAAATAGCATAATAAACCTAGACATAGGAAAAAATGTGCCTCATAAAAGGCTGTTCAAGGAAGTCAGCCCTTTGAATGTAACAAAACTATCCTACAACACAGAGATTCTCTGCAGCCCCTGGACTAGGAACTAAAGTTCTCTGTTGGTGTTTCAGAGTTCAAGGCTCTGGAAGTAGTTCTGCTGAGGGTTGTTTGTGCACGCCTGGAGCTGAGGCGATGAAGTAGTACAGGTACTTCCTGGTTCTCTGTGTCCTCTTGGCTACAACTCACTGGACCAGTTTCTGGACTTGTCCACAGTGGTCAGCACATCTCCCAGACCCAGCTACGTGTCCAGCTTCCAGTCGAGACAATTTATGCAGGTCTCAGGACCTGTAACAGGAACTGTCCTCCCTATGTCCACAGCACAGACGTCTCTCTAGACAATCTCAGAGCAGTCCTGTGAAGCTTTACTTTTGAGATTTATGCCATTAGCCAATATAATAATTTTCATCAGGAGCTGCATTTTAAGGAAATTGGAGAAATCACATCTACATGTGAATGTGTCCTGTTGTTAGATTGTCCTGGGATCAACACAGGTCCCTCTTCTTGCTCATCCCAATTTGGGCTCCTCAGCTGGCCATGGAAATCTCTAGATCATAAATACCTAAAAGGTAAGGACTCTATCCTGCATGACTTTGGATTACTTTGAGCCCCTATTTAAATGCCTTTACCAGAGCAAGAAACAAGAAAACACACATAGTCCACGCAGTACCCCAGATGTCTGCAAATGTTGCTGCCAGGAATGTATTTGTTTCCTAGGGCTGCTGTTAACAAATACCACAAACAGGGTGGCTTAAAACAACAATGTGTTTTTTCACAGCTCTGGGGGCCAGGATTCTGAAATCCAGGTGTCAGCAGGGCCACACTCCCACTGGGGCTCTGGAGAGAATCCTCCTTTGCCTCCTCCTGACTTCCGTTGGTGGCCAGCAACCCTTGGCATTCCTGGGCTTGCAGATGCTTCATTCCAACTTCTGCCATCACATGGCTTCTCCTCTGCTTGTGTGTCCATCCCTATTCTCTTTCTGTAAGGCTAACAGTCAAATCAGATGAAGGGCCCAAGCCTGCACCAGGCTCACCTTATCTTCAGTTATATCTTAATTCCATCTGCAAAGACTATGTCCAAAGAATTTCACATGCACAGGTACCAGAGGTTAAGACTTCACCTTATCTTTTTGCAGGACACTATTCAACCTGCAACATGACATCTCCTATCTGTCTAACTCTCAGCACCCAAGTCTGAGCAGCAGTGGCAGGAGTAGGATGTGAAACAGCTTTGTAAGGATGGAGATAGAAGGGAGGAAACTCAGGCTTTGGGGTAAGTTGGAAATTTACTCTATGGGCATTTAACACCCAGGGGCAAGTTCTCAAGGACTGTAGCATTATCCTCACTTTAGAATCCTCAACCATGGCCTCAAGGCAGTGGTCCATGATGCCTTCCACCTTTGGTGACACCTTCCAGATTGGCCTTCCAGCCCTGTGCTCACTAAATACTGTGATGTGTGCTGGCCCCTGAGCTAGGGGCTACAGAGAAAGAAGAACCAAGCCCAGCCCTGAGGGTCCTCCCTAAGAACTACAGGCAGAACACACAAATAAAGAGCAGACTTGACCCCCCCTTGTTGAGGGGAAAACAAGGCAGCTCCTCAGTGACATTCTGCCAGGGCAGGAGAAAGAGGAAAAGGATTCCAGCCCAGCAAACACTTCAGCCTTGAGCCCTAGCTGCCCACACCTTCATCTCTGCAAAACAGGGATCATCCCAAAAGCTTTTCCTTGCCTTCTGCTCCCAGATTATATCCCACTTCCTCTTAGTTTTCACTTTCTAGGCACCCTGAACCCTTGCTGCTGCATCTTCTCCCCAACACACCTGGACAGCAGTTGGGCCAGAGCCTCAGCAGCCCCTATTAATCTCTTGGCTCACTCATCCCTTTCCCAGACATGCTGTAAAAATGATATAAGCATTTCATTCGAGCAGTGCTGCAGCAGGAATGGAGAGGGAACAGAGGGTCAATTGATTTCCAGCATGTAAAGGTATAAATATAACACCAAAATCAATCAAAACAGCACCATATCAGTTCGGTGATCTCTTCTCTCATATGCTACACTTTATACACTGAAGCACCTGCTCCTGTTTACACAGCTACCCTGGCCCCTGTGAAGCTCCAGTGGCTGGATCAACACACTCAATGCCACATTAACTAGGAAGCCTCTTTAGTCACACAGAGCAAGACAATGTTGCCACATCTGTGTCCACCACCAGACCTCCCTTAACACACAAGGAACCCCATCTGTGTGCTCACACATATATGCTTCTGAGCAACAATGTATATGGACTCACACATGAGCTAATGCCTGAAAGTACACAGTAGTGAACTCTATATACAGGTACTACAATGCCGCAACAGTCAATCTGATAACTAAGGAGGCTATTAAGCGATAATGGGTAGGTCCAGTATACTGCATGGATACTCTGGACAATGAAATGACTCATGTCTTGGGCAAGATAGAATGGGTGTGTTGGAGGGGTTCATCATGCTACTCAGAGCAACATGAAATTCAAAAAAACCTATGAATTGTTTATTTTAGAAATTTCCCATTTAGTATTTTCACACCACAGTTGAAACCACAGACAGGGGGGCTACTGTACCTCAAAAAGGAGTAGTGAGGTAGATAGGGATGGAGGGAAATTCTGTTAGAATGAGTTAGCCAAAGGAAAACATCCAAACATCTAATCATCTAATCTGAAAATGCATATTCTTCAATTTTGTGACTTCCTCCAATCACTTTTATGGTTACATTCTCACATTGACTTCCTGATCAGTTAACATTATTAAACCAGTCAATCCATAAAAACCTCTCATCCTGATTTGGATCTAGAATGCATTTGACCCTGCATCCTAATTTTCCCAGGATGGTCCTTATTTATACTTGTTGTTCCAGCCTGATTATCAATAGTGTTTGGAATGATATTAATTTGTTTGGAATGTTAAGTGATATAATCACTCTAATAAAAAGTATCTTATGCTCCCTTTGTATGGGAGCTGAGAGGGTAGAGAAAAGGTTAAGTCATGGGTAGAGACTCAACTGCAACTCTGGACTTCAAACACTAGAGCGTGCTATCACAAGTAAATTAGTAAGCAAGCCACTTTGGCCAACACACACCCATCCAAATCTAAAGCTCCTTTGAAGAAGTCTATGGAAAGGCTGGGCAAGTCTCTTCAGAATACCCATAGAGGACACTGTCCTTTTTGGGCAATCAATAAATATCACTTGACGATGATGATGCAGTCATTGATTTTCCATTTCTTCTCCTGTTCCCTTCTCCCTCCTCCTCCCTCAGGGTACAGGTCAATCAATCTTAGGCCATCCTGATCTACTTGGAAAGCTTAACTGCCACAAAGCTAAACCACTTGTCCTCTGGCTCCAATCTCTTAGAGAAATTAGTGCCAATGGAAGTGTCAGTATCAATTTCATAATGTTATTGGATGAAGGCAAGGCTGATCCAAGTCCCATATTCCTGATGGGCTATCAAAGTGATGAGGATTATGGGTAAGGAGACAGGCACCTCTGACAGGAGAGGCAATGACTAAGATCAATTAGACTGACAAGACTATCTTCAAGCTACATCACTCAATGTTGACATAGTACGTTCCCCACAGAGATTTGGGATACTGGATGTAGGGTTTTCCTGGTATCTTCAGGAGTAACTGGAGAGCCTGGAGGCTCAAAGAGCAGCCCCTGGCCTACACCTGTCCCGAGATGATCTGAACAAAGAGTTCTATAAAACTTAAGGCTTTTTACTCTTGTGATGAGAAGACTGAATATCTGGCCCTCCCTTTTCCTTTACCTTCTTCAGGCCTTCTAAAGAAAATGTCAAGATAAAATGTAGACTACATATTTAAATCTAATTCCTTTGCAGAGTCAAGGGAAAGGTTCGGATTATTAAAATGGAAATCAAGATCTTGTAAAAGTCAAATCATTGTAGCAGGAAAAGAGATTTATCATGGCAAGTAAGAGCAACAGATGGATGCCACAAGGGTCCTGAGTTCTTACCCCAGCGCTGCTGTGCATACAAGTGTGTGCAGTCAGGAACCAGTTATGTTACCTCTCTGGGGCTTCAAGTGCCCTGTCTAAGTTCAGCTATAACCTCCTGCTACCCTAGAACACTATGAGGAAAAAAAATGTCATCAGCATCAAGGGCAAAAGAAGGATCAGAGGGGAATGCTTTTTAAGACCTGGCAAAGTATGCAGAAACTGCTTCTTTTTTTTTCTTTGCCTGATAGAAGATACACAGAAGCATCCATTTAGCTGAGGACACAGTTTGTGGTGTGGCTAAAGGGAAAGAAAAGCAAATCTTGTCTTCTGCTCAAATGTACTGCATGCAAGAGTCATGGCAGCTATGCTTAAATGACTTAGCATTCCTGCTTTTGTGGGTTTGGAAGAGAGTTGTTTGTTTTTGTTTTCTTTGGCAACACTTGGTGTTGAACCCAGGCCCTTCACACTGAGCTATATGCCAAACCATTTTTTATTTTTTATTTTGAGACAGGGTCTTGCTCAGTCACTAATTTTCCCAGGCTGGGCTTGAACTTGCAATCCTCCTACCTCAACCTCCCAAAGTCCTGGGATTACAGGCACAGGCCTGGCTGCCTGGTTTATTTTAAATCCTGTAGTTTAAGAGCTTATTTCCCCTAGTTCTCACGAGTTTGTGTTCCTAGGGCAGCACGTATAAATTTGAACCTCTGAGGTTACAGCCATTTAAGCAGGTTTGCTTTACTATTTTTTAATTGCTTAACAATATTGTTTGTTGGTGTTCCATTAAAAACCTCATCGTGTTTCATAATGGAAATTAAAACTCATGCTATGTTAAAGTGTCTACTTCAGAATACGTGAGTGCGTTTATGGGGTTAGCTAACTCTAATCTTAATTAGTTGATCTTGACATTGACCTAAGTAGTTAAACTAAGCAAAATGATATATGGTAAAGATCAGTATGTAGTGAGCCTTAGCTGGATAATGTCAACCCTGGCCAAGAGGCTGTTGTCAATATTATCTGGAACTGCTGACTTCCCAAACACACTCAGAACACTGGCTAATATGCAAATGTGTAAATTAGGGGATTCCTCCCACAGTGCCTTTAAATAACACCGTAGTGCTGCTGAGGGTATTTTAAGATTATTAACCAATTGAAAGAGACATTGGAGGCAGAGAAAAAGTATTAGAAGTTCTCATTAATCAAAGCTGGTTCAGAATTAATGATTAAGCATCTCAGGAAAAGGTTATTGGAAAGCATTAGACAGTAAACAAGTCTCGTTAGGCACATACAAGGTATTGTTCTGGTGCTCATAGATGCAAATATGATGTATTTCACTCTTGACAATTTGGAAACATCTACTGAGAAACTTTGAACAGGTTATCAATTATTTTCACATAATAGTATCTTTGTTGACATCAGGAGGCTTTCATTTGATCAACAATTTCACACCAGAATTTAAAAACTCCAGCTAATCACTATGAATATAACCTGGAGAACTTCTAAAGAGAAGTAAAGAAGGAATGAAAGTAATGTCAGGGATTTTGTTCCTTGACTTCCCTATTCTTGGGATAAATTCAAAGACATGTGTGTCCCAGGTTATACTAGAAAAAACGACTTTCAGAAGTGAGAGGAACTTGTGAGTTGCCAGCAATATGTCTCAACGTCACCACTCCACAATCCTTAAGCTAAGAAGCGGCATTTAGTTTAAAAGTGGCTGACTTTTAATGGGTCTAGGTATTATCTTTGTCTTTGCCAAGTTCGCAGACTCTACATGTGGAAAGTTTGCCACTTCAGATATTAGACATGCATCTTTTCAGAGTTTAGCTGGGTAAACTGAGTGATAATTGATACAGTACATACCTATACACACACATATGAAATTATTTATGGAAAATCCTTGATACTCCAGGCATTTGGTTATGCTTTCTTGTATTTTCTCACTTTACACAACTATTTGTTAAGTAGGTACGATAGCCCAAAACTGCCTCAAGTAATTTATAAACATTTCTCCTTTAACCCTCACGACCTTGCAGTAGTCATTTCCATTTTATACATGGAAAAATGGAAGCTCAGGATGATTTCATTAACCTTCCCACAATCCCTCAGCTAATAAATGGTGAAGCTGGCATTTCAATCAGGACTATTTCGTCTCAAGGCCTGTACTCATCCTGTAATATGCTGTCTGCTGCAAACCATAATTGTAAGAAAAATAATTTTAAGAAAAATGAAGAGAGAGTATATTTGATATTTTCCTTGGGTCTGTTGCAGGATTTCCATCAAATTCACTCTGATTTCATTAGATAACTCTTGCTTCATAAACATGTACAGTTTTGGTTTGATGCCAATGATCATAAAATTATCTCACCAATCACATCTCCTGCTACTAATTGAGGGAAAGTATGTGCTTGCTATTCCCCCAATACATGGTCCACCCATCGATCCCAGGCCCTGCTAGGTCCCAGGCCCTGCTAGGCCCCAGGCCAAGATATTCACCCTAATGCCGACCTGTCACACCATACAATTCCCATGGACCAGCTCGGTTCCCACCACCCACTCAGAACAGTTCTTCAACCTACCTCTCCTTCTTCCTCCTACCCCACCCACCTACCCAGTCACTTCCTTCTTTAATTTTCCCAGCATTTCTGGAGACGAAAGTGTCCTTGTCACTGCTCCTGTCTCTATTGATTCTCATTCTTTTCTGCCCAAGAATAGGGCTCAAAAGGGAAGGAGTTTGTCTTGACTCTGTCTTTTTATTCTTCTTGACTGAGGAAAGATAGCAGTGCTTATCAGGATGAAGGGAATGAGTCACAGGTATATTTCCACTGTTCTGCTAATGATGACCATCCCGGTCAAAGCACTTAACCTCTTTGGGTACTCCTTTCTTCATCTATCAATAAGGTTAATAATAGTAACTGGTTGGGCCGGGGATTTAGCTCAGTGATTCTGGTGCTTGCCTCGAAAGTGCAAGGTCCCGCGTTCAATCTCCAGTACCAAAAAAAAAAATAACAGTAACTGCTTTATCTCGCTTTTGTTAGGATTAAATAAAATATTTATGGAAAGCATTTGGCACACTATAAGTGCTCAGTATATGTTAACTAATAATAATTTAATAAAATCAACAAGATAGCAGTTAGCTAACTGAAGTTTTGCTGTTGATGCTTTTAACCCCTACATGACACAGCTTCTTATTTCCATATGGCCACTGATAATAGCATTTGTATTTCCTAAAATCTTCCACTCCATGCTAAGGGATCAGAGTTAACAGTGCTTCCCATCTCCAATAAAGGAAAGAGAACTTAGAGACTCAAATACGAAATGAACCCTTCTTGGCTTCCATGGACTTTAGACATATTCTTCACCTATCCAGGCATTTAGTATGAACTCAATAAATGTTAAAGGACAGAAGTTTACTATGCTGGATGGACACAGTTTCTCATTTCCGTGACATAAATATCTTATCTGAAATGGCTCCAGGAACAGGACAGGAAGTACATAGGCTCAGGGCCCCTCATTCCTATTAGGTGCAAAAGAGAGGCTGGGAAGGCACTGGTGAAGATACACCTCCTAATCTTTTAGTAACACAGTCAAAACAGGAGGCTTGGTTTGGAGGGTGAGCTAGCTTGCCTGAAGCTCCACAGGTAGAAAGCAGAAGAATTAGTTTGAACCCATATCTTAAAGATCAATTCTCTATTCTTCAGACAAGCACACAACAGTTGTAACTTCAGGAGATTAAAGCATAAGGGCATCTCTGAAGAGGTACCCAGACTTCTGCTGTCAGAGCTGTCAGGGGGCTGCCATACCCTAAATGAGTCTTCCCTGTAAGTCATGCATTGTGTGATCCTCTAAGGTTAAATGTGATTAATGCTGATTGTAATCACTAGAATTAATAGATTTATTATAATAGTGAGCTAAAAATGGTTTATGCTAATAAATCAATGAGGAATAAGATGAGATAGTCAAAAATCTTTAGGTAATATGTGCAGAAATTTGCCAGGAGACATGACAAGCCAAGAAGTCAGGGCAACAAAAGCACTCATCGAATAGGCCATCAGACTCCAACAATTTTAGGAACAAGGAGCTGAAAATTAAAAGAGACTTTGGGCCCAAGAGATATGTATCAGGTGATAGCAGAAACCCTACTAGCTCTGTAGCTTTAAATATATTGCTTAACTTTTCTAAGGCTTCGATTCTTTATCTGAAAAACAAGGATAATAAGCCTACATTCTATAATTATCCAGTCATCAAGTTCTACAGACAGTTATTAAGCACCTGCCATGTGTGTGCACTGTTTGAGGAACTAGGAATATAACAGGAACAAAATAGAGCCCCTTCTTGTGGAGTTAACATCTTGGTTGGGGTAACAGATTACAGGTAAGTAAATCAAGTAGCCTGTGTCAGGTAACAACAACATACAGGGATGTATAACAGCATGAGGGGGACAGAAGTGATGGGGTGCTAATTTTATATGGGATGCTTATAGGATCATAGAAAGTAATAGTTCACAGGGCCTGGCCTATGGTCCACAGGTGGATACTCCAATTAATAGACCAGGCAAGAGTCCCCTTTTATTTCACTAAATAAAAGTGTTGAGCAGCTGAGGGTTTAACCAGATCCCTAGGATTGAGAGCTACATCTTGGAAAGGGTACTCATGACAGGTAAGCTGGAAGGTCAACTTGATTGGCTTGGGAGCAACCCAGGGGACTTGTAAAACATACTTCTGGGTACATCTGGGTGAGTCATGGAGGCAGGTGTGACCTGAGGGTCAATATCTAGTCCTTTACCCCATTCTCTCTGGTCTGTTCCCTCATTTGCTTCCCAGCCTCCATGAACTGAGCATTTTGCTCCTGCATGCCCTTCTGCCATTATGTTTCTGCCTTGGAACTAGCTGACCATGGATTAAAACTGTGAGCCAAAATAAACCATTTCTTCCTTTAAGTCATGGAAATTGGGTATTGGTCCCAGGAACAGAAAAGCTGACTATTACAGTATTTCTCAGGTGCAGTCCTTGAAATCTGCAACCTAAGGTGCCTACAATTCACCTTGAATTGATAAGAACAAGTTCATCATGGATCTGATTTCCAATATGTAATAAGGCCATCAGGTACATTGGTTAGGGTTAAGGGATATGGTGGTAGGCTCTGTGCGTTCAAACCCAAGCTTTTGTGACTTCAGATAGGCTAGTTATTGGTTCCCTCTGTGCCTCATTTACCTGTCTGAATAATGGGGAAATCAGACCTGATAAGATTCTAAGATGTTTAAATGAAGAAATGTCTGTAAAGCACTTAGGACTGTGTCTGGTACACAGTAGGGGCTAAATAGGTATTAGCTATTAATAGTTATTAATTCTGGATATGTGTACTAATACCTTATCAAGATGAAACATTGTGATTAAAAGAACTGGGGAGAATTGAAATTTCATGTCCTTTGGCAGTTTGCCTCAGTTCTCTTCCCAAGACCAGGCTCTGCAGAAAGGCATTGATGGCTTAATTTGACACTACAGGAAGCTGATGGGAGAAACGTTTGCTCCCTTCTGTGCCAAGGTAGACAGAACGTGCCGTGCTGCAAGTCAGGGGGGAAAGAGGGCTGATAATTCACAAATGAGGTCCTGTGGCTGGCCCCAACTCCATAAGCCTGAGGCCCTTCCGGGCAAAAAGAAATGGGAATAATAAAACCTGCCTCATTTGTTTGTACTGCCAGTTAGGCAGTCAGTCAATCCAAAAAAAATATCCTGAATGCCCATTGTGAGCAACACATTAAATAATAACATTAATAGCTACCATTTGTTGAGAACTTAATATAAACTAGACATGGTGTTCTATTAATCTCCTGACCCAGATCGCAGCCACTTCCTCTATGAATTCTGCTCTGAGTTCTCGAGGCTTTTCCCTACCCACTGTGGCAGATAGAAAAGACTCCTACTCCCTTGGCATTCAAGCACATGCCTCAGTATCCCCATGGCCCACTGTGTCCTGCAGCTGGTGGGGCATCTTATATGCCCTCCCATTGTTGGCTCCTTGAGAGCAGGGGCATGTTAGAGTCATGTTATGAAAAATAAGAGATGCACTGAAGTCACTCGGTACTGTTAAAATGAATGGAAGAAAACAATAAAATTGCACGGCACCTCATATTTCAGTTTTGGAGTTTCTGGAAATCACTCCATAATTGACATTATGGTGGCAACCCCGGGAATACTGGCCAAAATGCTCCAGTAGCTCAATTTGCTCCAGTGTCAATAGGATACATCGAACTCCTAACTTCTGAAAATATCAGTAATAGTAATAGCAAAAACATCAGAAGGCTGAGGCAGGAGGATCACTGCAAGTTCAAGGCCAACCTGCCCTACATAGTGTGTTCAAGGCCAGCCTGAACTACATACATAGCAAGACCCTGACTCAAAAAATATATAAATAAATAAATAAACAAATAAACAAACAAACAAATAAATAAAATAGAAAAAACATTTATTAGGCATTTACTACATTTCAGGCATTGTACTCTTTGCATGTATTTTTTCCACCTGATTCTCACAATTCTACGAAGTGGGTTCTATTAGTATCACAATTTTCCAAGTGAGAAAACTGAAGCTTAGAGAAATGTAGTCCCTTGCCCAACTTAAAGCAGGTAAAAATGAACAGAGATGTGACTTCAATCCCTCTGTGTATCACTTCAGAGCCCAAACACTTCCCTATGCTTTACAAAGCCACAAGTTGACAGAGGGTCCTGGGGAGGTGGTTTGCCTGAGAACACTAGGGAGCTGAAATTTTGGCTATAAATGCAAATTCCAAGCTCCAAGGAGGAAACCCAGGGACTTGGCCTTCTGCAGAGGAATCAATGCTCTTTGCCAGCAATCCCTTTTCAGCCCTCCCTGCCTCTCTATAGGAAAGAGATTAAAGGAGATCTGTGCCACTTAAAAAATTAAAGGGGGAGGAGTAGACAGATGGGGACATGTGGCATCTTAGTGACCATATCCAACCAATGTCACTGGCAAATTAGTGGCAGCTCTAGAAGAAAAAGCATTCATAATTTTTGAGCTGGGCTCATGCTGAAGTTATAATAATTTAATTTTATAAGAACAATCAAATAACCAGCTTCCTGGAGATATGAAGTATATTAATCCCATTACCCTTAAAAACATCATATTCTCCTCCTTCTTCTTCTTCTTCCTCTTCCTCTCCTCCTCCTCCTCCTCCTCCTCCTTGTTCTTCTTCTTCACAGTACCTCATTCCATTTGTATGGTGCTTTATTATACCAAGTACTTTCACATTTTCACACTGTCTTGTTCATTTGCCTCCCTCTCCCAGTTACCTTCTGACACAGCTAAAGCAGGCACCATGCTGCCCTTCTGACCAGTGATCAAGCTAAGTCTCAGTGAACTGTTTGAGTCACTCAACCAACCAGTCAATATGAGAACCCAAGATTTCTGATTTAACAGTTCAGTGCTGAGGTACCACCCTATTCTGATTCCTTACTGTAAATTACCCAAGAGGGAACTGAGCCAGTTATACAGATAGTCCCCAGGTTCATTAAATCCAGTGTCAACATTTTCCCCTCTTTGCAGCTGGAACAGACTTTAGAATTCAGGTTGCCATGATAAGAAAAGGTGCATCAGACTGAAAGAGACTCACATCCTGTCTCTCCCATTGTCACTAAAATGAGCCAACTAAAGTGCAAGAAGCCTGCAATTGACAAAGAAAAGTGCCCTGGTGGCAAAACGATAGGGACGGCACTGAATGTAGGTTAAGGCATGACTGGTAGGCAAGCTGGAGAAAAGGCAAGCAGTACAGAGAAAGACTAAGTGTGGTGTTCATGGGTTCCATTGGCAAACATTTTCTAGAGCTTAGAACTGAACCAATCCATTAAGACAACACATTATATGTATTGTTAATGTGAAACCTCAATCACATAGTAGAGAGTTAAAGAAATATGTGTGTAAAATAGAAATAGAGCAAAATTTGTCTTTTTATACCCAATGATTCACACAGAGTGATGGGTTTTAAATATTAATAATAAGTAAATTTTTAGGACATAAGGTTTGGGATGAAGGGAGATGATAAAATTTCTCTATTTCTGTTCACGGTCCAAATTTTAAAAATTAAATACAGTAAATATCCTACCTATGGCAGTACTTATATAATTTATTATCTGCCACAAGCCCTTCGTTCCATTTGGGAACCAATATAATATACTACTTCAACTTGACATTAGGATCATAATTTGGAAATGGGAAGAAACTTGTTTCAAGAACTGAAATAATCTATGAATTTTAAAGACGACAAAGGGATGGCATGTTCACAGAAATGAGCTGCTCACTCCATTCCTCCTTCCACAAAGCCTTGTTCTGTTTCCACGTGGTGTGAAAATTTCTGAAGTGCAGGAGTCGGTAGGAAAACCCTTCTGCGCCTCCTAGAATCTTCCCATTGTGGTGACCTCCCAGAGGACAGAGCTTTCCCTTGCTGGCTGGCTTCATGGAGTGCTAAGTCTCTGCTGATGATCACCTTCACTGGACCTGTGATCTCTCTACATGTGGCTTCAGGACCAGAAAGAAACACATCCTGATCAAGGGCACTATGATTGGAGTGACTGAGCCAGTCCTCGATGTGAAGGGACAGGAAGCTCTTTATGACCTTCAGAGACAAATGACAGCATTCCTGCATTGCTGTGAAGTAGGACTTCAAGAGAATATCTGAGAAGGCAGGTTGTTCCCTCTGGGTGATGTACCCTGCCCCAGGGGGCTGGGAGCTGCTGACTCCCTGCCTCCCACTCCCAGTTGGCTGGGGCTGGGCCCACACAGGCCACAGCATCTCGGCTGCTCTGCAGCCCTTCCCCAAGCCCACCCAAGGGACTCCCTCTACCTCTCTGGGCAGGAGCATGGGGCTTGCCTGCCTTGGTCACCCTCTGCTGCTGGTGCTTTGTCAGCCTACTGCTGACACAGGCTGGCATGCCAGGGACACAGGGAAAGAAAGGGCCAGAGACTGCAGCTGAGCAGATGCTCAGACCCCAAAAGCCACAGGGCAGCAAAGTCACTCTCCCTAGGTGCGATGTCACAGGCCTTCTAAGCCCATAAGGCCTGCCAAGTGGAAGGGAGAGCAGATGGCAGGAAGTGCGGCCAGTGGCCTTGGACTTTGACAGGATCTGGAGTCAGCTTGCAGACACTCAGGTTACTCTGACCAGAGAGGATAGTTGGTGTAAGCATGAGGACTCTGGTAGCAGACAGTCCTTGGGTTCAAGTCTCAGTTGCCCCCTGTATTTTGTGGACTTGAGGAAGTTACTTAGCTTTTCTGTTTCTTCACCTATCAAATGGCAATAATATAGCAGCAAATTTGTATGACTGTTGTGCAGGTTAAATTAATTAATATGTGAAAAGTGGTTGTATATATTAGACTATTATCATTAGTCAGACTATACATCTTTCTCCCAGGATCAATGGTTAGTGAAAGTCTCAGGTCAGACAGTGGAAGTCTCAGGTCTGCCTCTGGGAAGACCCCCTAGCATTTGCCACTGTCCTACTTCTTGTCTCAAGATGCTGGCCCAGGGCCTGGGATTTAGCTCAGTGGTTTCACTGCCTGCTGCACAAGCACAAGGACCCGAGTTTGATCCCCAATACCAAAAAAAGAGAGAGAGAGAGAGAGATGCTGGCCCAAAGCCACACTAGCACCATGATCTTCCCTCAGGCCCCAGTGCCTGTTCCTGAGAACAGAGCTCTCTGGCTCACCCACCAGGGAATGGCACATGCACACAGCTATTCTCACCTCTGGAATTCTCCACCTGGCCTAACCCAAAGCCACATGCCTGGAAAGGTCTGAGGCAAGACAAGACAAGGTTCAAGAGATAAAGTCAAGAGCCTTGTGTCAGATTCCAGACACCCCATGACACTGCACATAGGATGAGGAGGAGGGTGGCAGTGTGGGAGGGTCCAGTTGCCAGGGAAGAAGCATCCCCTCCATTCTCTTCTGAGCCAACACAGAGAAGTGTGGGATTCTGGCTCCCTCCCAATGACTGAGACATTCATCATGAGGAGTGAGCTAATTACTAAGCTACAAGAGATTCTGCAGCCACACAAGGGGTGCAGCCCCTTGATTTCACACACAAGTTCAGACCTCCATGTGGACCTTTTCATAGCTCTCCTGGTAAAGAGAAAATATTCCAGCAGCAATAGGTCACGGGTAGCAGAAGGGCTCATGCCACTCCAGAAATTTGATGAGCACCCAATACCAACAGCATAAATAAGACCTTTAATAAATTAAAGAGTTGTTCACTTAAATAGATTCTGCTGTCTTTTCGGTGCCAATCACTCTAATTCCCATGGCTCTGCTGGGAGACAAGAGTCCAGAATATACAATGATTGTGTCCCCTGGGAAGTGAATTTCACTTAGCAAGCAGCACACACATCCTATGTGTTCATTTCATTTTTGTGTTTCTCTCTCAATCACCTACAAACCCCCAATTACAAGCACAAACCCAGACAAAATGTGCATACCATCCATCCTTGCACATCCCACATTTGCACATGCCTCACACATATTCCACTCAATAGTGTATGAGGTATGATCATAAAACAGCTCAATCCAATTCAAAAGATTAACAAAAATATCTGTCAAACAAAAGCTTTACAGCGTGTCCTCATCCACTTCATTCACTGTATCTGGCTTCTGGCTCTTCCCCAAGGTCAAAATGACCACAAGAGGTAAGTGTTTTGAATTGATTCTGAACATCAAGGCAGCCAAAATAGCACAACTAAAGACACTCACAAAAGAGGATGTCTGGAACGGCTTCAGAAAATAGCAAGAACAGTGGGATGTATACTCAAAGTGAGGAAGAGTATTTCAAGGGGGATTAATGGCAATGTGTCTTTTACTGTAATAATTGTTTTACGTTTTAACATTTACTCTATTTTGTGATCATACTTTGTATATCTCCTCCTTAGCAGGCACTCCAAGGCAACCTAATCAACATGGGAAAAGGAACGTGCCAGCAGGTGCACATCCATTTTCCAGAGTACAGGCCACAATGGATGCTCAAAAGATTTGCCAGCTCACTTGAATTATCAAAGGTTTCCCACCATTGCTGCTGTTGTTGCTTCTCAGCTACCATAGCATTTGAGAGCCCAGCTCAGCACTAAGGGGGAGTATTGCCAGAGTGCACAAAGACCATGAAGGAATGAGGATAATCACATCAATAGAATGGCTACCACTTCGGAAACATTAAATGAACCAGGTCTGTGCTGAGCACTTTCAATTATTAACCCGCCTCACACATCCAACAATACTATATGCATATGGTAAGTACATCTAGTATCTTTACTTTGGAGTCCCGGAAATGAAAGGGTGAGAGATTTAGGAGAATTGTGTAAGTGACGAGCTGGAGCACAAGCCCCTCGCTCAGTCCATAAAGGAGTATAAGAGTTGAAGCTTCTGTTTGTTTGCATCAACAGGAACTGCACTTCCTTCCTTCCACAGCCCCATGCTGGAGGTGCAGGGAAAGGTCAGGTGCTTCCTCACACCCTGGCTGAGCTCTCCCTCAACCTGCTGCAGCAGACACCAGAGAAAGTTCAGGTCTCTCCTCTGACTTCTCAAGCAGGAAGTGAAGAACAAGGTCTGACCTGAGAGAGACCCTGGGTCTAGTCCCATGGCTGCCCAACTGGTGACCATAATGTTCTCAGCCTGTCTCTTCATCTGAAAAGTGGGGACAACCTGGTCTACTCCCAGGGTTACTGTGAGTTCTGACTGAGGCAATAAAACGAAGGTGAGTGCAGGATGGATCACTTACAGATGCCCACCTAACACTGGCCAGTGCCAGACACTGTTCCCAGCACTGGGAACATGGCAGTGAGGCCAGAGACCCCGATCCCTGCTCCTCCCTGAGATCAAACACAGTGGGATCCAAGGTACAAATCAGGCTAGATCTGGGACAGGGGAAGAAAGGATACAGGCATAACACCAGTGTAAGAAGTTACTTATGCTCAAGAATATTTACCTTTATCTAGGGGCATCATCTTCAGATTTATCATCAATATAATCCAAATTTTCAAAGTGTGTGATTTTTGCACCTTTGAGACAAAAGGTTACAACACTTCTCTCCTTGTTCCTTTCTATTATGTATTTTTAATTAAAAAAATAATCATCATCTGTAATCCCAGCACTCAGGAGGCTGAGGCAGGAGGACTACCAAGTGTTTGAGGGCAGCCTGGGCTACATAGTGTGTTCAGGACCAGCCTAAACTACACAGCGAGACCCAGTCTCAAACAAACAAACAAACAAACAAAAAGAAAAAATAATCATTGTTAAAAGAAAAAAGTTGTTTTTAATTTGTATTGATTTTTACATTGAAATGTTTCTTTTAATATTTCAGAAACAGACCCTCTGGTTGAGTAGATTTCAACCCAGGCATCAGGTAATAAGTTGCTTGCCAAGAAAGTACACTTTTTTCCTTTCCTCCACTAATAAAAAAGTCAAGAAGTCATTAGAGATGCCTTTAATAAAGATTAAATAAATGAATAAATTTAACTTTTACCTGACCATGAAATTTGTACTTGACATAGGGAAAAGAGTACAATCAAGCTTGAACGCTTAACAATTGAATCCATCGCCTGCCAGGCTTCACTTCCACCACCACAAGCCTTCAACTTGACCCCTTAGTGGTCAAAGGACACAAAGAATGCTCGAGCCTCTGTGGTCCCCAAGGCCTAGAGAGGGTCAGTCAGCCTGTGGCTCTTAAGAGCATCTTGCATGCAGGCCCCCAGCAGGCTGGAGTTGGAGTGACCCTCCAAATCCACTATGCACAGGCTGGCTGGAGAGGATGGGGGCATGGACTCTTGCTCCCCCATGGGCCAGGGCCTCACTAAGCCCGTCCTTCTCACTTCCTGTTTCATCTGCTGCTTGGCAGGGAGGTGAACCCCAGCCAGGGCAGACATCAGAAAGGCTAGGCTGGTTCCAGGACACCATGGCCCCTTTCTGGAACTCGTTCTTGGCAAGGGCCATGTGTGAGCATAGGGCTCACTGAAGATGCCTGCAGTCTTTAGAGACACTCAGAGCTGGGCTAGAGGCTCTGCTCTGCCTCATGGGGTGATCTCTGTTTCTTTTCTGGGCTTTAGATCCCTTGTCAACCAAATGGGGATGATAATAATACAGCTGCCCCTTGTTATCCGGAAGGAGCTGGTTCCAAGACTCCTGCAGATATCAAAATCTGTAGATGCTCAAGGCCCTTATATAAGATAGCACAGTGTGTGCACAGAATCTATGCACATCCTCCTGCACACTTCAGGTCATCCCTGGGTGACTTACAACATCTAATACAAATGGACATGCTATGTAAATAATTATTATACTGCAATATTTAGGGGATAATGACAAGAAAAACTTGTTTATGTTCGGTACAGACATAATATTTTCCTGATATTTCTGATCTATGATTTGTTGAATCCACAGATGTAAAACTTGCAGATACAGAAGGGCAATCTTATTGTATACCTATCTCCCATACAGGTGTGTTGTAAGGATGAAAGTGACTTTTCACAGCAAGTTCTACGTAAATAATACAGTGGACCCTCAAGTTACAACTGGCCTGACATTTGAAAAACTTGGGTTACAACAGGAATTTTAACTTACAACTGAAGTCTTGAGTTATGACTCGAATGCCATACAGTTGTGCAGTTGTAAACAAAGACTCTCAATGCCAGAAAATCATATGTAAGCATACATAAGTGTCAGTCTGAGTCCAGGTGCACGTATTTGTGGACGTGATTTCAGCCAGTGCTTTATATAATCCCTATGATCATTGCTATCAAAATGGACACTTGAGAGTGGACTCAGTATCCTGGGGGAGTTGAGGACCAGGGAAGGAGTCTCTATCCTGGGAGACCGAATGCACCACAGGAGACCACAGGATCAACACAACTGAACAGCCTGGAGACAGAGCCTGGGCTCAAAAACAAAATAGGCATGACTTACAATCAACTTGAGTTACAACCAGCCCTCATGAATGAATTAAATTCATAAATCAAGGGTTCACCATAGTTTCTGGCGCTGATTGATAGTTACCTACCCTTATCCCATTTTCACCTGGGCATATGTCTTCCTGACATGAAGACTACATTTCCCAGCTCCCTTTGTAGCTAGGTATGCCCATATGACTGCATTTTGATCAATGGAATATAAAGACAAGTGCTGGGTTACATCTTCTAGGAAGTTTTGTTACAAAAGATAAAGTAGTTCTCTCTCCCTCCCTCCCCCCCCGCGCCCCCGCCTGTGAAGTACTGTTGTGATGACTGGAGCCCTAGCCACCACCTTAGCCCATGGGTAAGAGGGTTAACATAGTGAAGCCCCAAGACAGAAAGACCCTGATGTTCAAAGAACCAAAATAAAAACCTTGGGCTGCCTATCTTCAAACTTCTTTTCACCAAGAAAAAGTAAAGATTAATTTTTACATCATTGTTATCTGAGGGTTTTCTGCTACTTACAGCCAAACTAACTCCATCAATTGTTATCCTTATACTCTTTGTTCTCACTACTATGTTTTCACAGCAGGGAGAAACGGCCTTTGTGCCCACTTTGTCATCCTCTCCTGTGTCAGCAGCCAAAGGCTCCTATTCTCCAACTTCAGAATGTCAGGTATTTAGAATTTCTTGTTTTGTCACATAACGAGGTTTAGGGAAGGAAGTACCTTCCCATTCCCTCCACATACACACTTTCAATGGTTTGGAAGGAGACCTTAGACTGGGGTGCAACATGGAGTTCCATCCCTTGGGCAAATTACCAAACTCAGCTCCTCTATAAACCTGGGCTGCACCTGCCTTATTCACTTGCTGTGAAGATTAATTCCAGTGGGGTGTTCAGAGAGTGCCTGGTTCTCCACAGGTGTACACAGGAGGTGTTTCGTAGGCTAGCGGCAGTGATAATGATGGCAAGGATGAAGATGAGGCCACCTGCTCAGCCTCACTCCTTGCTCCCTTGCCACCCACTCATGCATACACCACTGTTAGTGCTGTCGGTGGCTCTCTGAGCTATCCTGCTCCCTCAGGTCCTCTGCTTTAACAGATTTCCAAATGTTTGTAAAGAACTCCCCCAGCTATGATTCTATGTGTCCCTGAAGACTCAGCCCAGATACCAACTCTCTCAGGAAGCCTTTGGGACAACCTGGTCCCTCAGTGACTCCCTCTGCTGTGCTCCAGTCTAGATGGAAGTTAGAGGCACTGCTAGTTGTCCTCATCTCATGCCCACCCACCTTCTTCTGCAGACTGTGTCCTTTGTGTCTGTACCTAGGATTGAGCCCTTGGCCTAACCCCTGCTGGATCCACTGCCTGCCACAGTATCCTTCTCATATGTGGCAATGTTCAGTGAACACTGGACAGATGGATGAATGAACTACTCCCTACCATCCAAATAACTTGAAGCCCATAAGAAACAGATGAGTTAGATGAAAAGAGGAAGGAATGACTTTTCTTGCTTCTGTCTTATTCACATTGTAGGCTGACCTGTGTCCACCACCCCAAAAGAGAGAGGTCCATCAATAACTTCAAAATATGACCTTATTTGGAGATAGCATCTTTGTAGACATAACTAAAATAAGGATCAAGATCACACTGGGTTAAGTTGAGTCCTGACTCCAGTGGCAGATGTCTTTATATGAGGCAGAACAGGACAAAGTAGAAGGTCATAAGAAAACAGGCAGAGCTTAGAGTACTTCAGCCAAGGCACAGAGCACCTGAAACCAGAGCAGGTAGAAGAGACAAGGGAGGCTACCCAAGAACCTTTGGAGGGATTGTGGCTCTCCTGGCACATTATTTTGGAATTTTGGCTTCCAGAACTGTGAGAGAACAAGTTTTCTTAGTTTTAAACCACCCAGCCTGTGGTGATTTGTTATAGCAACTCCTCAAAATGAATGTAATCAGGGCTGGGGATTTAGCTCAGTGGTTCTGCTGCCTGCCTCACAAGTGCAAGGTCCTGAGTTCGATCGCCGGTACAAAAAAAAAAATGTAATCACCTTGAGATGGATCCAGTCATGTCAGAGATGACCCATCAAAGCCACACACTTCCTGATGCCAGCTCTGAATTTGAAGCCTACATCCTCTATATCATCTGTTTCTTATCCTTTCTTGTATTTTCTCTTCACTTGCCAGGAAAAGTTATATGCATCATTCCATTTTACACCTGCAGCTCCATGGAGAAGGTTTTATTATTGTCTCCATTTTACAGGTAAGGACACTAAGTCTCCTGGAGGCTGATGCACACTTGGGACTCCCATCCGGGTCTGTCTAGCTCTGTGCTCAGTGCTCCTGTACTGTCAAACCTCTCAGTGTACCCTCTAATGCAGTGGGGCTCAGGATCCAAGTCAAGAGAAGCTGCAGAGGATGTAACTTAGTTGCCTTAGAGAACAATTTAAATTTGGTTCAAACCAGATTCTGGGATGCTCTATTGCAGAGACCCGTGTCCCAGTCTTGATTCTTTGTGGCTTCCTCACTTTGGGACTCAATGGTCCCTCACCCTCCACACATGCAATGGGCTACACCGAATGGCACCACATAATCTCCTGAGGTTGAGAAGAAGGAAACATAAATGAAGATAATACTTTGGATCAAGAGCTCCATAAGCCTAGAAAACTCATCCTGTTTTTCTTCATCTCCAAAGCTTGGTGGTACAGTCCCAGGCAACAACTATAGGCTTGATAATGGATTTTCATATTGAACCAAAAAGTTATGAAAACCAAGTGACTATAACTATTCCTGCTATGCATCAGCTGTATCCTTGAATTTTATAATGATTCAAGCTCCATGATTGTATTTTCTCTGCCCATTACACAGGGAAGGGAAAAATCATCCCAGCTTTTTGCTATGGATAAATAGCCAACTTTGCACTTATGCCTGGTTTTTCCAGTTTGAGTTCTATCCTCTGTTCACCAGATTAGTGTCCTGCCCACCAGTGTGACCATCCATCACCAAGGGAAATAATAAATCCAGGGTAATCATAGCTTTGGGCTCTGTAGCTGAAAACTTCCTTTTTAGTCCTGTTTCCAGTTCAGGGAACTTTAAAATTGAAGTCAAAAGTAAGCAAGGTGGAACCTTGGGAACCCCATATGGTCTCTGTCCCCAAATCAGGTAATTTGAGGCTCTGCCTGGTGACCAGATGGCTGCTTCAGACTGCCCATTCTCTGAGACACTCTCTGGGACACTCTCCCTCCTGCCTGGCATGGAGGAGGGGTGTTCAGGCTGCCAGGATTGGGCAGACACCCCAGAATATCACTGCAGAGGAACCTACACCCCTACCAGATACCATCTGGATGCTTGTCCCCTTGATTTTTATTCCCATGAATCCTCCGGGGACAAGTCCAGCTAGAGGTTTGATTAGCCAAATTCCCTACTGGAAAAGTTCTGCTTGGAACTGTTTCCTGTCTTTTTTAATGGAAACTTCTCTTGTCTACAGTCAAGTCAGGAATTGTAACTCTGTATAGAGGATCTGTGCCCCCAGTTTTCTGTAGAACTCCATCCAAAACTCTCTATAGGGTAGCTTTAGGACGTAGTCAATTTCTCCAGCACACCCCTTCCTGATCCTCTTCATGCCTCATGAATCACATCATCATAATATTTGTCAAACAGAGGGAGCGGGACCCTGATTTAGAGAGGGAAGTCGACTTTGCCAAAATATCCTCCTGACAGGGCTAAGCCCTGGAAATCACATCTGGGCCTTATGGCATTTTAGATAATGCCTAGGCAACTAAATCATGTGTAGAAGACAAAGCCCCTGACACAAAAGCAGCAGCTACCTGGGCTTTTTCTCCCCTGTGGAGAGGGAACGGCAGCTTGGCTTTTTGGCAGAAACTGTTCTAATGTCAGAGTCCTTGAAGGTAAAGTCCACACTGTCCCTCTGCTCCACAGCCCTCAGCCCAACCCCAAAGCACCCCAGAAGCAGGCAGGATATTCACTGGGTACCCCAAGCACACACTGGGAAATGATGAACATCTGGCCATCAATATCATCCCCCTCCCCTGTGATGGTGGCATCTCCCCCTTTCATCTGGGAAAGGAGAGCTGGATATAGAGATGGGGTCAGCATCCAGAACAAAAGGCCACACCTAAGGATTGCAGAGCTCCTTCCAAATCAGTCATTTCAAAAATCAACCAAAGGCCTGTTGAGGTGGATATACAGCCTTGTCTTCCTTACAGGTCCTCCCTACCTGTATGTCTTTGGATGGTAAATTCTACAGCCAAAGAGCACAATCAGGAACTTGTCCAACAGAACCACAGAGTCCTCCCAGCATCTTCCTGGGTGGACAAAGAAGAGAGAGCCAGAGACCAAGAAGGGGAGATGGGGTGGGTTCGAATGGTTGCCTGTTCCAAGTTCTCCCCAGCTGTAGACAGAGCCTTGGCCAGTCCACATCTAATAATGATAGAATCATGATCATCAAAGATAGAACAGTGTCACCATGGGGTGGATTTTTCTCTATGCTTGTGGCATGTGCCCCACTCATGTGCAGACTGCCTGCCTTACCAGTTTATCTCCTGGGTGAGGGGACATGGTCTTCCTCTCCACACACCCTCAGGAACTGGAGCCCTGAACCTCACCCCAAGGATAGGCTACAAGGGCCTGATCCTCACTCACCACCCCAGTGAAATCCCTTTCTCCCAGGCTTTCTATCACCTTCCACATCCCTGTCTCAGCTTAAACACTCTCCACTATGACTTCCTCCAAGATTTGCCTTTATCATCCCTGCCCAATCCCAGCAGCACTCAGACAGCCCTGGATCCATCCTGCTTACTCCTTCTTCCCATTAAACTTGAAAGGAAGTCTGCAGCCTACAGATTTCAGCCCTGCACTTGGATCGACTCCATTGAATGTGGGATGCTGAAGGGCTGGTCCCATTCAGTACAGCCCTTCAGGGCTGCACAGACACCTACGCGCAGCACTCACTCCACTTCCTCCATATTATTCTGCTCTCCACAAGGCCTACATATTTATCCATAGAGCCTCCCATTGAGCACAACTCTCGACGATAATTATCTATGGTTTCCACGTACTCATCTCTCGTATCTATTCAGACAGAATATCTACCATACCTCCCGGATCTATTTTCATGTCTCTTTCTGTCTATAGTATTTATCTCTATTTTAACGTGACTGCCTTTTTTTTTAAACCCTCAAACTGGGACAGTTCCCAGGGGGCTGGGTTTTTGCCTGCAGTTAAAAGCATGATGTGATTCTACACATGCTCAGCAGTTCAATTCATGGAGGGTCAGAGAAGCCCTGCTTGTTCAGCAGAAAGGCCCAAACTTGGGAAAGCTAGGAGGGCAGGGAGGATGCAGGAGAGGACAGAGGCTCTCTAGAGACCCTTTCTGGGTAAGTCCACCCACCAGAAGGGCAGTGGGAAAGAAGGGGACAAGGTTGGAGGAATTTGAAAACTTTCTAGATTCAAATCCCAACTCTTATTTGTGTTCTCAGCCTCATTTTGCTCTTCTGTGAGAGAGAATCTTGTAAGTCCCTACCTTGTAGAATTGGGGTCAAGATTGAGTGAAAAGTTCTTGACACAGGGCTGGACATAGAGGAAGTGCTCACCAGTGAAAAGCAGTGCACCTGTCATTATTGTTATTATCCTTGGTATGTTATACCACGTACAGCGCTTTTTACAGAGTCAACATCTTACAGGCTGTGACAAGGATCAATTCACTGACACACAAATTCCTTGCTCAGTAATAGAGTAGATATGGACAAGTATGTAACCAATGTGCACATCTAGCTGGGCTCTTCCTTTAAGTGACATGAGAGAGGACAGGTGAGGTTACAGAACACTGCTGAAGTTTAGAAGAAGGAATACTGCAAGTACCAGGACTGAACAGATTCAAGCGCAATTATATGGACAGAGAAGAGATAGCTTTTAAACCTTAGGGTTTAAAACTATAGAGTTTAAATGCTATAGTGCTAAAAAGCTGAGCTATGAGGCTTGAGAAGCATAGATGAGGCCTGGAACAGTGACTGTGAGGTCAAACAGGAGCTGAAACAACGGTGTCCCCAAACATAGTAAGGATCCAGAGGGTCTAAAGGCTGGATCTGCAGTGGCTCCAAAGCTGTCCGACCAGCGGCTCAGGGCTCAGAACACTGGGGCGGGTTCCAGCAGGCAGAGCAAGAAGAATGAAGAGGTAGGGAGTCCAGGGCTCTAGGAGACACTACTGAATGGCAAACTATGGGGTTGGTCTGGATAAGGAAACAGATGAAGCCAAGAGGATTAGAGGCCAAATAGGAACAAGAAACTAAAGATCAGGTAGGGTATGAAGAGAACATACAGCAGGAAAAAAGAAGGGAAAAAGGCAGAAAAGTCTGTTTTATAGAGAATTTCCAAGGCATAGAGCAAACCAGGGAGTACTGTCGTGTGGCTGAAACACAGTGGAAGTGAAGGCCATTGGTGAGGAAGGGCCAGTGACCAAGGCACAGGACAGTCAGGGTCATCAGCATAACCTCAGATCTCAGAACTTCAGTCCCACTTTCAAGTTCTGCAGCAGAAGCGAGGCTTTAGGACAAGTTTGCCAAATGAAATCCATCACAATAACCCTTTGGCAAGTTCCACCTGCCTGCTCAACTCAAGACGCCATCAGGATGGAGGAAGTTGTTAGGAAGTTTGAGCTACAGCAGAGCACTCTGAAGACCTGTGATTCTTCTTCAAGCCCTGCTGTTGCTTCGACCTTTCAAAAGTTGAGTCACTTTCAACCTTGCACAATTTTCTCCAGAGGGAAAAAACTTAAAAAGCACTAACCAAGCTTACCACCTGTCGGTAGAGACTGAGGTAGCCTACCAACCTCTGACATTTCAGACATATTGCTGCGGTGTCAGAGGGAACAAGGTAAATGTGCAGCCTGGGTGTAGGCAAAACCATCCTGGCACCTCAACAAAAAGCAAGCTGCTTGGAGAAAAATGGCAGTGGCAGATGAGAAGTGGCAAGGAGGACGGCTCCACCACTCAGGATCCAGAGATGCCCAGGGCCAGAGACAGATGGGGCCATGACATGGAGGAAGTTCACAGAGAACAGGGAGAATTTTGCTTCCAAACTTCCAGATGCCAGCTATAGCTTTCCATCTGCCTCTCCTCATCTTCCCCTTTAGTACTTCACTGTTTACATGGTATACATCCAAAAACATTTGCTGACCTCACAGAAGGAGGCTGGCATGGTGAAAAGCCAAGGACCTCAGCACACAGGCAGATCAGAAAGGCAAGGTGCCTCTTCTTGACGCATTCCATACCCAGGAAGCCAGGATTCACAGATCACTCTTTAAAGTCTAGAGCGATCTCAAAAAAATCCAGGAGGTCATAGCAAGGGCCATATTTGCTGCTGCAGGTCATGCTACAGCCTCAGCTGCCAGCAACCCAGTGTGCAGCTTTTACTGTCTGCTTCCTTATTCCTTCTTTATTGCTGCTCTGTGATACAGGGTCATCATTAGAAAAAATGAGTCCCTATTTGTGAATTCAACAAAAAACGCTCCAGTGGGCATCCCTCTTCCAAAAAGAGTCAAAAGGATTGGGGAAAGAAAAGATAGTACTAGAAGGAGATCTGGAAAGATATCAAAGGATTTGGTGTCTAACAGCCTTGGGCAGCTTCCTTGGAATCTTCTGGGTCTGTTCTCCCATACACAGCAAGAGTTCTGCCCTTTCCGTTCTGTACCCTGCCTTGATCACCCCTTGGCTTGAGCCAAAAGGAGGACACTGGTAGCTGTGAGCACTTGCTCTGACCATCAGTGTCATATATGGCATCACTGCAAGGCCAGATGTGGTGACAGCAGCAGAGAATGACAGGGATATAGAGGCAGAACATCAGCTTTACTCCCTTCAAGTACAGAGACTCATGTCTAGACAATTCCTTAAATTCAGATGGCCAAAAACCATCCCTTATCCCATCATTCTCCGCTCCTTCTGTCCTAACTCCTATTCCCATTTTCACAGACCACTCTTCCTCTTCCTGCATCCGCACCACTCCCCCAGCCCAGTGAAACACAAGCCCAGCCTCTTGTCCACTCAACATCCACTTGAGGTCTGCAGGGCTGACTGGGGCCAAGAGTTCATGAGGAGCCACAGGAAAATGTCTCTTCTTGTCCTAAATTGGATGTAAATGAAAGAGGCTCTGCACAACCAGGGGCCTAAGGACCACTTTCAACCAGCACCCAAGAAGAAAATCCATACTAAAAGCCCAGGAAAAAGAAAAGGATGACAAGGAGGAGGAAGATTCCTAACCCTCTTGCAGGAAAAGAGATGAATAAAGACTACTGGAAAATAAAGTAAAGAAATAGAAAGAGACATCAGCCTGGTGTCAGTAATGATCTGATTAGGGTTCAATCCTATTGCATTCTTCATGTCCTAACTCATCATCACTGAGTCGCATCTTCCTCCAGAAGATGGATGGCAGTCTTGCAAAGGGTGGCTCTGATTAAGGTGCAAGCCCAATGAGCTGGAGATTGCACACATTTCTGCACATCTGTGGCGCCCAGGCCTCCCGACATCCTGGAGGTGAGGGCAGGGTGGGGTGAGGGTGTTTCCTCCTAACTGATTCTGCAGAGAGCAGCCTGCCTGGGAAGGCCCCTCCACCTTGTTTGCTGCCTGCCTGAGCCCAGAACACTGATGGAGTCCAGGAGCCAGAGTGGCCAGTACTTAGAAAATTGCAGCCTGTCCGTCTGCTTGGATCTCTGTTGTCGTGCATCTATGCAGGATGGTCAAGGCCCAAGTGCCAGGAAAATAGCTATATGGGTTGCTACGAGCCATTGCACCCATGAGCACCACCTTTATCTCTGAACATCTACATCAGTGTTCCAGAAGCAGCAGACATGGAAAAAGCTTGCACACTTACGCCATGCACCTATCTAGACAGGCACCATGCGGCCCAATCTTACAAAGGTAATCTCAACTGGAACTGTATCCCTATGAGGTAAGCTGTCCTATTCCCACTGTATAAATGGGAAAACTAGAACTAGAGGAGAATAAACATACTCCAAGTCACACAGCTAGAAAGGGCTGATGCTCCTCAGAAAGCAGACTGACCAGCTATTCTAGAGCATCTGCATGGTGCTGGGAGCAGGAATTAACAGGCATAGAATTCCTGCTTTTGCATTTGCTCTGCTACAAGTCCTGCCTCCTATGTCTCAGGTCTTCACAGCCCCACCCCTGGCTGAGTAGCTGCAACTGTGAAGAATCTTTGGGAGACTTTCCTTGCTTCTCACAGACTTGGGTCAACAAGCATCCTCCTCACACCCTTCGGAGTTCTGAAGGAAAGAAACCCAGACCAACTCAGCTAGGGCTGGACTTGGTTTTCTCTGGATTGATTACAGGATATGTTGCTGAAAGACAGAAGCACCCCACTGTCTTACACTGGCCTGAACACTCTCTGTCTCTCTGTCTCTCTCTCTCTCTCTCTCTCTCTCTCTCTTCCTGGCTATCTCTCTCCAAGTATCTCTAAAAGAGTTAATGTACAATTTGATAAGATGTACAATTTGCTTAGAAAATGTGGGGAAGTGGTAGCAAGAGGGTAGAATGGATGGGGTAGGCATTTGAAGGATGACAGCTTTGTTGGCCTGGCTTTGGGGGAGGGCTGGGGAGGATTGCTGGGGTGGGAGGAGAGAGTGGGAATGAGGAGTGACAGCTGGGAGAGAGCACAGAACTCCTAGAGGGGCAAATCCAGAGCTATGCATGTTCTGGTTCCTGCAGCCTTGCTGTAGCCCCGTCAGAGGAGATTATGAGAAGGTACAAGAAATCAAACATTCATTAAGTACCGACTATTAGTTTATTCAATTCTTACAAAAATCTTTGAAGCCTTCTTTCCATCTGATGGATGGAAAAATGGAAGCTCAGGGAGCTTCAAGTCACACAAAGATAAAACAGGCTTTGATCTCATGCACCAGTGGTTCCCAAAGTGTGGCTCCCAGAGCACAGCAGCATTACCAGCAACTGGTTTACAAACGCAAATTCTCAGATTCCCTCTTCCTCTTCCTGCTAAACAGTCATTCTGGGGTAGGGGGCTCAGCATTCTGAATCTAACAACCTCTCCTTGCCCAGATGTGGATAATTTTCCAGGACATTCAGCTAACAGGCAAGAAAGCACAGCCTAAAACTGTGATTCCCAAAATGTGTCCCCCACAGCACCCAAACTAACCTCATCTGGCACTTTGTTAGAAATTAAGTCTTGGGCCCCACCCAGAGCTGCTGAATGCAAACCTCAGGGACTGGGGACAGTGTCACAGCAAAACCTCAGGGCATTCATGCACAAGAAATTTGGACGGTCGCTCATTGCTTTATTTCCTGGTCCAGGAGGGAAGGATGGCCTAAGCAAAGGAAACTGTGAGTACTTTCCAGTGGGTCACTATGCAACACTCCTGGCTTGCCCAAGTATAAAAAGGGTAGGATTCTATTTCAATGTGTTATCTATTCATGAAGGCTAAGTGAGAAGAAAGGTGAGAGAAAGAAATGTGAAGATGAAAAGACCCAGGGGAGGATCCAGAGTGCTGCAAGGGGAAATGGAGAGGCTCTTTGTAGTGGTATTTGTGTGAGAAGATAGGGAAAAACAGGGGCTACCATGTTTTTCTATCAGGTTTGACTTATTCCAAAAACAACACAGATTAAGTAACAGGCAGACAAGTGGGCTCAGGTAGTCACCAAATTGAAATCCATTGGAAGAAGAAACATAAGAGAGCAGGGAGCTCGTCTTTGCCTCTTGTGGATGGGAAGATGCGGCTGCCTCTGATGAACACTATCATATGTGAAGCACCAATTCAGCACCTAGCACTTAGTATGTGCTCAATCAATAGTAGTTTCCTCTGCCTTGCTCTTCTACTGTTTTACTTTGTTTCAAATATAGATTGATAGTAGTAGGTACATGAAGATTTATAAATAAATTGGATCACACTATTCTATTTTCTTATTTTCTCTATGCATTTTTTGCATGGTACTGGTGCTTAAACCCAGGGCTTTTGCACTGAGCTACATTTCCTTTTTAAAAATGTAAACATTTTAAAAGTCCTTTTTAAAAAAAAAATTTTTTTTAAACTTTGAGACAGAGTCTTGCTAAGTCACTGATTTGCCCAAGCTGGGCTCAAACTTGTGATCCTCTCAGAGGGCTGGGTTTAGAGATGTGTGCTGCCATGCCTGGCTCAGATGCAATTTTTAAAAATATTTTCCATCCATTGTTGAAACCATGGGTATGCAGGGCCAAGTGCACTTCCCCCTGCCAGCACACAATCCTCAGTAGCCTAAGCCACCCGGGTCCCCAGTACAGACTTGGCCTTGCTGGCTCCTTCGTGCATGGCCTAACAGAGCCCATCGGAGAACCCTCGCTGCCACTCACAGGATCAACAGCTCTATTCGCATAACCTTGGCTCCTGTCCAGCAGACTCCACAGCTAGGATGTCTAAAATCAAATTAATTTTGCCTTCACCAGTATGATTGTCAATAAAAAGTTATTATTCAGCCAGTAGATGTTTTAATTATCCAAATGTCAAGCCCTGTCACTTCCATTAGCACTCTAATGGTCCTAATGGAAAGTGTCCTGCGAGAACCTCAGGAGAATCCTGAGCCCTGCTCTGTCCCCAAAGAGAGCCCCTCCCACCACCTACACTAACTACTCCACATTCCCTTCTTCAGGTCCCCAGAAGAGAGAAGTCTCATTCACTCTTGAAGAGCATTCTATGTACCCTGAGATTCCTCTGTCCAGCTGGAATTTCTCTTGCTGATTTGCAAGAACAGTAGACACTTGTGTGCAGACCATAATGTAGAGGGACTCTAAACATCATCTTGTGGGGCCCTGTGACAATCCCAATTCTGCTACTTGCTCACCAAAACATTCAGCTCCTTTGGGTTTGCCTACAGTGTAACAATGGTCATACATGTGTGTATGTGGTGCTAAGGACTGAACCCAGAGCCTACCCAAGGAGCTACATCTATAGCCTTTTCTTTGAAATTTTGAAACGAGGTCTCCCTAAATCACATAGCTTCCCAGACTGGGCTTGAACATGCAGTCCTCCTGCCTCAGCCTTCCAACATGCTGAGATGCATGTGTGCACCACCACCTCCAGCTGAGGATGGTCATACTTTTATGCAAGATGATATACTTGAGGCATTTACCTCAAAGACTGGCACATACTCAGCTTTTGATGTATTGGTAGACTTCAGTTTTGCTGATGGTCATGCTACTGTTATTATTTTAAAGCATCACAGAGCAGATTCAGTGAGATTTCCCCTATCTGACTCCCTTTCCTGACTCCTCACTCTGTTACTCCTCTAATGTACCACACATAGTTTATTTTACTTCCTTCATTCACAGTTTGTTGATTCAATCAACATTCATTTGTTGAATGCCTATCACATTCCAAAACCTGCCTTCAGGCTGGGGATGCATGAAGAAAATAGACAAGGTCCTTGTCCTCATAAAGCTTAAAGAAGGAGAGTGGAATATTTATCAAATAATCATGCCCATACTGAAACAAGCATTTGAAATTATGATGGATGCAATAAAGTAGATTACAAAGCACGATGAGAGGAATCACAGAGGGGACCCAACACGACTGCTCAGTCAGAGAAACACAGGTTTTAAAGCAGTTTTGAGGGTGAAATTGCATTTCTCCAAGTGGACACAGAGTCCCCAGAGGAAAGGCATGGAACTGTTTCCCAAGAGCTAGCCATTTCCAACCAAGACAAGATACTTACTGGTGAGTAAGGTTTGTGAAGGAACAGATGGCTGGATGGGTATGAAGATATCTACCCTCAGTTAGTAAACCTGCCCCTGGCCTCTGGCCCCTTTCTCCCTCCCATTCCTGTTTCCTGCATTAGGTTTTCACCTTCCTTTGCTCTGCTTCTCAGCAGCCTCTTGGACCCACCCCAAGATTATATCTGGAGTCATGAACTACACACCTCAGAGAGGCCTCCCAGGGTGCCATTTCTTCTCAAAAACCCTTTGTAGCCAACATCTTACTCTCTTCCTTCCCACCACTGCCTCTCCACCCAAGCCCTCATTCCTACATTGACACCACTCCAACCAAGGGAGTTTAGAAATGGAAAGCCACATTAAGTCAAAGCCTTGGGAAACCTGGCACTGTGCAGAGGTGAGTACCTTATCCCAGGAAGGAGGCTTATGGCTGAGTCATCTTTATGGATACATCAAATGGCAAGGCCTTGGGCAGGCAGGGAGGACTAGATGCCTTCTGGTGTGCTGGGCACAGGAGGGACACTCAACAAATGATAAACAACATGAGATGAGGCAGCAACTTGGAAGCCTGAGCAAAGCACTCAGTAAAAACTTCCTCCTGCACTGGGGCTGCTGCCTGGCTGGGACATCGGACATCTGCGGCCTACGCCTCCAGATACCCTGGAACAGAGCCCTTGCTGGACTGTCACAGTGAGCCAAGGAACTTTATCCTGTTGGCACAAAGCAGGTGGGTCTCCTTCAGCTTTGTCCTCTTAGCTTGGGGCTCTGGGATAATTGTGAGAATTTGCACTCCATTGTGGGTTCTAAGGGTAGAGGCATGGCAATACAGAAAGTCCTTCCACTCAGGGAACTTTATCTCAGTTGGGGAAAAAAGAAACAAATCAGTTCCTCATCCAGCAGGTCCCAATAGGTGCTGCAATGACAGATAAAACAAGGTTGGGCAAATCAAGGTTAGGGAAGGCCTCTGCCATCTTCCAAGCATGAGCAGTTCCTCGGTGTATGCTAAAGTCTTTCCCTCCCCTCCTCTCCACCTGCCAGCAGCCACAGGTGCTAAAGAAGGAGTCAGAGACCAGGATGCCCACCTCTTCTGGAAGCTCGGGAGACAAACAGAACAGAGATAACTCCGAGGAAACTGTCAGAGCCCATGTCACCAACAAATCCTGTCGGCAAGCCACTGGCTTCACATGCTCTCAGCTTATAAACTAGAAGAGCTGACATGATTGGGTTAAGAGCAAGAAAGTTTTAGTGCAAAATCCTTTAAGGACTTAAGTTTGTCTTTAACTCTAGGAGTAAGATGCACTTGGGGGACATGCATTTGACTCTAAAGTCCCATTTACATGAGTCAACAAGTCTGTGCAAAACTCTTAAAGATGCTCATCAATGAATTACCAACAATAAAAACCTGAAAGCATTTTAAGTTTCAAACAATTAAAACTGCATTAGATTTCTAACTTACAAGTGGTGAAGGAAAAGCACAAACAAGAAAATAAAGACTACGTCCTAACCTAGATAACTAGGAATAGTCATAATTAAATAGTTGGCTCCTTTTTTTCTATGTATTCCCATGAATTTTTTGGTGTCAATATAAAACAGAGATTATATTGAATATATTGACCTTTTTCTAGGTAGCCAATATTCTAAATATTTCTCATGCCAATAAATATTGTTTTACAACATATTTTAATGGTTTCATAATGTTTCATTATTTGAATAAACTGTGGTTTATATAACGGATTCTTTATTGTTGGGTATTTCAGTCATTTCTAATTTTCCATTTTTAGAAATAGTGCTTCAATACACAACTTTGTACATGAACTTTTCTGAACATCTTTGATTATTTCCTTAAGGTAAGAGAAATGCCAAAATGTGGAATTGTTGAGTCAAAAAAACTATCCGTTTTTGAAAAATACTGTCAAATAGCCCTCCAGAAAAGTTATACCAGTTTATTTCCCTACCATAGGAGAAAAAGAACTCCCTTTTATCTAAAACACCATGGATTGTGTGTTTTGTCAGTTTAATAAGGGAAAACAGAATCTCGTACCTGATTTAATTAGTGTTTCTTTGATCCCTACTTAAGCTGAGCAAATTTCCATGTTTATTAGCCATTTTACTTTTCTTTTTAATTCTGGGAATTGCCTGTTCCTGCCTTTTGTTTACTATTTTTCCAATGAATTTTTAAGACTTTATCAGATCCCAAAGGCAATTTGTAAAAGAGTTACTCCAAAAGCTGCCATGGGCCTGAGGACCAAACATCACTTATCAAAGTCCCATAATGATTTGGTACTTCCAATCTCAGGGACAAAAGGACCCCAGATTGGTGGAGGGAGGAACTGAGACCCAGAGCAAAAACATAGGAGCCAGTCCCTGGCCTGGGTTTTATCCGTGCCGAACACCAGTAGATCAGAAAAACAAGCATGGTACCAATTGACTCAATGTGGCAGAAATTTGGCACCTTCATTGGAAAAGGAAGGAAAGTGAGCACACACAGGTGCAATGGCAGGACCATTCTAGCCAGGTAAGTCCAAAACAAAGACTTAACTCTCAATAATAGAAGTGTCAATATGTGGCAGCTTAAGTCTCTGAGAGTTACTGTGCATGGTTCCCCTTGCCCTAACACTAAGCCAGACAGACTGGGTTGAATTAGCCAGAATGGGAGCTCTAAAGCACAGCTGTGCATAGTTCACCTCTAGCACTGACTGGCAAAGGGCAGCTATGTAGGTTGGAAGGAAAATTACTTTCCAAAGGATTGTTGAAATCTCCCTCCCACACAAGTGCGCCTGGCCTTGCTGCTCCAGGCCTCCACATATGGAACCTGGAAATGAAGTGGAAAGCCTCATGGTCTGGATCCAATGACATGCCCAGGCTCAGCAAGGAACACAGGGGTAGGATAAGGTGGGGTGCTGAGAGGTGTCCCACACCTGCTACACAACCAGGGAGCAGCCCAACATGCACCTCTGCCTCTCAGAGCCTTGGAACTGTGCAAACTACTGTCAAACATTGCCCAGTCCACATTCCACGATCTCACTGGTTGATGGTGTTTCCCACTCAGAGCCCAGACACGCTAGCCTGACAAGGCTGACTCCATCTCTTCCAGCAACTTTCAGCTGCCTGAGACATGCTCAGCCCTTTTCTGGAAGCCTGGAGGCTGGTCATAGACACTCTGTCTCCATGCATGTTTCCAAAGTGTCAAGCCCTCTGAATGAGAAAGGATGAGAAAGAGTGTGGGTCATGCCTCTCTTTCCAAATAGCCCTCCAATCCCATTGTGTTCCCACAGTGGTGAAGACAGGGGCTTAAGCAGTTGTTCTACATAAGGTGGCGAGAAGTACCTGAGGCAGGCCAGGCTCGCTTGTTCCTCCATGTTTAAGAGCCCCCCAACTCCAGCACCACCTTATTCTGCATTCAACCTCTCTGATGACTTTAAAGGCATTCAATCAGAACTCACTGGAGTACCTCCACTCTGCTGTGACCCTCTGTGCCACCAAAGCCCTGCTAAGGAGAAGAGACACTGCTTTTCCTTTCTGAAGTTGGCTTTCCCCACACCTCACTGCATCTGGCTCTGTTTTATCCCCACATCAATAGTCTCTGCCCTCAAACTCACAATCACTGTGCTAAAGGGGCTGCCTGACAGGGGTACTCCTTGACATTGGGGAAGGAGGAAAAGATGATGATTTTGTTACTTTTTAATGAACAAATTATATGCACACAATTAAAAGCATCAAGAACTCTGATCTTACGTGCATAATTCAAGATATGTATATATCCTTACGGTACACACCTATGTCAACACTGCCAGATGAGAAGGCAACACACTTCTAGCATGCAGGAAAGTTCTCTCCTGCCTCCTCCCAATAGTTACCATAGGAACAACTATTTGACATCCATCAACACCGATTAATTTTGCTTATTTCTGAACTTCATTGTAAATGGAATGACATCACATGTTCTCTCTTGTGTCTGGCTTCACTCAATGAACTAATGACCATGAAATACTTACTAACTCTGCAGGTGGCACCAAGACCCAAGGGATTTAGTGAGTCCCACGTTAGAACCCTGCTTGTACTTTCAGACCGTGTGCCAAGGAGCCCTACAGGTGCCACTAGCAAAAGGAGGGGAGGGCAAGGGGATCTGATTGTGGCAGCAGGTGTCTAAAGCTGATGAAGCTCTTTCTGTTTTATACAGGGGACTTCCATTAAAATTTCTCTTTTCCAAAGTCTTCTAAATGAAAACCACAATAATTCTGTTTCAGAAGGTTTTCAGAATCCGTTCAAACATGTATTTTTCTGCTCCTTGGTAAAAAGTTGAGAAGGAAGAATAGAAACACCAATGATGTCTGAAGGATTTCAGGTGAGAAAAGCAGATCCCCTTTCCAATATTTTTATTCCTATCCTGAGACCAGAAGCCTTCTCTTGACAGCAAGCATAGTATCTTAGAAATTCAACACCGTAGACACTAGCCCTCTGCCCCACCCAGCATAGCCCTTTCCCTCCCAGACACCAGGGGGTGGTGTTTCTAACAGCTCTGTCTGAAGTAGATATTTTTGTTGCCTGGAAGGTTAAAACAGGATGAGCCAAGATAAGATGGTTCACAGTCAAGAAGGAGTGGGCAGCAATATCCCACATGTCCATGTGGTACATGTCAATTTTTCTTTCCCCAGCAGGTTCCAGGTCTTTACAGGACTTAGATATTGGCCTATTCCCCTTTCTAAAGTCACAAGGAGATCTGCATGGAACAATTCAATGAAGAGCAAAAGGACTGCAGGCTCCAGGAGTAAAGAAACCAACCTAGGATTTGCACTGTGGTCCTTGGCTCTTAGCCCTATCACTGGGGGAGGGTAAAGGAGGGGGGACGGGGGGACAGGCTTCCCCAGTCATCTATAGCCTCTGATTCTGTCCCAGATCCTAGCAGAGACAAACACACATTTTGACAAACACTCCTCCCTTAATTTGGAAGCCCCTGTGGACGGCAAGGGAAATTTAATCCATATGTCTCTGATTCGTTTGTACTTAACTCATCAACATGTTGTTTCGTAAGACCTGTTTCGTGTCCAAGCGCCTTTTTTTGAAGCTCTTAAAACTGAGTTTTTTCTTCGAAACAGGAAATCATGCTGTGCCAAGAGAAAAGGAACTTGAACCCTCAGAGGTTCAAATTGGGTTCAAAGCTCCTGCTTCCCAGAAGACCCCAACAACTGGAAGGGAGACCCGTGCCCCCTTCCTCCCCTACACCATACCAGGGGACAGAGGTCCTAACAGCAGCCAAAGCTGATGGGGGTAACCTGGAGAAAGAGCAGAATTAGGCCATTGTAGGGTAAAACTGTTATGTTCACAGCCAGGGCAGAGACCTCAGAGGCCTGCAGGCTGCAGGAGGAAGGGAAACCAGGCCAGGAGTCCGTTCTGCCCCAGTAGAAGCTGCATTTTGAATCCAACAGAATCACTGCAAGCAGGTTCCTCTGGAAATGACCCAGGGCACTGGTCTGAGTTCATCTGCGGGCTTGGGCAAGGTCTCCAGCATAATGGTGAACATAGCTGGTCCAAGCCAGATGGGTGGGAGGATGACCCCATTCCAGCCTCACCTTACCTCTCCCTCACTGTCCTCACCTTGTGGAGTCTCCTAGATGGCTGCACATGTACAGTGACATCCCTCTGCCCTCTGGTCCAGAAGGCTATCAAGGAGACAGTAACTGAGCAGTTCCCTGCACATCCTGGAGCCACCATAATCTCTGGCTGGCATGTGGACAGCCATACCCTCTCCTGAGCACAAGGACCATGGGGTCACAGCATGTGCACACTCTGATGCCAGTGAGTACACACTTTGCTCACACTGAACAGTTCAGATAATCTACTTGGGGACTGAAAATCTTTGACAACTGCCCTAGAGAGGAAACAGAGAATTAAGTGGAAATTCTCATGTTAACCAATACACAGGGTCAAAAGGGCAGAAAACAAGCTCACCAATGTTAGATATGGCAAAAGCAACTTCAGTGCAGCAAAGTAGCTATAGTGAAGAAAACCCCAGAGCCATCTCTCCTCCTACAAGAAGCAGGTTTGATGCCCAGCACATGGCTGTGAACTTAGGAGGATAGGGATGGGCTTTCAGAGGGAAGGACACCATCACCTACAACCAGGAAAGCAAATTCCAGTGTAAGATACTGAACAGACTTTCAACAATGTTCATTTCCTGCTTCCTCCCTGCCCCATTTTGGGCTTGGCTGGGTGACTTGTTTGGGGTAATAAAATGCAAGGAAAGTGACAGTAAGAACCCCGAGCCAAGCAGTAAGAGGTGTAACATGTTTCTGCACACCCTTTTACAATGTGCCACACACCACAAGAGAACGTGACCCAGTCAGGCGTGGTGGTACACACCTATAATCCCAGTACGCACACAGGAGGCAGAGGCAGGAGCATCATGAGTTTGAGGCCAGCCTGGACTACATAGTGAGATCCTGTCTTTAAAAAGCAAAAACTGAAAGAGAATGTGTCCCGGTAGGCAGGATCCCAGACTGAGAACTGTGGGACCCAACAGAACATAATACAAAACCTGGAGCCAAACTTAGGCAAACCCAGCTGGAATTTGCTAAACCCAGCCCACAGACCAGGAGGGAACTAGAAATAAATGCTTGTCAGAAGCACAGTTTTGGGGTAGGGTTGTTACCAAGCACTCTACAGTAATAGCTGACTAACACACATGGTCTCAATCTCAAAAGCAGACCACAGAACAGCAGTGGTGTCAGATCTGCCATCCATCCACGATCCGCCCAGCCAGTCTTGTCCCATAAAACCAGTCTGTAGCAGCTGAATCTTCTCACTTTGCTATTGTTAGTTTACTCCTTTCTTGCATAACCATCTAGTGAATAAAAACTGCTGGTCTGTAGGGATATAGTGGTGAATGGAAACATGACTACAGTCTTAACACATGTATAAGTTACTGGGGAGAGAATGATAGTACAACATGATGTAGATGGAGACAATGGCAGAATACGCCTAGGGCATCAAGTCTGAAAGGTGCAGTTAACAAAAGCACAGAGTGGAGAGCAAGAGTGGCCAGGACTGACTGGGAGGGCTTCTTGGATGGGACTGATCTCTGATGCCTGAGTCGTAATCAATAAGCAAGAGTGCAGAGAGCCCTACCAATGAACCACCGCACTCTAAACCTCTGGAGCCACTGCCCAACTTCCCTACTCCATGTAGCACACACAACTGCTTCCACTGTTTAAGAAACTTTTATTGAACACCTACTATATGACAGACCTGCTGATTCGGTAGCCACCAATGACCTGGGACTATTGAGCACTGGACAGGCAGCTGGGTTAATGTGAGATGTGCTGTAGTTGTAAAAGCACACAGGATTTCATAAACAGGATGGGTGGAAAGAGATTTAAAATATCTCACTTTATACTGGATAGCATGTTGGAGTGATGATATTTTGGACATACTGAGTTAAATAAAATGCATAATCGGAAATAATGTCATCTGTTTCTTTTATCTTTTTAAATACAGCTACTAGAAAACTTGAAATTGCACGAGTGGCTCTTGTTATATTCCAGTGAAACAACATTGCACTGGACTTTCAATCCAAATTTGGCTACATATTAGAATACCCCCTGGGGATCGCATAAAAATTTTAAGGCCCAGGCAGTATGTGCCTGAGATCAGTAATGGGAGAATCTCGGGGCTGGGACGCACATATCAGTAACTGAGGCACCCCGAGATGGCACCCATGTGAGAGAAAGGCTGGACACTACTCAGTCCTTGTGGTTGACTTTGGGAAGCACAAGAGCACTGAGTCCCAGGGGCAGAGACCCAGCTCCGCACAGATCCACCCACCCCAGAGGGGCTGCTGGGAAGGTCAGAGGAACACCGCTCTTGTTGCCTGGGGCAGTTGCAAGCTATCACCTCAGTCCTCAGTCTTTGTCCTCATCTGAGGGTCCTTGCACAGCTCGCTTGCTGCAGCTACCAGGAAGTCAGCTGTCCAGTGAGCCAAGGCCGATCCAGAAAGCCATGGCTGCCTTCCAGGCTCAGTCCTTCCCAGCGCTGAAATTGGATGTTTTAGCTACTTAATCTCCTGCGCACACTTAGCAGGAAAATGGTTGCACTCCTGTATTAGATCACAGAGAGGTTTCTAGCAAGAGAATACACACACACACACGCACACACATGCACACACACGCAGTTTATCTGAATATTAACTGAGTGTGATGTGAGGATAATGTACCAATTAGCAGCTCAAAGTCAGCCTCCCAGAGGCAAAGTGGGCACCCCAGGGAGTCACGAATGCATGTGTGTGTGAAGTGAGATCTGGTGCAGTGGAGTAAATAAAGTTCCAAAGCTGAAAACAGGGAGGCACTCAGGGCCTCTCAGAACAATGCAGCCAGGTCTTCCTCCTCCCAGGGCTTCTGCAGTTGGTGCTGGGGAGTAGCTGGTGAGTCCCTGAGGGGCTGCTGCCTTGGCCTCCTCTTCCATGCCTTTGCTCCCACTCAGGCCCTCTTCCTAGAGGCACAGTCCCTGTTGTCACTTGGCCCCACAAATTCTGGGGCTTCTGGGCCACGGAACACAGAACACCCCATGAATGCAGGGCAGGAAGAAGACGTAGGAGTAGAAACCAATGGGTAAAACACCAGGTGACTCCCAGACTTCTCACAGAGCAAGGGGTGGGGAGGGAGAGCGAAAGAGGCACCAACCCAAATCACAGCATTCCTTAGAAGGGGACAGAAGCACCAGTGCCTGGTGGCCAGGGCACATCATACAGCCACAGGAGATGGTCACCTTGTCATTGTGGTGGTGGCTTCATGGGCACACGCAATGTCAAAATTTCAAATCAAATGCTTTAAATATTTCCAGATGATTGTGTGTCAACTGGGCTTCCACGGGTCTACTAAAAACAATCCATGCCAAGCTAGGAGACCTTGGATAAGGCATGGGACTTTCTGGGCCTTGGTTTCCCCAATGTAAAGTGGATACAATAAAAGTACTTCATCAGGGGGCTGTTGTGAAGAGAACCAGCAGAATGCTAAGCCAAATGGCCATCTTGGGAATATCTGCTCCTGTGTGTCATACAGTAATAATAATAGTTATTAGTATAGTGACAATACAAGGCAGCAATATGTTTCTATTAATCCACATGCCTCTGCAATCTCCCACAAGGAAGACAGACTCCTGTCCCCTTAGCCTGGGAAGGAGAAATAAGGAGATGGAAATATTAAGAATAGTTTAATACGGGCCAGGGATTTAGCTCAGGGGCACTGTGCCTGCCTGGCAAGCACAAGGTCCTGAGTTCGATCCCTGTTACCAAAAAAAAAAAAAATAGTTTAATAGTAATGACATAGTACAAGTACTAATAGCAATAGCACGTAGAAACAGTAACATATATAATGTCAATGTATGTAATATAGCTATATCAGCATATATAATATATATTACCAAAATAATATATAGTGATAAAATAGAGGTCATATAGTGGCAATAACAGTAATAATCATTGTTGAATCTGGGCATGTGGAAGTGGTCAGGACAAGCATGGGTTGAGAAATGAACTGGCAACCAGAGTTGAGAATTCATGAATGTGGCTTCTATCTTAGAAGATCCACAGCAGGCAGAGAAGGGTTAATTAAGCAGGCAGGTATTACAAAGCACTCAATCCTGGCCTCTCTGTTTTCCACCTGTGGGGTCCTGGGCAGGTTGCTTAACTTCTCTGACCTTCAGTGTCCCGATGTATACAATGGGGCTAACTAGACTACTGCCTCTGAGGCTCACAGTTGGTGTCCAGTGGGAAAATTCATGCTCTGTGCTTAGCACAGTTCCTGGCCCAGAAAGCTGGTTCTTTTCATCCTCCATTTTCATCATCAAAGCCACCAGAGCCAGTGGTGCCCTGGCTTGGGGCTCAGTGACATCTAGGCTGCCCTTTCTGGTGTGATGGAGGGAAGATGGCTCTGGATACCAATGTCCCTGCATCCAAATCCAACCACCACTTCCTGGCTGGAGGCTTGGAGCCCATGACTCAACCTCCCGAGCCTCAGCTCTGTTGTCTGTAAAATAACATAATAACCAAGAGCCTTACAAATCCATGCTATTTTACCTATCCACCCCTTTTCTAGAAATCTAGTCCAGGGAAACAATCTGAGACGTACACAGAGATTTATGCACAATGACATCCATAGACACATTTCTAAAATAGGGAATACCCAGGGAAAATTGAAATGTCTAAGCCCAGAGATTTATTACATTGTGGCACATCAAGTGATTTAACACTGCTCACCCATTAAAAAGCATGTTGCCAAAGACAATTTAAAGGTATGGGGGAAATGTTTGTGACATATTCTTAAGATGAGAAATGGTTCACCATTTGCCTTAAGCCATCTACGATGAGTTGGGAAAGATGGCCCCTCTAACGGACACTGCCTCTGGACTCCTCCTCCAGCCTGGCTTGACTGCTTTTGACCAGGGTGCAACCTGCACAACTGTACCCAGAGGACCTTTCTGTTTCACCTTGGACCCTGCAAGGGTCCCATGCAGCAGGCAGAGTGGCCCCTTCTAGAACAGTCCAGCTCCTGTCCCTCCCTGTGTTGGACACATCACAGGCTCCTAGTCCTACAGAATGGCTGCCAGAGTCTTCACCATGGCCTCAAAAGCCCTATGTGGCCTTGCCCTATAAAAGCTCATGGATTTCCTACAGCCTCCCCGTTCCTCCATTCCAGCCACATTATCCTCCTCACTGTTACTTGATTGTGCCAGATACAGTCTCACCCCAGGGCCTTTGCACTGGCAACTTTCTCTGACAGAAATGTTCTTTTCCAGATAACTACATGACTCACATCTGACAGATTTACTCAGATAACACTTTTTCCATTAGGACTTTTTCAATAGCCCTCCTATCAAAAATTATAGTTTCCCTCCAACACAGGGTCCTCTGTCCCAGTTCTATTTTTTTCTAAAGAAAATGTTAAAGCGTTTATCACCATCTGACATTTCATGCACTTCACTTATTTGATAAATTATTTATTTCTCCTAATGTGAGCTCCCCGAGGCCAGGTTATTTTTTTTTTTTTTGGCTTTTTTGTTTTTGTTTTTATCTATATTATTCACTGCTATACCCTGCTCCCATATAGGAAACAGTTCCTGGTACCAGAGAAATGCTTAATAAATTTCTGTTGCATGAATAAGATAGACTCAGTATAATCCTATGTTACTTTTATATAAAGTGAAGCATGGATAGGAATTATCTCTGAGTGGTAGAAAAGCAGATAATTATTACTTTCTGCCTGTGCCTTTCTGTATTTTCTGAAACTTCTACAAGATTACACTATCTGGTATCTTCAAAGGAAAAATGCTGGGAGGATTAGTTTTTCGTGGGTGGTGCCTAGTGAGTAAAGACTCTCCTTCCCACGTTAGACATGGCACTTTAAGGAAGATAAAGTCACTGTCTAGGTAATCTTGGAGGTCACAAAAGAGAATAAAGCAACGTCCACTTTTATCAGTAAAAACTCAAAGGATATCCCTGCCCAAACCCCTACCTCCTCTGCCCAGGCAGTAGGTTCCTGGCCTCCAGACCAAGACTTGCCTTGTCCAGCCAGCCCTCCTGGGGGCTGAGGCCTGTCCTTGTGCCCCTTAAGGACCCAGACCTCCCTGTCCCTATCATGACTGCTCACCTGATCACCACCTCTCATTCTGTCAAGCTGGATGATCCCCCACCCCGACCCCGACCAGGTCTCTGTTCTTGGTGTCTTTCCTGTCAGGAATGCTGTTCCCCATCTGCAAGGTACATCACCTCGCTGCTCAGCAGGCCTTTCTTGGAGGGCTTTCCCATCCAGAGGAGCTCCCTGGCCCGGCCAAAGTCCTGCACCCTGGGAGAACCACCTGACCTGGAACATGGTCCTGTGTTTACTATCTCTCCTGTGCCTCCTCCACTAGGATGTAAGTTTCATGAGAGCAAGAACAGTTTATTTATTGCTAAATCCCAGTATGTAAACTACTCAGTACCTAGTGAATGCTCAAAAATGTTAAATGAATGAATTGAAGAAGAGAAGGAAGGAAGGAAGGAAGGAAGGAAGGAAGGAAGGAAGGAAGGAAGGAAGGGAGATAAGCAGGGAGGGAGGCCAGCCCTAGGCCACAGAGATAGAGATTCTTCTGTAAAGATCTACAGACAGAGTGAAATCTGCTTATATCTGCTCACTTGCCATCCCCCATAGAAAATCCTTAATGCAAATCCTCTACAAATGGTCATGACTGCCAATCTATCCAGCCACCCCTAGGGGTACAATACCAAAGAAATAAAGGAGTTCACAATACCAGCCCACTGGTAACTTCCGGGACAATTTTCCATTTGCTGTCCTCCTCCATTTTCTTCTCCTTTGAGCCTCCTCCCTAAGCACCAAATGCTGACTGCTCTTCTCTATCTCCTCCACCCAGGACACAGGCATCTGGCTTCCAGCCCTGATTAGCATAGAAAGTATGGCTTCTAGGACAGCATGGATGTGGTCCTCTGTCCTCCCCATCTGTGAGTCTGGTGCATGGCGGTATATGCTTGGAGCATCTGACCAAGATTCTCACCTTTTAAAATATCAGCTACACCCATCTGAGGAGAGATGCTGATTTCCTTAGTCCTAAACTTTGTCCCAAGTATCTGTGACCCAGAGAAACACCAGAGTCTAGAGGAGTGGATACTTTAACCTCTTCTCAGATGTTGGTCACAGCTCTTACAGCCAAATTACGAATGGAACTATATGCAGCTTAATTTTAATTTTCCTGATAAAAGAAAGGGCAAGAATGGTCAAGCCTCTTGTTAAATTTATGCTTAAAAGGAGACTTTGGAAGGACCAGAATACAAGCGGAGAATAAGGACAGATTCATACTATCTTAAAGCTGGAAAAAGAATTAGCAGAAATGGCAACTCTATGTCAACCATGACCAACTGGTAGGAGATAAATAAACCACTGTGATGAGAATTATTCTGTGCCTGAATCCAAGCCTAGGCATCCTGTGATCCATTAGTGATTTCTGCCATGGGCACAACAGAGAGATCCCACATCTGACCCACATCAGTGGACTGGAGGGAAGGGTAAATATTCCTCACTCATGGCTCTTGAATTCTTTATATTTTCATGACTCATCTGTCAGATGAGTGCCTCCAGTATTAGGAGCAATTCTCAGTGTGCCAAAACTCCACCCTTTTCTGTCATACTCAAAAAAATATAACAGAATGTAAGTAAGTGAAAGCACTGTGAATCTGCCCCCAATTTATTAAGAGGTACATCTTCTGCAAAAGCCAGCATTTTAATATCGGTAACAAATTACTTGCATCCTATCTCACAGTGGATCGTACATCACATCACAACGAGGCAAATCAGAACCATGTCACTCAGGTTCCCTCCAGCCTCACAGAGGTATAGCAACACCCAAGAGCAGCCTGCCAGGCAGCACGTTTCTACTCTGCCTGTGGCTTGGACCCAGCTTCAGGCTCCTTCTCTAAACAAGGCCACATCCCCCTGAGTAATTGGAGCTGACCAGGCAAAGGAAAAACAATTGCTGACTCTGCCACACAGTGTCCTCCTTGAAGGGCCAGGTCGGACTTCAATAGCTGCAGCTTTGTAACTAGTGTCACCTGCAAGACTTTCACTGCCTGGCCACAAAGGTCAGGACCTCAGGGTCCTCTGCCCTGGACATATTCATGTACTTGCTGCACCTGGAGTCCTCTCGGGACAGAGCCTGGTTGAGCGTCCAGTAGGAAAAGGTGGACTTTCCCATTCACGGCCCATGTGCAGCCAGGGTATTGTCTCTCTTGAGAAAATGAGGACATGGGTTTGCCCAGACAGGAAGAAAGTGTCTTACTTTACTACAGCTGCCATAACAAATTTCCACAAACTCAGTGACTTAAAACAACAGAAATTTATTCTTTCATAGTCCTGGAGGCTGGAAGTCAGAAATCAGCTTTACTGAGCTGACACCAGTGTATGCAGGCTCTAGGGGAGAATCTGTGCTTTGCTTGTTCAGCTTCTTTCCAGTGGCTGTTGGTCTTCCTTAGCTAGTGACTATATCACCCAATCTTCAAAGCCAACACTCAAATCTCTCCCCCAGCTCCATGTGGCATCCCTCCTGTGTATGATCAAATTGTCCTCCACCTCTCTCTTACAAGGAAATGTGTGATTCTGTTTAGGATCCATTCAGATAATCCAAGATAATCACCCATTGCAAGTCCCTTAATTTAATCACTTCTACAAGGACTCTTTTGTCATTAACAGGTAGTAATTACAGGTTCCAGGAATAAGGTTCTGACTGGGTTTTTTTGGAGGGGAGCATTATTCCACCAAAGACATACTTTTAATTTTATGTGAACATGAATGGTGTTTGTCCCCTTAATAAGGAATCTCAAACAGATGGAGAGGCATTTGGAGCCAAAGAGAAATCTCAATTGGATTGCAAAGTCAAATATCTATTTTCTTCCTGCAAAAAGCCAATTTTACAAGACAAAATCAATAATTATGGTGATATTTAAATTTTTAAAAATTAATTACAGTAAAAGACACGTTGACTTTAATCTCCCTCAAAATTCTCCCTCTCAATTCCAATACACTTAACCCATCATTCTTGCCACTTTCCGAAGAAGCTCTGGAAGTCCTCTTTCATGAGTGTTTTTAGTTGCACTCCAATGGCTGCCTCAATGTTCTGAATCCATTTAAAATGTTTACTTTCATGGTGATTTTGGCATTAAAGAGCCAGAAGTCACAAAGTGCCAGATCTACTAAGGTGGATGAGGACACACTGAAATGTTTTTAGAACCCTGCCTTTCCATTAGATGGCACATGGAAGCAGTATTCACCACATCTTTGGTCACATCTCATAAAGACACTCACAAAAGAGGACTTCCAGATCTGCTTCAGAAAGTGGTAAGAATAATGGATAAGTGAGGCGGAGTATTCTGAGGGGGATTAATGACAATACGTCTTTTACAGTAATATATTTTTTAATTTAAACATTCATTGTATTTTTTATAACCCTTTGTAAGTACAGAAGTGGAGAAAAACAAACACGAAGAGGAAAGCAGGGGAAAAATATTTTCCCATCACCATGGATGCCAACTACAGGTGGCTGAGTCTCAGGACAACATGACTGGGATCAAGAAAGGGAGAGGTCAGCCAGGCTTACTTGCCCAACATGCCTCATCTTTATGGACGGCTGTCAGTTTCTCTGTCTCACAGACAAGGAAACCCAGCCCCCTGCAAGGGCAAGGGGGTCTTCCAGGTCACACAGCCCATAACCAGCAGAATCAAGATGTAAACAGCTTCTCTCTGATCTAAAAGTCATACTGAGCGCCCCACAGTACAACTGCCTCAGTGGATGCACCTGGTCACAGTAATGGCAAATATGAGGTCTAGGCCTGGAGCTAGCATCACAACCACAACAGAATTGGAATAACTGACCCCCAGGGGACCCCTGGACTAGACAGTGGGTTCTCACTCCTGACTCTCTAAGGACTCCTTTAACACACTCCGTGGGCCTTCATGGCTTCTGTCTGCAGTTCATACAGTACTGGCCCTCTACTCATCTTTTGCAGATAAGTTGTTGTTTACTGAATGTCATTGTTTACTGAATGTCTCTAAGCCCATGGTGGGATTAGCTTCTCCAATCCTACAGAAAACGGAGGCTCAAGCCACCCATGTAGGGGAGCCAGATTTGATAGGAGCCCTGTCTGACTCCACGTTCCACCATGCAAGGAGAGTATGTATCCTCAGTTCTGCCCAGGGACACGGGGCTTCTTAGAATGGAAAGCCTTTGGAAAAGGCCATTGAAGGAGATGTTTGTTGCTGCAGGCTTTGGAAGAAAGTGGGCTGTCAAAGGGGTCCTGAGGAAAAAAGGACTCTTCTTCCAGCAGCATCCTCAAAGGAGGTCCCTGCCCATCTCTGGAGAGTGCTGGAAGAATGAGATCATACCCATAAAATACTCTGCCTTCCTGGGAAGGAGGATGATGCGTAGTCTCGGCCTTGGCTGTGCACAGCTTCACAAGCTGTGACCTGGGAGCCATCAGATGCCCACAGTTCTAGCTGACTGAGCAAGGCCCAGTGCCCTGCAGATGTGAATCCACCTCCCTAGACACAAATTACTCTCAGGGAATAGCTTAGACATGGAAAGAATATTGCTTAGTGTTTTCTATCATTGTGAATTAGTGTGGCTCAGATTATGCCCATCTAAATGCATCATAATAGAATGAGTCTGATTGGCCAAATGCTTATTACAGCATGATTAGTAGGAATTTAATGGCCAAATGAGGGTGCAGATCTTGTTTAGACAGGCAGTGGCTCTCTAATACCCTCAGTGGTTGGTACTCAGCTACCACCAGAAGCAGTAATAAAAGTGTCTCATATTCTCTAAGGGGTTCATCATCTTCCTATCGTGGTCACATTCTAGAACTTAATGAGCCCCTCAGAATATGACCTTGTTGGGAAGCCACACAAAGAAATAGGCTTCCTAGAGGGAAAGTCTTAATACAAGTAGTTTCACTCCACCCCATCTTACCAGCAGCTACATCTGACCCAGTAAATGGCAGGAGTCAAAGGGCTGAGCCCAAACTTGCTGCCCCAGATGCTGCCAACCTTCCTTAAGTATGTGGAGTCCTTTCCTCCAGCTCTGAGCTGTTCCCATCAGGCCACAGCCTACCCTCAGGTACCAACACTATCTTGCCATTTTGGGGAAATCTGCCTGGAATTAGTAGGCCAGTCCTTTCACACTCATGTGTTCTCCTACTCAAGTGATGGCAGACCAACAGAAAATCTTCAAATATAAACTGATAAATGATAAAATGATAAAATAAGTGAGCTAGGGCAAGAAACCCATTGAAATTTTAATAAATGGTGCTTTACCCTCTCTCTGGGCTTGGAAGTTTCAGGAATAAGTTTGGGTCTAAAGATTTAGCCCTGGTCATTTTGGTGTCCATGAGACTCATCCTCATGATGCGAATAAAGGTGAAGTTTATTCCACTTTCCCCAAATTCTACTTCAAAGAAACTCACATCTCCAAGTTCAATTCTCTTTCATTTTTTAACTTTTTATTTTTAAGTGATTATTGACCCACAAGAAATTTCAAAAACAACACAAAGAAGTTCCATGCCCCATCACTGCTTCCTCCAATGGTGACATCTTACATAATTATAATGAATGCATTATCAAACTAGGACACTGTCACAATCCTGCTCAAATCTCACTAGAAAGCCTTGTCTCTTGCTGCAGTGGTCACTGTCCATTTATAGCTGTCCAGTATTCATTTTCCAATAGAAACCTGGATTCCTACCAGGAATCATCTTTCCTCCATTGTGTGTAGTATAGAAGCGAGGCTAATTTTAGGAAGCAACCCTCTAAAAGAAAGCCACAATGACCCTGCCTCTCATCCCCCACTTGAAAACCAACAGGGCAACCCTATCTCATCTTAGCCATGCTGTTTTACATGTTGTTAACTGCTCTTCCAGCTTACCACATCATGAAGGAAAATCTTATTTCTTCCCATGTACAAACCTGGCCAGCACTCTCTTCCTGGCCTCATTATATTTTGAAAGCCCCCAACACCTCTCCATCAACTTCCAGTTGTGTGGGTGGCCAGTATCAGCTCCTTTTGCATACACAATGAATGCAGAGTGGATCACCCTTGATTACTATTAACTGAAAATGAACTGGGCTGGGACAGTGTCCATTCAGGAAGAACCGAGAGGCACAGACCTCTACATTACACAGATCCAGAGGCAGCCACGTCTGGATGCTGCTGAGACTGCACCACCCTCCCTTGCCTTGCTTGGTTTGCTAGGAATTTCGGCAGACAGTTCTCAGCAGCCACTCTCCTCCTCTGAACTAGGGACCTCACATCTTTTCTTCTTTGCCTAGGGGCTTTCTCCAGCACCTCCAGAGAGTTCTTGATCCCAAGAAAGTACAACCCAAAAGGTTTGGGGAGTTCACATCACTGTGACAACCCACACTAAAGAACGACAGGGGGTCAGCAAACATATGTCCCAGCCCCTCCACCTTCAGTGGGGATCAATCTGGGTCATGTTCCACTCAGTGTCTCAGATGGTCCCCAGCAGAGTTGAGCTCCAGCTGCCTACATTAATAATCTGTGCCTTGTCACATACTCTTTGCTTTTCCACCTTCCCTTCCTTCCCCTACTGGGTCCCTATGCTTCTGGGAATCACTTCCCAAATCAGACACCTGCACCTCAAGTAATAATCTCAGAGCTGACTCAATCTCAGAGCTGACTCATGGGTGAACCAACACAAAGACAGGAAAATGGAAAAAAATTTAACAGCTTGCCTAATAGGAAAAAAAGTCTGGTAGAGAAGGCTACTAACAATCAGGTACAGAAGTCACTAACCAGGTTTGGCTGGTTAGTGCCACACAGCTAGTGCCATGGGCTCAAATTATAATATTTGGACAATCTGGGTTAAATAAAATATAATATTAAAATTAATTTTGCTTGTTTCTTTTTACATGTATTAATACCTCTATGAGAAAATTTAATATTATATACATGACTGGAATACACGCCTATAAAACAGTGCTGGTTGAAGGAATGTGTGAGATAATAGAATGTTACTGCTGCTCTCGTGGATGCTGTTAATGTGATAAAATGAACATGCCAGAGGACTGTGGAAAGTGCCACAGTCATTTATGTGTCTATCTGGGTAACTCCCAATGTATAAGAATTATTTTAACCCAGTGCAAGAAGAGGAGTAGGAAGAGGTACTTCCATATGCTGACAGTGACTTTTTCAACTGGTCAAACTCTTCTCTAAAGAATTGTTTGTTTGGTTCATTTTGTTTGTTTGTTTTGAGGAGGCACTAGGGATGGAACTCAGAGCCTCACACATGCTAAGTAATCACTCTGTTGCTACACCTCCAGCCTAAAGCATTTAAAAAATATCCTCAAGGGCCGGGGAAGCTCAGTGGTTCCACTGCCTCCCCCCCAAGCACAAGAACCCCGAGTTCGATCCCCGGTACCAAAAAAAAAAAAATGTAAAAAAAAAAACAAAACAATATTCTCACCCACCACCAGAATCTAAGCTGTTTTCCTTGGTAAGCTATCCTAACCAAAGAAAACAATATGTAGAAAGATGTTCACGTCATTGTTATTTATAACAGTATTTACAGATTAAATAACCAATAAAATTTAAATTTTAAATTAAAAGATGGATTTACTTGGAACAAATTGCATGCGATCCTTTAAAATGATAATTACTATAATCGTTATATAATGGTACAAAGACTGTTTATGACACAATGCTATGGGAAAGCAGAGTCATAAAACTGCATCTACAGCATGATAGATATGTAAAAAGGACCAATGTGCCAAGATGTAAACAGTGGTTATTTGGGGTGTCAGGATAAGGGTGATTTACTGTTTTTTTCAACTTCTCAAGTTAGCTTTATAGGCAGTTACTACCTTGATAACAGAGAACAAAGGAAATGACAACTGTCTTTCAAACATAAACTGCAAAAAAGTGTGTGTTTGTTTGCAAAAGCTGCATCCATCTAGAGTGTCCTTCCATTTTGCCAAATCTATGTTATAAAAATGATCTTTTCCTCTGACAAAAAGAAACAAAGGTAAATCTAGTTCAAGCTGCTTGTGAAATGAGGAGGCCACTGTGAGAAGTACTGTTTATATTTGGAAAGTGTACTGTAAGCATGAAAGAGCAAGTGGGGCTTCTAAGGAGCAAATCACACCTGACCACCATAGTGATATCTTGTCCTGATTGACAAATACGAGCAAGTGGCAAGGAGCCCAGGGGCAAGATGAGAGAGTGAGACTTCAGAGCAGTGAGTGACAGGGCATCTACCAAAATCTTCCTTGAAAAATTAATCCAAATTGGCCAGACTATGCATGCTGTCAGCTCCTAAGGCTAACAAGATCATAAGCTTTATTTCCAGGGGCTTATCTTTCAAGACATTCATGAAGCTTCTTCAAGCCTCACACACAAGTCTTGAAGGCACTTGGATGAGGGTAACAGAAACTAAGATGAGATAGAAATACTCACCAGGGGGCAGGAAGCAACAGATCTTAAGATAAATGTGGTTTCTTTCTCGAGCAGAGAGCCCCATGAGCGGGCAGGCTATGGCGAGGTTGGAGTAAGCCTGGAGAAACGTGTTAATGTCTTTATTAACAATCTGGAAGAAGATGTAAACAGAACATTAACTCAGAAGAATAAATCTGCAAGGGCCAGAAATCTAGATGAATAACAGAAAAAGCCAGAAAGGAACAAAGCCAGGAGAAAAGAATCATGGGAGAGATGGAGTGGGAAAGACAGGAACTCATCTCAGGCACAAAATCTATGGAACTGTTAAAAATCTCAGGGATCAGGAGAATAATTCTGTCATGTAATACTTCTTTTAAAATCACAATTAAGACGAAACACCCACTGACTTTCACTTTTTAAATATTGATTGCTGAAAGCTTCATTTCTGGCATCCACTTCAGTTTTGTGCCCAAGGTGAATGCCTTGGGAACAGCCCCTAAATCTTAAAGGGGAAAAACTGAATACAAGGTGGAAGAGTAAGGGCCACCAGAAAGCACCAAGTTGGGAGAGCATTGTACCATGTGGTGTGGGCCCTGCTTAGTCCAGATTAGGGGCTGGAGACCATTATAGAGGTCCATAGAAGGTCGGGGTTGGTAACCAATGGACAAGCATGGGGCAGTCTGTTAGCTGGAAGATGAAGCAACTTAGAAAGAATTCACAGAACCAGAGAAAGCAGTCAAAATGTGAAGCATGGCTGACTTGGAAAGAGGAAGGGAAAATACGGCCTAGGCTGAAAAAAAAAATAGGATGACATGGAGGGGGAACACAGAAAGAAGGTGTTATGGCCACAGTACCTTCTAAAAGGTGACAGAAGCTCATTGCAAGAAGCTAGATGAGACAAAAAGGCTACAATGGTAAATAGTCCCAGTTGGGGCAGGGTTGCAAACTTTGGAATAATTGTACTAACTAAAATTGTTGCTTAGATGCCCAAGTATTCCCTGAAATTCTTAAGAGTTTATAAAATGGGAAGACCAGAATTCACACCAATAAAAGTGCAAAATATTACAATGGAAGGAACATAACATCAGGAGTCAAGAGACTTCATTCTAGCCTTGCTCTGCCCCTAAAAACAGTGTCCTCAGAGAACCCATTTGAGTCTCAAATGCAAAAGCCTCTTGCAGTCTCAAATTTTACACCAAAAATAGAAGACTTAAAAATGCTTTATCTCTTACTCTCGGACCATGTTGACCTAGTCATTACTAAAAGTTCATATAAGCAAAGAATGAACACGGAAAGTGGAAGTGGTGGAGTGAGTTACACACTTTGGGACAACCCATAGCACAGAATCTAGTCCTCAGGCACATGCTGAAAGGCTTCAGGTGGTGGGGAGGGGACTATGGATCTAAGATGACTTGGAGCTTCTCTGGGCCTTTGATCCCAGGGCAGCAATGGGCAGACAAGACCTAGGCTTTGGAAGGTGTGGATTCTTCTGTGAGAATGAAGTGCTCACACTGAATTTCTTAGGTTCTCTTCTGTTTCCCCAAACCCATACTCCCAGCATGATATTAACCAGCATTTAGATATACTCTTTCCTCAGAATCTACTTGGAAAGGTGGAGATACATGGCAAAGAAGTGAAAAGAGGAATCAAGCTCTGCTCCAAAGAATGATTCAAAGGGCTGGGGTGCTGTTGTCTGTGTATTATAATCAATGATCCAGAAAAGACTGATTCTGCCATTGTCCCAGCTCACCACAGGGTTCCCATCTGGAGAGCTACACGCAGGAACTAGTGGCCGGAGGGGAACCAACCATTCCATGGTTAACTGCTGAGCCAGCAGCCTGTGACTTCCCATGGAGAACGCCCATAAACCTCAGGTGGCCCAAACAGAGCTTTCGACCATCTTCTGTGAATTTGAACAAGCCTCAGCTAATTTACCCACCTGACAGCAGCCACAAATTTGTAGGACAGAAAGAGACACTCAGCCAGGAAATGTCAAAGAAGGACATAAGCAAGAGCACATGGCATGAGTACTGACCTTTCGGGCACAGGAAAGTCGCAACTAGCAAAACATAAGCCTACGAAGGAAGATATGGGGCTGGTCCAATCAAATCAAAAACTCCTCTACCCTAAAGGCAGGCTGGAAGGGGAAAAAGGAGATGAGGATCCCCATCCATCAGAACTACAAGGCCTCCCGTCCTGCTGGAGGCCAGCATCTGCCCTGCTCTTAGGCAACAGAATTACTGATGGTACAAGAAGATGCTGCTGACCAAAGAAGCAAAAAATGATGCCCTTGGTGATCCCCCAACATCACAGGCATTTTGGAAGATGCTTCTAATTCCTCACAACCTGCTAAACCTGAATTAAGCATCATTACTTAGACCCCCCCTCCATCTTGGTGGAGTTTTTTGTTTTTGTTGTTGTTGTTATTGTTGTTTTGTTGTGACAGAGTCTCACTATGTAGTTCGGGCTGGTCTTGAACTCACTATGTAGCCCAGGCTGGCCTCAAACACTTGCCAATCCTCTTGCCTCAGCCTCCGAAGTGCTGGGACTACAGGCATGCACCACCATGCTGACCTACCCCCCAAGTTTTCTACAAATTGACTACCTAGAAAGAACAAAAGAAAAAGAAACCTGAAGAACAAAAAATTGTCTTCCAGGTTCTGATAAGAATGTTCCATCCTCCAATAGCCTGCCCAAAAGATCTCCCATAGCTACATTTCCATCAGCATCCTCAATCAGCTGAGGGATACCCTAACTCTAAGCAGAGCATCACCTTTTGAAATCCCACAGCCTCCTATAGCCAGTCTATACTTGCTCAGTAGGTCCTCTGCACAAAGACATAGCACCCTCCAATTATGGCTGATGCAGTGTCTTCATGGTCTCAATTTACTTCTCATGGCCTTTGCTGGTTATACTAAAACCAACAGTTACCTAATCATAAGTACATAGTGCACACAGACTAGAAACTATATGGAATCAATATGCTTAATCCTCACAACAACCTTATGTTATAGGTGTTATAACTCCATTTTACAGATGAAAAACACTGAGGCCCAAGGAGATTAGAAAATATGATGGTTAATTTTATGTATTCATTTGATTATAGAATACACTCATTTAATCAAACCCTAATCTAAGTTTTGTGGTGAAGGTATTTTCTAGATATGATTACTATATCTACAATTAGTTGACTTTTAATAAAGGATATTACACCTTAATAATGAGAATAAGCCTCATGCAACTGATTGAAGTCCTCAGAGGAAGATCTGAGATTTCCCAATCAAGAAGAAACTCTGCCTCAAGACTATATCAGCTCCTGCCTGAGTTTCCAAGTTATTGACCTATCTACCCATGCATTTCAGTCTTGCTAGCCTTCATTATTCCGTGAGCCATTCCCTTACCTCATTCCCACACAGGTAGGTAGGTAGATAGGTAGGTAGGTAGGTAGTAGGTAGCTGACTGGATGGATGGATGAACAGATCTGTTTCCTTCTAGTGTGAGGAAACAGAGTAGAACACAATGATACAACAGAGTGATGAAAAGATGAGGTGACTTAACTTCAATACTGTTCATAGGTTGAAGAGGCAGAAAAGGCTTAAATTGCACAAAGACAGAAACCTCTTTCTTAGCATCAAAACCCCATCTACCCATGCCAGTCTTCCATGATCAATAAAGCCCCAGAGAGGGAAACCACAGGGGACAATGACAGTCAAGGGCAGAAGTCTTTAGTGGCCAGGCCACAAATCTTCCCTGCAAAACAGGTGAGGGATGAGGCATAAAAATCCTTCCATTGCCACCTTTTCCTCACAGAGCCCTCCCTTTCAGTAAAAACAACATCTTCCATCCCCTCTGAGAGCCAAAATGCAAAAGGAGACTCTAGATACATCTAAGAGGCCCTGGCTGGAGCAGTGCACCTGGAATCCACCCCTCAGGACATCAATGGACAGTTTTACACTACAGATATTCCTCTGCGGATCCTTGGCCATTCACTTAGGTTTGCTGTGCTTCTGAATTTCCTCTCGAGTCTCATATTCTTCCTATAATATATCCCCACCTCCCCCAACTGGCATGACATCTGGAGGAGCACACCTGCTCTGCCTCCAACAGCACAGCGGATCCTGGTGCAGGCAGAAAGCACCACTTTACAGAATACCTTAGCTACAAACAACACTCTGGAAGTGTGCAATATCTGGCTTCGATGTGACAGGATTTGATGAGATGTGTAAAGCACATTATCGAACCTTAACTTGGAAGATAGTAACTTTTTTGTTACATGCAGGAATTTCCAGAAGAACTACATGAGATTCCCTCCAGCTCGGACATGGGCAGGTTATTGTTTAAAGAAAAAAGTAATTCTCACCCTGAATGCTTTTGAAATGCATTCTACTGTTTCTAGTGAAGATGTGCATTTCCTAGAACAATTTTTGTCTTCCCAATTGGAGTCTGAGATGTGTCTTCATAATGTTTGGCCACTTGGTTCTTGCTGTGTGGGCTTCATTTGCCATCTTTTCCAAGGATGAAGATTACAGTTGTTGGCTTCACTCTTTGCGCTCAGCATAATGTTCGACTCTCAGTGAGTTGTCCTTTGATGGCCTCTTGCTGGTACCACTTCCTAGCTATCAACACTGAGTTCTGTAACTTCAAACTGTGCTTGTGCGTGTGTGCATGCATGTGTGTGTGTGGGTGTGCGCGCACACGCCTGTTCCCTGGCTGTCTACCCTCCCCTAGTCCTTTCTGCAGCCTGAGCATCAGTATACCAGTATTTCCATGTCATCTTGTCTCTTCCCCCGCCAACCCAAGAGAACTGTAACTGCAGGAGCAATGAGAAGACATATCCCGGGAGGTAGGAAGGAGGACACAGGGACAAGTTATCTGCCTGGAAAGGCTAAGAAGCCAGGACCAAGAATGATTCCCTACTTACCTGTGCTCTGTGTTCAGAAGACAGACTACCCTTCTTCTGCTTCTCCAAGCCACTCCCACCCAGCCTGCTGGAACTCTGCTGGCTTCTCCCTTGACTTGGTTGCAAGCCCTGAAATTCACAAGTCCTGGCACTCTCAATGAATTGAGGTCTTGATAGACTTTAAGCCAAGAGGAAGCTGAAGAAGGGCTGCAATTACTAATTGCATTCATTTTCCCAAATAACGAAAAAGGATCATTATAAATAATTCAAACTACACTATGCTGAGAGAAAGAAAATATATTCCAGGCAGGCTGTAGACACGACTGTTATCACAGCTCCTCCAGGCTATTCTTGATGTGGCCAAGTCCAGGGAACTGCCCTGTCTCTCCTGGATGCTGTGAGCACTGGCCCTGACCGTCAACATTTAACACCCCAAGAATGGTCACTCAGGATGAGAGGAACACTCAGGAGGGGCCCCTGACTTAGCCACTGCTGTCCTGGAGTCCTTCATAAAGTGTCAGGCTGGAAGAGACTTTGGTGATAAGATGGCTCAACAGTAAGCTCATTTTCAGTCATGAGAATCAGAGAAGACAGGTGACTGGCCAGGTCACAGAGACAGTTAGGTCCAGAGGCAGGAGAGAACATCACTTCCTTATTGCCGGTCTGATAGTCTCCCTAAATGTGCTGACACACCGCTTCTTCTTGGAGCCTGAATCTATGTGCAGGGCTATGCCTTTTCTGGTTCCTCTCACAAACATTGAACAACATAACTCCATAAAGTATTTTCAGTTCATCAAAAAAAAAGAAATCTCATGAGTAGAAACACACACACACATAGATATACACACACACACGAAGTACTGCCTTTCTCCCCTATAACATCACTACAAATATGGAAGTGGTGGGGTCATATTTTGTGTGTGGATGCCATGGGAGTCACTGTGTTGAGTGCTTCCATGTGTAAACCCAGTTAGTCTTCTTGACACCCTACCAAACAAACTCTATGCACACTTCCAGATGAGGAAAACTGAGGCTCAGAGCATCTAAGTGACTCTTACTACAATTTGGAACTAAAGTGTGAAAGGCCTGGTGCCCAGCTTGGTAGTATTGAGAGGTGGCAGCACCTTTAAGAGATGGAGCCTAATGGGAGGTCATTAGGTCAGTAGGGGTGTGTCCTTGAAGGGAATTTTGAGATCCTTGTTTCTCCTTCTTTCACTTTTTCACTTTGCAGCCATGAGCTAAGTTTTGCTTTCCCACGCACTCCTACAAGGATGTATCACCACAGGCCTAAAGCAACAGAGCCAATCTATGACAGACTGGAATCTCTAAAACTGTAGGCCCAAACAAACCTTTTCAGTTATAAGGTGATTCCCTCAGGTATTTGTTACAGTATCAGAAAGCTGAATAACACATTCATCCACGTCACAAGTAAAATCTAGGATTCAAATTCCATTCTGACACTAGATCTTGTACCCACAACCACCACCTTCTGCAGCCTCTATCCTGTTCAACTAGCATTTATTGGTGTGTACATGCACACAAGCCGTGATTGAAAAATATGGCAAATGTATACAATTTTAAAAATTTATTATAATAAAGGACATATTGCCATTAAAACCCCCCAAAATATGCCCCCTCACCTCAAACACATTTACTCCATCATTCTTGCTACTTTCTGGAGCAGTTCTGGAAGTCATTTTGTGAGTGTCTATACGAGGTATTAAAAAAACTTCAGCAAACGCTGCTGCTGCGTGCCATCCAACAGAAAGGCCGGCTCCTAAAAACATGACAGTGTGTCCTCATCCACCTTATTCACTGGATCTGGTACTGTGTGATTTCTGGCTCTTCCCCAAAGTCAAAATGATCATGAAAGTAAACATTTTGAATCAATTCATAACATCAAGGCAGCTACAACCACACAACTAAAGACATTCTTGAAAAAAGACTTCCAGTACTGCTTCAGAAAGTGGCAGTAATGATAGGATAAGTGTGTTCAAAGTGAGGAGGGAGTCTTTTCAGGACTCATGACAATGTCTTTTACTGTAACACATTTTTTTAATTTAAACACAGACTGTATTTTTTTTACAACATTGTGTATGTTTAAGGGTTCTGTTATCAAGATTACATGTTTCATCTGGGTCTGTCCCAGCTTCCCCAAGGGTTTCTGTTCACCAAGAAGCTATGTCCCCTCCAGGCCTCTGAATATCCCACAGTGGGTGCCCTATAATTGCTGACTGCCACAGCAGCTGCTACTGCTGCTGATAGGACAATGGTAACTTGGTTTCTGCCAAGACTTTTATACCTGATGCTTCCCAAACAAAGCCAGGCTGAAAACATGCACACAGGTGTGCTCACTTCAGCAGCACATACACTAAACTCCCACACAGAGGGTGCTGGGTAGGCATGGCCTGCACTTTCCTGGCACCTGTTCCCACTTCACAAATGTACACTCTGCCCTCTACCATGGAGCCTCTGAGCAAATGGATTAAAACCTGAATCAACCAAATGAAGTGGTATGGCATACAGGCAAGAGGAAAGAAGAAAGAAAGCAAGAAAGAAAACTCAGATACTGCAGAGTAATGAAAAACCTAAAGAGATAGGCCTATTGAATAACATAGAAAGCTGTTTATGGGAAGAAAAAAAAGTAGGTCAAAAAACTGTGTAGATTGCTCAAGACCATTTCATTTAAATATTTGTGTAAAATATGTATGTGAATATGGATACTTAACTAAAAACCCATAGTTACAAAGAAGTGTGTGTATATAAATAGACACATTCGCCTACACACATTCACATTATGCTATCAATGGTAATCTCTGAATAATAGTGTTAGCACTGAATTTTTTCAATATTCTGTAGATATTTCTATAATGCAGTTTATAGAAAATAGATCTATAAAACACAAAATAAAAGCATAAGCTTTCCTGAGGAGACCACAAGTTGGATGCATGGTTTTGGTCTTCTTTTGGGCTTCTTGTGGTCTAGAAGGACCACAGAGGTAAGGGCAGCCTCCCATTCCACCCATCCACAAGAGAATTTTTATCTCCAAATTTCACAGGTTCCCTGGGGTAAGCCAGGCAGTGGCAATACCAGCTCTGAAAGCCATTCCCAGCCTTGCTTGTCCACCCACAGGCCATTTCTAGCCTGCCAAGAGCCGTCACAGAGACAGGAGGCAAAGACCTACCCACTTGCAGACAAACATGTCTAACTACAAAGAATGGATAAAGCTTTTCTGTATGCAGCATCTTCTGCAGGAATGGTGAGACAAAAATATATACAATCTTAGACCTGAACTCACCAAATAAAATTTGGTATCATCACTAAATTCCACTTAGCAGTGGGAAAGGACAAACTAGAAGTGGTCAGAACCTGGGAATCTAAGAGACCAAGAAGGTGGAGAGGGACAAGCAACTTGGGAACATCCCAAAGGCAGTGAAGTGGAAGACCCCAAGGCAGACAGCAAGTGCCATCCTTGAGATGTGGAGGTGGGCAAGTAGGGGCAGGCCCAAGCACTAACCACCCCAGCATGAGGAGACCCCAGCTGCAAGCCACAGGCAGAGATCCCAGGTGCTAGACACACAGGATCAAGGCTCCCAAGAACATACACTATTCTCTTTAAAACTCTGTGCTTATTAAGGCCAAAAATATGTGACTTGTTCATGTCTATGTCCCCCAGACCCCATCCCTGTGTTGGCACAAAGAAGACTGTATGAAGCCACAGAAAGGTGGAAACTCCCAAATGCATCCTGCCATTCAGAGCAGCCAAGTGAGTGAGGCTAGAAGAGCTGCCACCCTTAGCTGCCAGGCGCCTACAGTCCACTCACAGCGCAGAAGGACATTCACTGCTCATCTCTCACAACCTCAAGCTCCCAGGATTCAGACCTGGTGGCCGTGGAAGGAAGAGCCAATTCATACAACAGGTGTCTCTGACACTGGTTTCATCTTCCTCACTCCCTGCTCTAATATGTCCTCTCCAACGCATGGAAGCATTGCATATTACAACTAGAAGGAACCTTAGAAGCCACTTCATTCAAATTCTACCAATTATAGAAGAGAAAAAGGAAGCTCATAAGATATCCAAAAATAAATTAGAGTGTAGCCAAGGCTTGAACTTGGACTTCTGTACCATTCTATGACACTTCCCAAAATAAAACTGCTAGGCCCAGAAAACACATTAGAGTCTTCCTCCCTGGAAGCTACAGCCTTGCTGGGCCAAGAATGGCTGGCAGACCAATAAAATCAGCCTCACCAGGAAGCTTGTGAGAAATGCAGACCCTCAGGCCCCACTCCAACCTATCAAGTCAGGATTTGCAATTTAACAAGATTCCCCAAACACTGCTGCACATGCACAGGAAGGTTGGAAATGCTTGGAACTAAAGAATGGACCCTCTAACCTCCCCAAATAATCAGACAAGAATCTCTCCCTCTCTGTGCCCATCTCACCCTTCATTTCCCCCGCCCCAGTAGAATTCCTGGAAATTGATGGCAATAAAACAACACAACAACAACAACAAAGCTCCCATTTCTAGTCATTGGGTGCATCTCCCCTCCTCCATAGGGAGCCTTTGATAGGCACTTAAAGCTTGCTGTTAAGCAAACAGCACGACTGCCAGTGGAAGAACAGGTGGCAGACTGCTGGCAAGGGCCCCATGAGCAGCAAGAGGGCTGGGGCATTAAACACTGCAGGTGGACAGGTGTGGCAGCCAGCCCTCTCCCAAAAGGCAGGGATAACTGGGGTGCTCAGTCACCTTGCTGAAGGGGTTTGCTCCAGAAGAGGCAGAGAGGAATGCAGAAGAAGAGAACGCCTTGGCCCCAATTTCATCTCGTGGTTCTTCATCCTGATCTCTGATGTTAAGCAAGTAACTTATGTAAGAAACCAGGACAATAATTCTTGGATCAATTTCATGGTGAAAATCAAATGCTTATATATATGTAGCTAAAGTGCCAGATACAGTGCAAGACACACAGTAGAGGCCCAATAAATGAGAGCTTTCCCCGCCATGTGTTCTTCCCTCCAATCTTCCTATCTTTTTAAATTCCAAAGGATTTGTGCTCCCCTGGAGATAGGTGCGGTGATTATAAATGTAAGCTGGCAACTTCTGCTACCCATTGAAATCACCTGAGCCATTACAGCAGCATTAGACGCCTGGACTCCACACACTGAGGTTCTGACCTAACTGGCTGCGGAAGTAGCCCAGCCTCTGGAATTTTTTAAATATCCCCAGATGGTCCTAAAGCAGGGCCAAGGCTTTGAACCACAGCCATAATGGCACCTGTAGTTGCACATAGCTTTCTTGAATAGAGCAAAAATCATATTATTTCTTTCCCACAGCATTAAATGAGTTATTACTACCAGGAGGTAAATTAATTGCTTTATATACACAATTTTGCTTAAATTTCATAAAAATCTTATTTGTCAGGGAGGAAAATGGGGACTGCAAAGGTAGACTTGTCACCTGAAACCCCATAGGCCCCAAGCAGCAAGACTGGAATTTAACCCCAGGACTGTCTGGCTCTGATTTTAATGAGCCTCAGTAGCACACTGGGGAAGAAACCTCAGCAGAGTGGCAGGGAAAAGGAAGCCTCAGAATTAGGCAGATTCTGCACAGTGTGAGGAGTAAAGAAAGAGTCACTGAAGGAGACAGAAGACCAGATCAACATGGCAGGTCAACGTGACATCCTGCCCATGGGTCACCATGGCAATGGGAGGAAGTAAGAAATGTGTGTATAGAACTATGAGCTTCAAGAGAGTATTCCTATATCCATCTTATGGGCAATCAACAGGGACCAAATCAATCAATCAATCAATCAATCAATTAATACCCAAGGTGCCCAAAGGACATTGTTAGCACCTTCACCTTAGGCATTCTGTTGACAGTTTACTGGAGAGGGTAGTTCTAACCGAATTCCCTAGCAATAACTGTTCAAGATGTTTGGAAGAAAGATGCAGGAGGTTGCCTCAGTCTCAGAAGCACAGAGACCATGGTTGGCAGGAATGGAGATCCTGTGGCATAGTGAGGTTGTAGACACAGCAGAGGACAGGCCACCCAGGGCCTGTCAGGGAGCCATGTAAGGATTTTAACACTTCTCCTAAGAGCAGATGAAAGGCTGGAGTGGTGGAACAGGGGAGGGACACACCTATCCTATTTGAAAGCTATGATCAGTCTATGGTTGCAGAATAGAGAACACAGAAAAGGTGCCAGGCCCTGAGGGATGCAGGAGCCTTCAGAAGAATGGAGGGGCATGGTGCACACAAGGAGAGGGGGACACCCTCAAGAGAAACAAAGTATCTCAGTCATTTCTCTCACTGCTAGGATGACTTAAAGAGAAGAGATTTATTTTGGGTCATAGTGCATAGAGGTTTCAGTCAATGGTCAGCTGGCTCCAAGGCAGAACCACGTGGCAGAGGAATATGGGAGAGGAGAAATTGCTCCTGGGATGGCAATGGGGAAGCAGAGAGAGTCAAGGGAGGAGCTGGGAAGGGAGACAAACTTCCAGGCCAGGCTCACAGTGACTTGCCTCTTTTGACCAGGCCCCATCTCCCAACAGTAAGTCAGCTATAATGCCCTATAATCCAGTCACCTTCCAGATATCCTGCTTATGACTGTATGAAACTTTAGGGGGACACTGAGGTATAAAACATAGAATAAAGCATGACTGACACTACAGTGAATATTTGAATTAAAAATAAAAATATTTATTAGAGTAAAAAATACCCTGCCATTAATCCTCCTCAAAATATGCCCCCTTGCTTTGAACGCACTTATCCCATCATATTTGCCACTTTCTGAAGTGGTTCTGGAAGCCTTCTTTCACGAGGTTCTTTTCATGGCTGCCTCAATGTTCTCAATCAATTCAAAAATTTATGGCAATTTCTGTCAAATGAAAACATTATGGCACATGCTCAGCCACCTTACTCACCAGATCTAGCACCATGCAGCTTCTGGCTTTTCCCTGAAGTCAAAATAACCATGAAAGATAACTTGAAATAATTCAGGACATCGAGGAAGCCACAATACCACAAGTAAAGACATTCATGAAAGAATACTTCCAGAAGTGCTTGAGAAAGTGCCAAGAGTAATAGTCTAAGTATATATGAAGTGAGGGAGAGTATTTTTAGGGGGATTAATGGCAATGTGTCTTACTATAATACATTATTTAAGTTAAATATACACTGCAGTTTTAGATCACGCCTCATCATATTTAAGTCACCTCAACCCCCTGGAGCTGTACAAGAACAAGGAGAGATGGAGAGGTGGGGAGTGGCAAAGGAAGAAGGTGTTGACAAGGACTCCTAAGTCTCTGGCTTACAGGACCTGCACTGAGATACAGATGATGGGTGGGTTAACCCATGAAAGCTTTGGGCACTTACATCAGAGCATCTCTCATCAGAGCATCTCTCCATGCTCCTGCTTTACATCTGCTTCAGATGCCTGTTTGGACTTAGATCAAGGCCTCCCAAGGCAGGTGGCTAGAGGCACAACCTCAAGTGGAATGCAGAAACGGGGTCTCTGCCAGGACCTGCTGTGTTGTTTCGGGCAGCACTTGTGTACGGAGGAGACAGGAGAGCAGGAAGGGTTGGGATTAAAGGGGCCAGGACCAGGGCCACAAAAGGCCCCATTAACCTGTAGTCAAATGTTTTCCTAAAGCCAGATAAGCAGCTTATTAAGTGATAAGAGAGAAGTATGCAGCCAATTTGCCACTGGTTTGTGAGTGCACAGGAAGCTCTCGGATGATAGAGGGAAATGGAGAACCATCTGTCCAGGGCTTTCTGTAGGTCCCTGGGATGGGGACCCTCTGAGGCTTCTAGTAGCCCTGGATCTCCTTATATCCTGGCTTTGAAGTGCACAATACATGAAGCTGGCTAAGAGCACATGGCTTGAAAGCCAGATAGATCTGCTGACACAGAATCTGAGAGTTCTATGAGCTCAGAGCTCTCATCTGTGAAAACCAGGAGGATAACACTGATCTCAGAGGATTGCTGTGGGGTTGTCTGATTGTCATGATAATGATGATCATTACATAATTAGCTACAATTTGGTTGAGTAGTCACAGTGTTCTGGGTACTGGATTCCAGATTCTATTTCATGTCCATTATCTCAGTTAATACAATGAGCAGCCCAAGCCTTGAAGATTTTATGTAATGCACCACTGCTCAAGGAAAACCAGGCTCTCTGTTAATGTTAGCCACTGATATTTTTATGATAACCTCAGAGGAAATCAACATCATCCACACTGCTACCTGGCAAAGTCACTTAGCTGGACCACTAGGGTCAGAGGCTAAATCCAGCCAAGGAGATCGTGCCTTCCCCTTGACTCAGGAAATAGCTCAGGCTCAGAAAGACTGGGATAGAGAGAAGGGAAAAGGGGAGCAATAGTTCCATCAGCAAAAGGCCACCTTCTGTCTGCCACCACAACTGTCCCTCTTGTTCAACCCTGTCTGCAAAGAGGGAGGAAACTAGCCATGTCTATGGGCTCTAAGCAGGGTGAATGTTTAACGTCAGCCATCTGGAAACTTCATGGTCATTTGAGGAGGGCCATAATAAAGTCTCCTGTCACCACTAGGTCTAAGGACTCTTGAACACAGTAGTGGATAACTCAGGACTCAGCAGCAGCAGGACTCAGAACTGTCCAGCAGGTGGCCAAAGCTGTTTCTATAGCAACAGCATTCAACCCTGTCTTTCAAAACAGTGAATTCAGCCATCTCAGCCTGAGTGAGTATTGCCCATAATGCCAGGTAGACCATGAGACTGCTTGGGACTCCAATCAGTTGGGGCATCTGTGAGGTGCCAAGCCAACCAGCACTTGTACCACCGCCAAGTCCACAGCTCTGGCTATGCTTCCATAACTTGGGGACACAGAAAGACTTGTAGGCGCCCAATGCCCTGTGCACAGATTTTGAAATTATTCTTTCCAAAAGCCAGAGAGAACAAGGACTGCAGCATTAGAGCTTCCCTCTCTGAGTGTGCATACAAGCCAGCCATCATCCACGATCACACAAACTTGGGCTAATCACTTGCTTCCTTCAAGCACCTTCTTGGTACAACACAGATTATAACTGCTATGCATGATGTTTTCAGTTTACATTGTGTCTAAAAAGTGTCAGGCATATAATACACACACAGTTAATGGTAGCTATTTATACTGTGGCCTACCCCACCCCCATGACCACATCTTCCAGTCAGGCCCACTTTTAACAGCAAGTCAGCTGCAGCATCCCATGATTCAGTTACCTTCCAAAAGCCCCACCTATGAGTGCATGAGGCTTTTAGGGGACATTCTCAATCAAAACCATAACAGCACACTCTGAGGAGGCCTAGTCTGTGCAGTGAGCTATCCTGGGTGACATCAGGGCCCCAGTTCTTCACATGAAGAGTCAGACAGACTCCAGTGGGTGGTGTCAGCATGCTGGGCCCATGAAGGAAGAGCCCCAGGAGCTCCACTGCCCTTGTGGAGCTCAGCTCTTTGTTTTTAAGGCTCAATTCATATAGTTGGAAGACAATAATAATAATGATTATAAATTATGAAATAATGAAAGCATCTACAATCCAATCACCAAAATATAACAACTGTTTACATCCTCGCCTGTAATTCAATACAGTCCCAGTATTTTTCTCTGGTGGGGGGGTGTATTCTCTTTATTTTACAACACCAATAAAATGCGATTGGAGAAACTGCTTGCAGTCTTTTCTCACTTGAAAATATGCTGTAAACATTTTTCACATGTCAATAAATATTGCTCTAACACATCAGTCTTGGTAAGCAGCTGTAAAAACAGAATGCAGAAGATCTCTATAAACTGATATGGAATCATCTCAAAGATAGATTTTTTTAGCAAAAATAATGTGGCACAGAACAATGTAAATACAAACTTGCATTTGAGTAGAAGCACCAAGGAAACTATGTCCTTGTATAAGCACTGACTGTTTCTAAAGGATATGCAAGGGTCTCAAAATAGTGGTTATCCCAGAGGCAGGAAATTAGACAGAAACTGAGACTTACTTTTTACTATATTACCTTTTACACTATTATGCTTTCTTATTTGCCTGTGGATCCTTTAAGAAACATGAAAATTTACCTTTAACACAGTCCTTTTTTTACATTATATGGATGGGAGCATAATATACCAAACCAGCTTTGTACTGTTAGATATCTGAGTAATTCTTAAGTTACCATGCTAATTCTTTTTGTTTGTTTGTTTGTTTTCTTTTTGGTACCGGAAATCGAACTCAGGTCCTTGCACTTGCGGGGCAGGCAGCAGATACCAGGCTAATTATCACTCACAATGAGCCAAATGTCCATAAACGTAAATAGGGATGACCATTTGTGATTATTACCTTAGGTTAAGTTTTCAGAAGTGAAGTCACTGGGCCATGGGCTTTCATGATTTTTAGTATCTCAATAAAAATTGTCAAGCCCCTTTCCAGAAAGGTCCTCCTCCTAGTCCACACTTGGCAATGGCAAAAGTGAGTGTCCCTTTGCCCCAGCTTGTAGATGCCCCTAACTCCTGACAATGCTTCTCCTCCAAGGCAGCAACCTCCACACAGCCCAGGCAGACAGAGATGCCCCTCAAAGCAAGCATGGGGCCACTGCCACACATAATAGCTAATAATAGTGCTCAAACCCTGCCTGGGTCTCCCAGGGGCCTGGCCCACAACAGGGTGCCCCTCCACATCCCCTCTATGGGTCCAAGGCCAGCCTGCTAAACTCAATTGCTTTGAAAGGATTCCCTTTGAAAGGCAGTTCCTGGAGCCACCCAGGACCCTGCCCAGGGCTTCATGTCAAGGCCTCCTGGCTGACAGCATTCTTTTTGCCCTGCCTGGGAACAGGTTTGCAGGACAAATGGCTGCAATGTACAGAGGTCCCTTTGAACTCAAAATGCCTGTCAGATAGAGAGCCTCAGCATTTCTGGGTTTGAGAAAAAAGCTGCTCAGCTCTTTGGCCAAATATGCAACTCACACATAGTAAAATGGAGGGCAGGGCAGGCTTCCAGAACTAATACCTTTTGTAGGAGTAGCAGGACAGAGATTCCAGCCACTACCAAGGACAGTGTCCCTGAGGCTGCCCAGCAGCCTGGCAGCCTACCAGCCCAGCCCATAGGGCGTCCTCTGCCTGTGACAGACCTATCCTATCCTGACCCACTCCACAGCCTCCAGCCCAAGCTTTTTCAGGCTGAGGAGTCTCAACATTACTTTCAAGATCAGTCGTAGGAGACAGACCAAACAACACAGAAGTTTCTGCAACGTAAATGGCCAACCCGATAGCATGAGGAGCTATAGGCAGGGTGCTGGCCCATCCACTGGGTGCTGGCCCCTCTGGGGTTCTCTGTCCTAGCTCTGTCTCTTCACTGGGATGTTGGTGTTGACTGATCTCACAGCTGTCACTGAGGTCAACAGAGGCAGCAGGCATTACCACGCCTATTCATGGAAGGAGGTGGCAGTTTGGTTTTGAGGCTAGGCAGTCACTGTAAAAACTACTTAAGAAAATAAGATAGACTTATTTTCTCAAAGATGCTAGAACTGAAATACCATAGTAGTGTTTTGCAAAATCCCAGCCAGTAAACTTATGAAGCGGGTTCATTTTGCCACTGATGTATAGGCAAAAATAAAAGCAGAGGGTTGACCTAAGTCCCCAGTTCATGGGACTAAGGTTTTCACTAGCGGTTTAGCCCCTGTTTCTCAAAGTATGGTCCACAGAATCCTGTGCATGAGGTACCAACCTGTGCTTTTGGAGCCACTGCCACAAATAATAGCTAATAATAGTGTTTGCCTGTGTTGTGGGCCTGGCCCACAACAGGGTGCCCCTCCACACCCCTCAGTGGGTCCAAAGCCAACTCTAGGGTACTATAGAAAGATGTAAAAAAGACTGACTTTAACCCCTTCCCTAGACTTGTTAAAATCAGAATCTGCAACTTTAACAAGATGATCAGAATCCCTTAAGATTGATATACATTACAGTTTGAGAAGTACTGGCCATGTTATTATCCATTGTTTCCATGTAGGTAGAAGAAGGTGGTTCCTAAACCCTGGGGAGCATCAGAATTCCCTAGAGAGATGGCTGATCCCCCACTTTACCCCAGGTCTGACTCAGTGGGTGTGGGGTAGACCCCAGGCATCTGCATATTTTAAAAATCCCAAGGTATTCAGATCAACTGGTCTTCGAACTGCATAACTGACCCAGAGACCTCATAAAATATGCACTTGCATCTTGGATTTAGACCGTTGGTCCTCAATCTTGGCTGCACATTGAAATCATCTGAGAAGTTAAAAAGAAGAATGCCCAAGCCTGATTTAAATATCCCATATGGCCATATCCCAATATGGCCCAGGTTTGGGGCTTTACACAATTTTACCAAGAATTTGAAACATGCTGAGTAAGAGCCACTGATATAGAGTGAATTCATTTAAATCCTGGTTTTGATATTTACCAAGTACATAATATTAAGCAAATTAACCATTCTGAACATTTCTAAACCATTTCTGAACATCTCTGAACCATTCTCATCTCCAAAATGTGGATAATAATCACCTATAAAGACTTAGGTATCTGGCACACAGTAGGTCCTCAATAAATGTCCATCCAGTGGCTCCTGTTATTACCCCCTACTATAATTAGAAGTAAAAATCAGCTGATACATTCACCCCAAATTTCAGCTTCTCTTTGAAAAAAGAAGTATGGGGATATTTATTTCCTTTACCACCTTCAGGAAAAGATAAAGAAGCTAGGACCTGAGATCATGCTGGATATTTTATTCAGGGAACAGAGCTGGCCTCTCAGTTGGTGATGTGGCTCCAGGCTCAGGAGAACCCTGTACTTGGGGCTTAATGCTCTGTTATAGCTGTCTTGAAATTCTAATACTTTTTTAAACATTTTGCACTGGGCCCCACAAGTTATCCAATCACTATCTGGATTGTGGCAGGAGAATTAGTACAAGAGAAAAGAAGAAACAGGCAGACACCAGAATAACTTGGTTGGTCCCTTTCTAAATGTACTGGGGTAGAGACGAAGGGACAGAGTGTGTCATTAAGCCTTCTGAGTCAAGAACCAGTGGCAGGTCAATCTGAGGTTCCTCCTCCTTTCCCCTAGCAGCTCCAGGCCTGGAGCAGGTGACAGACATACATAGTTGCTGAAACACAGTTGGGTGAAGGATGCTACCCTGTCACCTGCAGTGAGCCCTTCACCACCACTATACCCAGTGTGGGCCCACAAAGGCCAGCAGGCACTTGCAGCACTTGGTTTGATGACGGCTGTTTTTACCATGCAGTTTCTTCCCCTAATCCAAAACTGTGCTTCCCAATTAACAGCTGCATAATCTCTCCACTTTGTTGCCTGTGATTTCCAGGACTCCCCTTCAGACAAACTGGAGCCCTCAGCAGAGTTCACAGTAGAGTCGGCTGCATAAACACAAGACTGGGACACTGCAATTCAACAGCATCTCATTAGCCAAAGCCCATAGCCACGTCTCCCCTGAGCCCGTGGAAGGGCCCAAGGCCCATAGGGGGAGACATGTAGAGAGAAAGAATCTGCCAGGAGAAGACAGGCTGGGATCTATTGGAGCAGTTTCTGCAACCTGACTTTGCAGAGAAAACCATCTTGGGCAAGAATGACATGAGAAAGTCAAGCCTGCCAGCCCCTGCTCTCTTGGCTTTCCATCCTGGTACTACCACCATACATTAAGACGTTTGGATCTGTTAGGAGGTGAGTCACCATGATCTCCAGTGGATAATAAAACACAAAAGTTTGTGAATTTTTAAGACCAAAAATTAATATGAATCTGTTTTCATTCCTAGTTTTTAAAAATCTCATTTGCTAACTCATCTTTTAATGTATTTTTCTTAGGTATAAAATTACTTTGAGGGCCAGGACTTTTGGAAAAGCCAGGTTACACCCACAGTTAAGTGTAAGGCATGTGGCTATCATCTGTTACATGGGTAGCAGGAGAAAAAAGGTTGAGAACTTCTAAACTGAAGTGTCAAAGGGCTGTTAACCGTGCGGGAGCCAGTTACAGTGACACGGATTAGTAATAACTATGTTCTGCTGCCAAAATTAAATGAATCAGAGAGGCAATCACTTTGGCTGCAAAGCCAAGTGTACTGGCCATCCTTGGCCCTGCTGAACAGGATACAGAGGCCTGCCAAGAACAGCCAGTCAGCAGGTAGCCACAGAGGAAAAACATTTTGTATCACTCTCAAGGCCAGGGATTTCCCTTCAAAGAAAAGAGTCAGTGCTGGACAACAGTTGGCTTCCTGGAACCCTAACAACGAGGAATGAAGAAGGAAGGAATGGAGAAATCTGCTTCAATATAACCAATAGTGACTGCGTGGGGACTTCTGCAATGACTCGCAGCACACCTGCAAAGCCCCCAACAAAAGACAGGGCAGCAAAGGCACACCAGAAAAACACACACTGCCTTACAGCCTTCTTCACAGAGCTCCAGGGCACCACGTTCTACAGCTCAGTCAGTAAGCAGGGTGGGGTTCTATCTGTAGCCAGAGTCTCTCCCTCCATGAAGACCAAAGCACAGGAAGTGAAGCAGAAGGCTCCTGACTTTATTTATGTGTTGCCTGTAGATCTGCCACAAACCTACCCCATGTAATTTAGACTTGACCAAATGCTAGGAGTGTTTAGGGGCCATGAAGGTTGGAGGATCTACTGAAAGTGTCAAGAAAGAAAAAAAAAAGAGGGAAAGGCATATGAACACTTGTTAGGAGAATACAAAGATGTTAAGATAACAACATAGGAAATGGAGCCAGAAATTACTCACAAAATTATGTTTAAAGAGTCGTCTTACATCAGGAGTCCTAAGCCAAGAATTCCAGTACAAAATCACTGCAGAGACCAAAGGTAACTTCCTCCCTTGCACACATCAATTTGGACGTGGAAGCAAAAAAGGAACTCAAGAAAGAAAACAATAATAATGGAAGAAAGGATGTATTTCAGACAATCAACAAACCCAGTTCTTTCACCCAGTTCCATTTCTGCCCTGCACTGCTCCTGCTTTCTAATCCCTTGTCAGATACAAATCAAATAAGTATATTTCTCAGGGTAAAAGAAGATATTGGAATAAATAACACCAATACTGCCCTTGTCCCAGGCCTCAGATGTTCCTATCCCCACACCATGTGCCTTGTACCAATTCCTCTGCTCTGGACACACAGCTAAAAACACATGGACACACAGTCCCAGCTGGGAAATAATGCCAATATGGAGTATCAAACCTTAGGAGTCTGAGATCCCTCCCATTCCTACCACAACCCACCTGGAAAAACCCCTCCTCCACTCAATGGCCCAAGGTTAAGAGAGAATGGCAGAAATGACTCTTCCCAAGACTAACTATTCCCTCAACCAAGTGGTCAAATCAAAGGGATAACAAGATTACTTGTGATAGCGGCCGCTGAAATCTTCTGGCAAGAGCCAGTCCCTCCCAATCAAGACTCTGGCATGAGTCGACAATCCACTCAGAGGACAGCCACCATCTGTTTATAGGGAAAATGTTAATAAGTCCTAATCATGATCAAATAGGCAACCACTTTGCTTTAAGTACCTATTAACTAAGGCTAATTTACAATGGAATAGTCCGTGAGTGTTCACACACAGGCCCATCAGAGACACCAGCAAGCATCCAACAGCCAGGATAAGAAGCAAGTGGCACTTAACCTTACTGGAAGCCTGAGCCTACTACTCCTGACTCCCCTCCCCTCAGGCTGCAGGCCTCATCCTGTCATTCTCCTTCCAGGCTGCCTCTCATGTGTCCAGAAGGAAACAAATGAAGTTCTCTCAGCCTGGGAAACAAAAGTGAAACTTCTCCATCAGCTCCTACCTTTCCCCAAGGCCACGTGTGTTCCAGGTCAACAAAAGTGGATTAATAAGAGGCCATTCTGAAATCCTCATTCGAGGGCGACAGCATTCAAAGATAATTACACTAGGTCTTGAAAGAACTCAGTTGATCTGTTCATAGTCCAGCTGTCTTTCCCAGTCCTTGGCAAACTCTCCATGCTCATCGAGTAGACAGAAAAGCAGAGCCAGTGTGCTCTAGTGAGTTCTGCTCTGGCTTGTCACTGCATGTGATATGAGTCTCGGATTCCTTATCTGTGATACCATGATGTCATCAGCCTCATAAGCTGGGTGACTTTACTACTATTCACACATGCTAGCACCGATTACCTGGCTATTCGGACAAGCACATGAAATGAAGACAATTGGTACACCGTGCATGTTCCCTGATGTGTGTGTGGTGGGGGGAGACAAGGGAGTTAGATCTTTGTGTTGCCATGCAGAATGAGTGAGACAGCAAGGTAGGAAGTTTTAGAGCCAAGGTGGTCTAACCCAGACAACTGGAGTGAGTCAGTTTCATGTCTCAGCCTCGGTTTCTTCTGAGGCAGGATAGCCCAGATAGATCATTGTCATGGTCTTTTGACACCTAATCTAAAAATACTTAGTGATGATGAAATTAGTAGAAACTCTGAACCATCTCACTTCCAGGCCTAGGACGCACTGGCACAATAAAATTGTTAGAACACTGAAATATTTTTATATATTTCTGTGCCTCCAATAAATAGCCCCTGCCCTGAGTCTCACCAGTACCCAGCTCCCAACCCCCTGGCCACCCTTGGATTTCGGCAATCAGAGAGACCTGACACAGCTGGCACTGGGCTCCTGCAGGGCCCTGCTCCAGCAAGAGAGCTGGTTGATTGGTCCTGGCCTAGGCCACTACCCATGCTTCACGGATCATGCTAAGGCCCATTCTAATGCACCGGGCTTCATCAGCAGCAAAGAGAACCCCCACTGTATGCCCAGCACCACTTAAAAACCTCTGTGATTACAAGATGAGTTCACATCCTAATGTGACTGCCCTGTGCCGAAATTTTGATCAATAAGATAACAACTGAAAAAAAGCACAAAGGAGTTTGAGACAATGCACTTTTGATTCATTTCTATAAGATCTGGTGAACATATTTATCTATCTCCCATAAAATAGGTGTCAAGTGGAATTCTTATACTATTGTGGGGAGATGTCTAACATATGACAAGCAAAATGCAGATGTGTGTATAAATTAAAACATACACAAAGTAATGCATTTTGTAAATGTATATATATGTAGTCTATATGTATGTGTACATATCCATATAGGTAGAATTATAAAAATAAACTGATTACTGGCCACTGGTACAGTATTGGCATGTAGTGGAGATGGCTGCTAATTTGGCAGTCTGTACAGTATAAGTCTGTTGGAGAGAGACCTATGGGGAAAGGGCAGGGTTGCAGACAGAAAGACACAGAGAGGTAGTGATACAGAGGGAAAAACTACAGCAACCAGGCATAGCAGTGCACTACTGTAATTCCAGCTACTAAGGAGGCTGAGGCAGGAGGATCACAAGTTTGAGGCCAGTCTAGGCAATTCTGCAAGACCCTGTCTCAAAAATTTGAAAGGGCTGAAGTTGTAGCTCAGTAGTAGAGAGCATATCTTAGCAAGCATAAGAACGTGGATTCAAATTTCAGTACCATAGATACATATGTACATCCTTCCATACATACATACACACATCCTAAAACAAGTGAAGAGGTGGATGCATGCTGAACTCAGGCTAATGGCTTCTGTGGAGACCAGGATGGGAATAGGACCAGAGGTGATGGTTAAATTGGTTTTAATTGTATTAGTCATGTTTTATCTCTTCTAAGAATAAAACACTAGATGTAAATTTAAAATAACAGTAGCAGTTGCTTATTCTAAATGGCAAGAGTATGAGTGTGCATATTTCTACATTTTTCATTTCTTGAAAGGAAGCGAGGTTCACAGTAGCAGGTTCCCCATATCTACAGTGTCTCTGGCCCTCAGAGATGGAGGTAGGAATTATTTATGTGCTTTCTCCCATCCTCCCTACCCAACTTCCCACTTCTCAGACATCTTGGATTTCCAAATTAGCCCTAACCATCCCATTGCTAGTGCATAATCTGTGCTTCTGATAATTAAAACTAAAGCTCCTTCATTTCTAAGTTCAACAATCATTTGTCAAACACAATACAAAGTTTCAGGCATCCTGGGATGAGTGATCCCTGGTTTCTGCCATACAATGCTCCTGGTCTAAGAGGACAGAGAGATGATATGGGAGCAAAAAAATTGAAAATTCATGGGAATTTCTGTCCTACAAAGGCATTTTTACTACACACTGTGTAGGACAAAAGGGAGTTTGGGGAAGTCGTGGGAAGGCAATCCCTCATAAAGGAAAATATAAGGCACCTATAAACATTTATATGTAAAGAAAAGAACAAGGCAATGGCACCCAAGGAGCCCTCTTACATGCCAATGTTATGGTTTGGATCTGAAATGTTTCCCAAAGGCTCATATGCTGAAGACTTGGTTGCCAGCCTATGAGATAGTGGAACCTTTAAGAGGTGGAGCCTAGTGGAAGGAAGTGAGGTCACTAGGGGCATGCCCTTGAAGGAGATATAGGAACTCTGACCACTTCCTGTCTCTCTCTTAGCTTCCTAGCCTCCATGAGGTGAGCAGACCTCCTCTGCCACATGCTTCCATCACTTATTGTACTGCCACAAGCCCAAAGGCAAGGGACCAAACAACCATGGACAGAAACCTCTGGAGCCATGAGCCAAAAGAAACTTTTCCTTATAAGTTGACTTTCTCAGGTATTTTGTCACCGTAACAAGAAGCTAACATAAAAAGCCAATTACCCTACATATCAATGCTCACAGCCACCAAATTAGGTAAGCAGTATGATCCCAATTTTAAAGTTGAGGAATCAGAGGCTCCAAGAAGGAAAGTAATCCAGCTGAACCCAAAGAGCAATTACAGACTCCCACCCAAATATGAAAAATCGAAGCTGAGAAGGGGGTGGTTGTGAAGAGATAGGGTTTGCCTAAGGCAGACTGGGGAGACTTCTGGTACCCATGTCATCATCCTTTTTCCTGGACTGTGGTGCTCACTAGCAATGAAAGACCAAGAGTATATACAGCCTGAGGCATTTGCTTATATATTCTAATGAGATTTAAATACAGTCTAGTTTAATAAAGATCAGTGAGCTGCAGGCTTAATTCTAAATAGTCAGGCTTACACTTGTTCCATCTCATCTTACCTCCAACTCTAGCGTAACTTCTATAAGTCGCCTGATTTTGAACAGGGGAAATTTCACTTCCACCTACATGAACATGCTCTCCTGGCCCAATCAGAGCCAAGAAAAGCAGCTCAGCCTGGGAAAGGGGAGCAGAGGCTGGGAGAGACTCTGAGGACAGCTGAGGAGAGGCACTGCTCAGGGTGCCGCCTAATCCATCCGACATGGGGACACACTGTTCCAGAAACAAGATGACAATTAATAGGAAAAATCTGCTCTCACAGCACTGCCAAGCATGTTGCAGGGTCTTAGCTGGTGCTGCATCTCCTCAGGAGAAGAGCAATAATGCCCTATTCTTCTCTTTGGTCAACCTCTTGACATTTCTCCTATATGAGTAGGAAGAGCTAGGAAGGTCCTTGCCATGGTAGGAAAACACTGCAAACATAATAATCCCCACCCTCAAAGCCATGAGCCCAAGGAATACCCTAAGATTGAAGGCTTGGAGCTCATTAAGTGGTCATTTCATCCAAACCTACAGTTTGACACATGGCAGATAAAACATCTCTAGTCAAGGTGCCTAACAGTGGTGTGATTCTACTTGCCATCAAACTTCTATTTCTTCTTTATAATTTGCCTGTACATGCATTTCTCTTGATCAGAATATTTCTGATGATCCAAGAAAGCCTGGCTGGCCTCATTATGACTTATCCAGGTTCATCAAAAGCAGAAAGTTCAGAAACTTCCTGGCAAATCGTCCAGTCTGGCCTCATAGTTTCTGTCCTTCTTTTCTTCTCCACGTATCTTCCTAGGTATTAGTGTTCTTAACATTGTAGGAAGGCACAAAATCTTTTGAGAATATAATAAAAGTTAGGCGCTAGTTCCATTCTACATATGAACACTCAACCCTTGCCATGTACAAACACTCAAGCATTTGCATAGAAGTTCAGGAGATACTATCCCTGTGAATGCTATTCATTCCTCTCCTGCAGTCCCAGAACCCTAAGGTCAGGACTACTATCACCTCCTGTGTAGACGGCAGCTCCTGAGTAGAAACCATAGAAGTTCATCTTTCCAGATCTCACAGTCTTGCTAGCAAACACCAGCCTGAATCTCATCTAATTAATCTTTCACTTTCCCTCCATACACAATGCTACCCAATATCAGACATACATGGAAACCTCAGCTGGGAGCATAACTTGAGATTCAAATTTCCCTTCTGGAACTGATACCCAGGCTCCCTAGAGCCATTTGGTCACATCCATCTCTGGGACCAAGTAGATGGATGCTAATTCACCATGTTAACCCCTTTTATGCCAGCCTTTTTACCCCGCCTTGGCCTTGTGCCACATCCTACCACCACACCCTCTGCCATAATGAGGTTGAATATTCTGTGTTGTGGAAGCTAGCCAGCAGATTTAGAAATCATGTTGCTCTTGGCGTCCATTCTGGGACTTTGTGTAGAGCTACGTGCTGAGGTACCATGGCACAGGCAGTTTTTCAATACCAAAGCTCCCAACCCCATATCCAGCTGTGTTAACTCCTTCCCTGACTCCAAAGACGTGCGCAGACGAGAGAAAAATCAAGTCATTCAAACCAGGACTTCTTTTACCAACCAGTAAAGAAATCCAAGTCCTCACATGGCCTCAAATCCAACTTCCTTTCCAAATCATCCTGATCACACAACCCCATCTGAGCAGTGGTTATCAGCAGCTACAGTAAAACCATGAGGTCCACAGTTGGTTCCCACTGATCCAACATGGGCTTCCATCCATAATGACCAAGAACAAGGCTACAGACAGGAATCTCCATCAGGACTACTTGGGCCCCACGACCAGAGGCTCTCCCAGAGAGCACAGAAGGTAGAAATAACACCCTTGGCACCCTTGGGACTGAATATCCCACCTTACCCTTCATTCCAAATTTGGACCGTCGGCCATACTTGTTGATCATGATAAAGAGAACCACCAGCAGAACGCAGGCAAAAGCAGCAAGTCCAACTGCTATGGATACCTGTTAGGAATCAAATCCAGATGGTCAGGGACAGTCATGGAAACCCTAATGCTCTGCAATAACTTATGAGCCCAGAGAAGAACAGTCTTCCCCCAGTAGCAAGTACAGCCCCTCAGAATTTTGCTATGGAGTTAGTGAGGTCTTTGGAAGAAACAATTTATGAGGCCCTAAGAAAAATTTTAAACTGTTTTGCATTTAAAAACATAAACTGCCCAACTTGATTAGAGAAAGTTCCATAATGTAATGTTCTGAGCCGTTCTCACCTGGAGGCCGTTCTACAGACACAAAATCAAACCTTCTATTGTTTTAATTAGCAAGCAAATTCTGCATCTTTACCTTGAAATTTTTTGCATAAAATTCCTATCCTGGACGCTCTAAAAGATCTGGACTCTGAAGACTTCTTTCTTCTCCTCCCCAGGGATATCTCAGGTTATGCATGAGTAGGGTTTGAAAAAGCCACCCTAGGAGATGCCCTGAGCAACTTGGACTTTTACAGATGGCTTGTACCATAAGCAGACCCTGTGAATCAGCCCCAGCCTAACAGACTGAGGATTTCAGACTGTTTTCTTCCAAACCCCAGGGCTTGGAAATGATCCTCCAAGGCTTTCCCAAACAAAGAGCTATTCCCATCAAACAAGGAAGGTTTGAACTGCCTAAAAGGGGGTCATCCATCATTCTTTTTTTTTTCCTGCCTTAGGTACTTAGGCTCCAAGTAAGACAATATTTGGAAAAGTCAGCAACTCTAATGAAGTCTGAAAATGACTATACCAGTAAACGTGCTCCTTTGACCAAGAAGTGACTTACCCCAAAAGTGTCTTCCTCAGGTTTGTGAGTCACAGTGATAGGAGGTGTAGGGCTCACATCAGATTCTGGAAAACAAACACAAAAGAGAAGGGAAGTTAGCTTTCTAGCCATGAGAGGCCCAGCCAGAGTCCCTGCTTAGCCTCCAGGTCCCCTGACACTTCCCGATGGGGAAGGTACTCTGGGAGGTTCCCACAGCCTGCCCTCCCAGGGCTACAGGGGTCCCCAGAGGCCAGGTGGCTGGTGCTGCAGCTCAAGGTCAGACACCATAAAGTATAAAGGGCCTTCACTGCCCTCTTCCTACCCCCACCCCATAACCTGGACAATGTACACCATGAGCAATGGGACAGTAAAGAGGAAAATGGCTTGGGACCCCGGCCAGGGTCTGGATTAGGCACATTTTACCAGTGATAGCAGCTGTTGCTGGAATTCTGTTACTACTAGCCAGGGGCATTCCTTTTCCTCTCTGCCATGCCCACACCCTTCCTTTTGCCCTCTTTACTTCACAGTGTGGTACAATCCTGTGGACTCAAGAACAACCCAGTATCCATTTCTCTAACACTGATTTCAGAATACAGCAGTAGCTCCAAAGGAATGAGAGAACCGCCTTACCAGGATCACCACCCATACCCAGTAAGGTCTAGGTGAGAAGCCAAGTCTCGGCTTATCCTCCATCCAGATCACCTTGGGGAGAAATGGCCCTAAATTCAGAATTCTCTGAAAGGACATCTGTGAGATTACAAGTTCCCTAAGACCAAGAACAACTAAAAGAGCCACTGAAGATATTTGCATCAATCCTAAACATCTGGGGGTGTCCCTAAACAGGACTGGTTTGCTATCTTGACCCAGACATTAAGCAGAATGATATCAATTGCTGCTGTTATTACCATTTTCCCACGGAGAAGAGAAGGGAATAAATACAGGTTTCCCACAACCCACTAGCAAAATCCCAAATCCTTTTGGGACTGTCTAGATGTAGCCCCAAGTCACTTATAGTTTGAGCCTCAAGATTCCATTTCAGGATACATAAGCCTATCAGAAGATCTTGCAAATCACAACTTTACACAACATGGGTTATAGCCAAACTCTTGGTTTCCTAAAGCAGGTAAGAAAGACGAGCAGATATATAGGCTCCAGATTTTCTCTGCAAGAGCAACTGAGATGATTCAATAAGGGTCTACAGAGGCACATGAAGCCTTTTTCCTGTCTCTGCCCCTTTTCATCAGGTGGAGAGACCCAAACCATGGTCACACCATAGAAAACTCCCTAGGGGAAACTAAGGTACAGCATGATTGCCAAATAAAAACAGTCTTGGAACTGTCCAACTAGAACCACGTGTATACTCTCTAGCGCCTTTCCACAGTTTACTCAGACACCCCCAGCTGCCATGGAGCTGGGAATAATATGGTATAGGAAAGGGGCTGATTGAATTCAATAGTGACCTAAAGTATCAGAATAAATCAGTTTCAAACCGAAAGGTAAAGCAGACTTACCAAAGACAACGATATCTGTGCTCTCTGCAAAAATAAGGACAAAAATGTAATTAACAAATGCAGTAAATGGCAAAACAGACACACTACATTATCCTAATGGGTATAGCCTCTCCCACTTAGCATGATCCCCTGTCCTCGAAGCAAGTGACACACTCAAGTTCTTGTCATATCATCCGTTCCCCCATGCTCCACTAGCTCTTTAGGGGGTGGTCCTCCAAATGGAGAAGGAAGGAGAGACAAAGCTTCTGGTTTCAAAGGAGGTGGCCCACCTGGGAACTGGAAACCAAACTAGTTTCATGATGAGATGGGGAATTAAATCCTGATCTACAGTCTGGTTCACAACTCTCTCTCCTTCAGGACCCAGAGTGCTAAGGATGGTGGTGTAGGTTGCGGCAAGCTATGATCTCAAAGATGGGAATCCACAAATCAGTATTTACAGTTGATTCTAGTAGGTCACTGAGAAGTCCTTGGGAATCCCTCTAGAATCTGCCCATTCTCCAGGTGGAAATGTGTTATATGAACTCTGGCCTCTAGAAATGACTCGGCAAATTATAAAAGCTAATTCTTAACTAGACATTGATTATGACCTAAACCCAGCTGTGTAACATCATTCCATCCTTATAGCCATGCTAAGAGCTTGGTAGCATCATCCCCATTTAAAACAACTGAGGAAACAAGATTACAGAATTAAGTAACTAATTGAATGCCCTTCACCTAAGAAGATATTAGAGCTATATTCAAATTCAAGACCAGGCTTTAAAACTCTACAAAAGATGCTCAAATGTAAGCATTCAATGGAATCATCTTGACGGTAATCACTACCATTCTCCAATAATAGGAAAGAGATTTCTTGAAGACATTGATAATTTCAGGGCTGGCACAAGGAAAATACAAGATGTTCCCAGAATACCTTATGGCACCAGAAAGTAATGATTAAAGATTGTTGGAGACCTAAAGAGAAGAAATAGGAGCCAACGTAAAGGGCTCCCAATGACACATCATCCCTTCCCCTGCACTGCCTCTTTAGGGCTGGTCCCTAAAGTGGGATAATTTGAGCAACAACATAATATGATTAAGATTGTTATAAACTGAATCATGGCTCCAAAAATCCATAGATTGAAGTTTTAACCTCCAGTACCTCAGATTGTAACTGTTATTTGGAGACAGGGCCTTCAATTAGGTACTTAAGTTAAAATTGGGTTATTAGAGTGGCCCTGATCCAATATGACTAGTGTCCTGATAAGATTAGGGCACAGACAAACACACAGGAAGACCATGGAGGACACAAGGAGAAGACAACATCTTCTCCGATGAAATCAACCCTGCCAACACTTGGTCCCAGATTTCTGTTGTTTAAGCCACCAGGTCTATAGTATTTTACATGGCAATCCTAGAAATGAATCACATGAATTATTAAATAAAATCCATGACTCCATGCTGATACAGATATATAAATGAATACACAAGTGGAGGAAGAAAGAAAAGTTCTTCCTTACGTAAATTTCAAACTAATAAATGTAGAAGGAATGGTAGAAATAGAAAAATTACCATTTGGCAAGTACAACAGTCGTAATTGTTTCAGGCAGAAATCCTCAATGAATGTTAAAATTAGTGCATGAAAGAATCATGAGAAACAAGCTATTTACATAACTTCAAATTATTATTCTGATTAATTGCACAGGGAAAAAGTCATTTTGTAAAGGAGAAACCTGGCAGACACAGTCTTGACCAAGTGACAAAGTCACCGTCACCAGTGGTAGACATATGGACATCAAGCACTCCCCCATAGGACAGACCCAATGGGTAGAGCATCCCTACTGTGACGTTGCCAAAATCCATAAGCAGAATTTAATTGTGAAAAATAAATCAGACAAATCTATACCGAGGGAGTCTACAAAATAACTAGTGCGAATTCTTCAAAAGTGTCAAGATCATGAAAGACAAAGACTGATGAATTATCCCAGATTTAAAGAGACTAAGTGATGTGGCAGCTAAATACAATGTGTAATCCTGATTCAGATCCGAGACAACAAAAGGATGTCAATGGGACAGGTGATGACGCGAGCCAAGACTGTTGTGAGATAATAGTGGTGTGCCAATGTTCACATCCTCCTTTGGATCACTGTGCTGTGTCTTGGTAGGATGCTGACATCTGGGGAAGCTGGGAAAGGGTGGAAGGAAGTTCTTTGTACTACTTTATAACTTTGCTTTTGTAACACCCAAACTATTTCAAAATGAAAGGTTAAACGTCCTTCAAAATTAAAGAGAGGCTGGGGATGTAGCTCAGTAGAGCACTTGTCTCAAATACACCTGAGAAAAAGAAAAGACTAGTGGGCCTCACCTCAGAGTTTTTGAGTCTGGGTGGGTCACAAGAATCTGTATTTCTTTTTTCTTTTTAGTTATGTTATGTTATTTATTATTTTGTGTGGTGCTGGAGATCAAACCCACAACCTCACACAAGCATTCTACCACAGAACTGTACCCCAGCCCTGATAATTCACATTTCTCATGGGTTCTCTGTTGATGCAGCTGCTACCACTGGTCCCTTTGGAGACATTACACTATACCACCTCCTCCTGCCACAAGCCTACCACACCCACTGGAGTCTTCCCCTTTCCAGGTGTTTGTTAAGAACTCACAGCCACTATGATTGTAGCTCTGCTAAGTGTGAACCAGCAGATTTTCTTCTCTAACTACCTGTGGGGACAAGGATGCTTTCTGGAAAGGAGCCTTTCAGAAAAGATCCTGTTCACAGTAAATGCATAGTAAATATCGCTTGGGCTCTTGTTTGTTGCCTGTTCTGTGTTGCTGTGGGAAAAGCAAGAGGGTTTTCTCCAAATTCCTGAGCACACCTGTCATGTCATCCCCTCTCCTCACCTGCAGGTACCCAATGTCTGATGTAGGGGGAAGGAGGAGCTGAGGATGCTCTAGGCTTGGCCTCAGAGCCAGAACCCAGCCCGGAGCCAGTTCCCATTCGCAGAATCCACTAATTTGCATATGTGCCCGAAGGCTCCCATTTATTAGAGAACAGTCTTACATCAGCCAAATGTTTTGGCCCAGTCTCAGACTGTGAACCCTGTAATCCCCAAATCAGCCCGTAAATGTTAAAACCCTTTGCTGGAGCTTGGAAACATTTACATCCAAGAAGCACATGAGCTTTGGAAGTGAAGTGATCTTGGCTGCTCTCTATCTTGGGGCAGGTACTTGGGTGTCCACATAGGAAGAGGACAGTACTGGGAGTGCTCCTCCCCATGGACCCCACAGCAGGCTGAACTAGCAGTGGACCAGCATGTCAAGCACCACCTAAGTATAAACCAGGCTGTGCCCTGAACAGAAGGTTCATGTCTGCTACAATCTCAGACCACAGCTCCTCCAGAAAGGCCTGTCAGGAGGATTCATCTTCGCCACAGTCTTCAAGATAGAAGTAGGGAGATTAAATAATTTGCATGAGGTCACACAGCTGACAAGTGATGGAATAAGAATTTGAACCCTGGCAAAGGGGCTCTATAACCACTAGCCTAGAAACTATGTTAGAGCTTACTACCTTGACCTGAAAATGACTACTGGTTCTAAAACTCCCAGATTCATCTCAACTCAGCATCCACAAATTCCTCACAACCAACAGCCATTAAGCCTTCCCTCTATCCACACACACTGCTAAGCACCTGCTATATCTTACTTCATTTCATTTCCATAGCAACTTGGGCAGGAGCTGTTGGGATCACCCTCATTTCTCAGGTGAAGAAATGAAGATATAGTGTAGTGACTGTCCTTCCCTGAGCCTTGACCATGCACCAAGCCTCATGCTAGGAGCCCAGACCACCTATCTGTCAGGGAGGACCACATGTGGGATTTGCACCTATGTCTTCCTGACTTCAGAATCCTTTCCCTAAACCTGGCTTTGTAGCCAATGAGAGCTTTAGCTTAGAAGGTTATGCTGTATCCCTACCTGCTCTCCCAGATGAACTGCTCTTCTGAACACTTAGACATCTTGGCACTTGACATGATAGGCCCATCTCTTTCCTGTCACTGCCTTTCCATCATCCACTGATTCCTTTAACACCAAAGTACATAAAGCCAACACAGTTTCGCCCAACGTGACCCTGGCAGGGCATGGACAGGTCTGAGAAAAAGTGAACTACTCTCTCTCTTCATGCCTCTCTGTGACTATCCTCCCTCCTTCCTTCCAAGGCCAGATTCCTGCCAAATGCCATGGAAACAGGTTGCAAAAGGAGGGAATATCAGAGTCACCTGGAGGCCTGATGAAGCAGAGCTACAAGACTGGCCCCAGTGTCTCTGACTCCTCAGAATCAAGGAGAGTTTCAGAATAGGAGTTCTAACTCATTCCCAGGCGACACTGATACTCGTGGTATAAGAACCACTTCTTGAGAACCACTGGCCCAAGCAGCTTGATAGTTAACCATGATGTAGAGGCATCCAGAACTGTGAAAGGAGCTGTTGCACCTCATGGGGACCAAGGATACATTCACATGGCTCGGAAGATGCAGAGAACTGCTTTCTCCCAGAAAGGGAGGGAGAGACAAAAAATCTGAGTCCATCATCCCATCCAACTGCTTCTAGTACCCTGAGCTCTCAGGACACTCTCTGGGGGAAGGAGCCCAGAGTGGATCACCGCCCTTCCTTTTGGGCATTCTGGGGCTCCCTGCTCTCTCCAAGCCCCAGTAGTTTCCCTTTAGAAACAGAAGTACTGTTGCATGGGATTTCACTCTTCATCCATCAGGGTGTTTAGACTCTCCTCCTTACAAACAGAATTCAGGAGCTACGGGTATGGTACAGTGCTTGCCTCGCATGTGCAAGGACCTAGGTCCAATCCCCAGCACCACAAAAAATGTAAAATAAAAAAATAAGAACAGAATTAATACTCTAGTCGATAGGTGGGCAGAGAGGCGCAAGGGGCCATGCTAGCCTTTTATGTCAATAAGACCTTGCCCAATTTTGTGGCCTATTACAGCAAATTCTCCACACACCTGGAAGCCACTGCTTCCTCACTACAGGCCAGGACTCTTCTCCTGGCCAACAGAGAGCCCAGCCCAGTGTGGAAGTGTCCTGAGGTCTCTTAATGGGCATACTGGGCATGGTGTTGGAAACCTCAGAGCATAGGAGATTGACAGGGTCTCAAACATCAGCACGTTCTCAACACTCTCCTGAGACAAAACTCCATCATTCCCTGGACCTCAGGAGCAAAAATCTGGATTCACGTGCAGCCTCTAAGGTGCATGGTTATTTGCAAGCTGTGTAGTCACCTTTGTCCAGACAGATGCTGCAAAGTGCTCGCTTTCGCTGCCTCCCCAATGAGTGTGTGCATATGCATGTGTGTGATACACGTCATACTTCTCTTCATCCCATTAGAAGCCCTGTTTCTGGGGATTGGAGGTCAAAAGTCACCCAGACTGTTCCCAGCACAAATCACCACCTTATAAGCTGAAGAACCCATCAAGAGATGCTATAAATGACCATTTTCACTACTAAGCTCAAGTGGTGTTTACTTCTCCTTCAGCTTCAGGAAGGTACTTAGAATGTCCTAGTGGAGACTCAGAGAAAGATGGAGTCACCTATCCAAATTCCTAAGCTCTATTACTTAGGTGATTCTCTCTGTCACCAGAGGTTGGCAGCATCAGGCACCACCCCATTAGCCCACCACAGAACAAGAGAGGAAAGAGCCACCACCCTTGTCTGTGACCGATCAGAGGAATGAGGTCCAGGTCACTCATTTGTTAAATGTGGGGTTGAACTGGATGGACTCTGAAGTCTCTTACAATGGAAGGTCATGGAACTATCACCATGTACCAACCCTGTGACTCAAGCTTTATATGGCTTAACTCATTTAAAAGCCATAAGACTCTTAGGGCAGCTGTATAATGAAGCCCATTTCATAGATGAGGAAATAAAGGTTTAGAAAAACTATCAGGCTGGAGGTCTTCCACTAAGTAAAAGCTAGGCCAAAACTCCACTATGTTTTTGGTCTCTGATGGCCCTGCTCTCTCTGCTGGAACACAGTATGCACTCAAATGCATGACTGTATTTCTAGGGGTCATGGGATTTGCAGTGACATCTATTGGAAAATGGAAACTTTATCCTAGTTTACACAAAATGAAGATGGTGGCTGCATGTCTCCATGTGGATGTAGCTACTGTGATCACACTGAGTGTGAGCCCCACTTCTCTCCAGCCACCACACCCCACCCCAGTTCCCAGATGCCCTCACCTGGGAACGGCTCCTTCAGGAAGTGGCCCCTGATGGTCTGGTTGGCTGTGCCCAGAGGGTTCTTGGCAATGAGGGTGTAGTTGCCATTGTTGTAGTGTGTGGGCTTGTTGAAGAGCAGGCAGCCCTCGGCCAGCTCACCCTCCTGATAGTACTCCACGTGGATGATCTTGGACTCCCGCAGTGGCTGCCCATTATGCAGCCAGTGCAGCGTGGGTGGCGGGTTGCCCCGCACCACGAACTCGATGCAGTGCTCCAGGCGCAGCTCGGGCTCCTCCAGGCTAACCACACGCGGAGGGTCTGTGGGGACAGGCCAGCTGGAGTCTGGGACGCTGTGGTAGGAAGCCCAAGTCTTCCCTGCCCAGCTCAGAAAAGCCCCAGGGAAGCAGAGGTCCCACCCAGCACCCTGCCAGAGGAACAGAGACGCCTGTCTTCACCCAAACTTCCTGGATCTGCCTTTACTCAACAGTTCCCTCTGGGGAGACCATCTTAGAAGATGCAATTGCAAGAGAAGCTTACAGCCTTGGAGGGGAAAGGACCCCCTTTCTTGGGGTTGCTCTCCAAGAACTGACTTCTCAGTCCAGCCCTATGGGATCCTCTGTGCCCCTGCTGGTAGAACGGGATCAGTGCCCCAGCCCCAGTCCTCTCAGTCCCCTGCACCAGCCTGGCACCCAGCAACCCCCGTGGTGGCACACACTTACAGTAGACAGTGAGGGCAACGCTGGCATTGCTCATGCCCACCACGTTCTCTGCAATACACGTCAGGGTGAAGCCATTGTCCTCACTTGTCACGTTCACCAGTGTCAAGTTGATGGCGTGGACGTTGGTCCAGTTCAGATTTGTCTGAAAACCCCAACAAAAAGACAACAATGAAACTGTTTCTGTGAGAGAAGCTCCCCTGCATGACCCCCAAACACCTTTAGGAATCAAGAGGGAAGCAGACCAGAAGGAGGAAATCTCTCTAGAGAAAGCACACAGACCAAATGGCGGTCTCTTCATAGTCCACAGTTCAGGTAATTTTCACATCAACACCATGATGGGAATGGTAACATTATACCCATTTTACAGATGGGGAAATGAAGGCAAAGAGAGACTGAGTAGCATACATAAGGTCGAAATGGCTTGAAAATATTAGAGCTGTGTGAAATCCAACTCTCTGTGCTTCTTCCTATTGGAACAGGATCACAAATGCTCCCTCATGTTTACGACTCAAGTGATCACTCCTCAGCCTCCTGAGGGGACCCTGGCCCTAGGATGCCCACCTGGTGGGTGTTGATAGACTGCAGCCCAGTGACTATCCAATCCACATCAGGCAGGGGTGATCCAGACCCATTGCAAGTGATAACAGCATTGTCGCCCTCTCGTACAGTCAGGTTGACGTGGCTCACACTGATCTCAGGAAGGTCTGGGAGAAGGGGTAAGAGGACAAGAAGGGTAAAATGACAGACAAAAGCTCCCCAAAAGAAGATCTGTCGTTGGCTGATGGTGGCACTTCATTTATTATTCATTCATTCACTTCAATACTGGGGACTGAACCCAGAGCCTTCACACTGAGTTACATCTCAGACTTTTTAATTTTATTTTAAGACAGGGTATTAGTAAGTTGCCCAGGCTGCGTTCAAACTTGCAATCCTGCTTCAGCCTCCTCAGTAGCTTGGATTATAGGTGTGGCCCACCACACCTGGCTTGCCGTCTAACAATGCCAACACAACTTGCTTGAGCTCTTCTTCGAAGACCTATAAACCCCAGATGCTTCCCACACCCCCCTCAGAAGACATGAGGCCTGAGGATGGAACCCCAAACTTGGAAGCTCCTTCAGGGCAGAGTGTGAGTGGGGCAGCTGCTCAGGAATGCAGCAAACAAACATCTACCAACGAAGCCCAGTGGTTCCATCCCACTTTGGTTCTCACAAAATCAATATGTTTCAGGCTTCCACAAGTTGCTTGCTAGAAATTCAGATTTCCAGGACCCATCCTAGACATCTGAATCCAAAGATCTGTGGCTGGGGCCAGAAATTTGCTTTTCTAAAAGCTCCTTAGAAGCTCCCGATGCAGGAGTCCAGAAATCACTTTCTGAGACAATCCGGGTGTGGGTAACAGGCGACTCACAGAGAGAAAGGGAATCTGATCTGCTAAGAAAGGTATGGGCTGGGGATTTAGCTCAGTGGTTCTGCCGCCTGTCTCGCAAGAACAAGGTCCCAAGTTTGATCCCCGGTACCACAAAAAAAAAAAAAAAAAAGAAGGGTATGCAGTACTTCCGGCTATGTTCCTGAACTGGCCTTGCTGTGGCAGGCTCAGGAATAGGCATGACCAAGAAGCCTAAGGTGAGTCAGATGTGCACCCGACTGAGGAGGTCAAGGCTAGGGCAGTTGGGGGGAAGCAGCTCCACTTCTGTGGGCAGCGTCTCCCTGGAGCCAGAGGGGTAGGGGCAGGCCGAACACTCACCACATTGACTGATGTTCATGCGGAAGAGGGGGAGCTGGGAGCCATCTGCATTGATGCAATAGAGGCTCTGGCTGTTCAGCCTGGCCTCCCCCTGCTCCTGCCACAGCTGCATCCAGCGGATGTCACAGCTGCAGTTGAAGAAGTTCTGCTCCAGTCTCCTGTGGGCAAAAAGAGAGGGGAAGGAACCCCTGAACGGAAGATGGCCCAGCTCCCTCCCAGGGCTGTGAGGTCAACAAACCCCCACCTGCTCCACAGGGATGAAGGTGAGAGGGGTTAAGAAAGGTCATGGAGGAAGGAAAATTATACAACAGTGAATTTGTTTACTTTTAAAAAGAATAAACTCATTTTAAAACCAAAATCCATCTCACTTAATGCACCTGGCATATGGACCAGATTGGAAAGCTCCTCCTCCCCAAACCCTCAGGTGGCTTCCCATTTCATCAAAAGTCAACGCTAAAGTACTGCATAACCTGTACCATCCTCTATCTTCCCTCTGACCTTCTCTCCTTCACTCTGCTGACCCTCTTCAGCTATCTGACCTTCTATCTCCAAGTTCACTAACATGACAGGCTCATGCCTGCCTCAGGACCTTTATACTCCCAGTCCCTTTGGATTTTCAAGCTCTTACCCAACATATCTGCAAGACCTACTCCCCTTCTTTCACTAAGGAATCATAGGGTCTCCTCTGATCACCCTCTATACAAAAGCCACTACGTTCCCTTGTCCTGGTAAGACCCAGCCCCTCACCCTGCTATATTTCTTCTTTCTAGAATTTGTCATCACTCAGCATTTAGTTTGTTCATCTGACTCCCCAAATAAAAGTTAAGCTGCACTGAGGTCATAGACATACCCTATTTGCTTCATTGCTATAGTCCCAGTACTAAAACTGAGACTGGCTCATAAATTTTTGTTGAATGCAAGAGGGAGAACAAGCAAGAGTAAGAGAAGGAGCTTCTCCCCAGGGGAGCAGGTGGTTAGCTATTTCCAAGACTTATTCACAGCCCATTTGGGACCACCCTTATTCCTTTGGGAATTCAATGGATCCTCAGTAAGCACCTGTTCCCTCTCTGGCAATGGGTTGAGTGCTGTTAATCTAGAGATGAATAAGACAGCCCCTGTCCTCCAGGAGCATTCAGCCTTGTGAAGAGGAATGTCTGAAGGGGGAAGAATCAAGTTCAAAGCCCTTCTCCTCCACGCATTTTCCTTATAACTTAAAGGAAGTCATGTTCCTCCTTGATGGGGTTATTAGGAAAAGGGTGAACAGCATTAATCAATCCAAAATCTCTTAAAGTAAAGAGTACCTGGTAAATCTGAATGCCTGGATCATTAAGGGAAACATGATTCTCTCTCCGGACTGTTAAGGGGATCGATTGGTTGGTACCAAGAGGGAGGGCACTTGGATCATTGCACTAAGACCCTGGATATTTTTGACAACTGGCAAATTCCAAAATAGTTAAGCCTGCATCAGCACTAATCTGATTTCAAGAAAATGTGAGGGCCCTGGGGACAGGAATCAGCGAGTTTTAGGCACAAGGACATCTTAGGTAGAAAGTACAAATGCCCCTACATAATAATATCATCTTCTTGGTCCAAAAGTTCCCAAGACTTCTCTCTGCATGTGGTGCTTTCAGAAAAGGTGAAGGAAGAGAACTAGCCTTTACTGAGCATCTGCTTCCCATGCCAGTCCCAAGAGACATACAGTCCCATGCAGATGAGGGAATCACATTCAAGGCCCCCTGGCTGGCGTTTATCAGTGCAGTTTTAAACTCTGGTCTCTTGGACTCCAACGCCCATATGCTGTCCACCCATTTGACCTGGGCAACGTGTTGCAGGTTGCAATGGAGATGCAAAGAGAACTGAGACAGGACCCCGGACTTTGGGGGCTCATGGAGGCAGAGACTGGAGGGAAGAGCTGGAGGAAAGTGGCAAAAACTGAAGTGTGGAACAGGGAAGCAAGGTTCAGCCTACATAGAGAGTCTATATCAAGGGGAAAAAGCTGGAAGGGTGAGTGGGATCCAGATGGTAAAGAACTTTCACTGCCACATCAGGAAGTCTGCAATTGGTCTAGGAGGCAGTGGGAAACCAGTGAGGTCCTTAGAATAAGCTGGGGAACACTGTGAATTTAGTAGCTCCGTAAGAAAAGCAAATCAACAATGGTGTACAGGATAAACCAGTGAGATGGAGAGCTAGAGACAAGGAGGCCAATTAGGATGCCTCATAAACACATAGGGCCACCATGTACAGCTGTGTAGTTTGGGCATTTCTCAAAGAGCTCAGCCAAAGCAAATAGGGACATCTTTTCTAACACAGAGAGTAATTATAGAGGCTGGTAGGGTCTAGGCCACCGTTCTCAAACTTTTAGGGTCAGGACTCATTCATCTTTACAAATTTCTTGAGGACCTCACAAAGCTCTTCTTTATGTGATTTATATTTTTCACTATTTACCATATTAGAAATTAAAAATGAGAAAAATTTAAAACACTACACTACATTAGCATAAATTTCATGAGTCACCAGGACCATGATGTCATCACACGCCATGTGTCTCTAGAAAACTCCACTGTACCCTCATAAGTGTAGAAAAGGAAAATGATATCTGAGTGTTGTCACAAAAACAGATTCTGCTTATGTTCTCCCTGAGAGGGTATTGGGAACCCTCAAGTGACCCTGGACCACCATTTGAGAACTGCTACCCACTAAATAAGGTCATAGAGTAGGCTAGTAGGAACTGGGGAGAAGGAGGGGGAAGATCTAAGAAACATCACAAAGAAACACAAGATATGACTGCATTTTGTTGGAGGCAGAAGAAACAGTGGACGATGGAAAAGGAAGAGAAAGGGGAAAAGTAGAAAATAAAACATGAAAGATGAGGAAAGCAATGGCAGCGAGAACTGTCTTTGAAAGAAAGCAGAAAGAAAGAAACAAAGGAGGAAGTGAAACATTCTAGGAATGTGGATGATTGTTATGATTGTGTCTAGGTGTCCCCCCAAAGCCTCATGCAGTCATAGGTGGGGTTTTTTCAGAAGTGGTTGAATATAGAGTGTGTGATTGATTCATGGTGCAGTGCTAGGATGAAGGGTGCTAGGATTAAGGGTGAGTGGTTACCAAATCAGTCCACTGATTGGTTTTACCCTGCCCTAATCTTAGTAGCTTGGATACAATATAAGGGACAGAAAAAGGCTTGTCTTGTCCCTTGCTGGCTTGCTTGCTTTGCTACCTTCTGCCTTCCATGAACTGTTTCTCCTCTGCAATGTCTGTCTGCCATGGCACCCTGCCTTGGAGCCAGCCAATTACAGACCAAAGCCTCTACAAACTGTGAACTAAATGAACCTTTTCTCTTTTAACTTCAAGTGTCAGGTATTTTGTCCCAGCAATGAGAGCAAAAATAATTAAGACAATGGAGCAGGGTTGGGAGGGAGGGATCAAGGTCCCACAGGAGGAAAGGGAAAGATGGCCACAAAGCCACGGAGGTATTTGACTCCAGGTTAAGCAAGATGCCTGTGTGGCTAAGAACTGGGACAGAAAGAAAGGGAAAAGAAGAAGTCATAGGAAATGACAGGGTAATAATATCTGCATCACCTTGCCATAGTGCCAACCTGTGCCAAATGTCTTCCATACATTGCTTCACTGACCCTCACAAGGAGAAAACACAGGAAGGAAGGAGACCTCTGAGGGCTTTCTTAGGACAACAGAAAGTCAAGTTCACCATTCAATGTGTGGAAAAAGGAGGCCTGTGGAAAAAGGTTGGAGGGTTTGGATCCTGCTGTAGCGGCTGCAAGGACAGGCCTGGCAGCCTTCTTGGATGACACCAAGGGGCCCGATGCTTGAATATGTGCAAACTGAACCAGGTCAGCCTGGTTTTTCCCAGCTGCTCACTTGATAAGATGTGGCTATTCATTATTAAGTAAGTGTAAAATTACAGATTATCAAAAAAAAATACAGATTATCCACCTGGGTTAGAAATATTAGACAAGTGAGGGGCTTGGCAGAGCTGCCACACAATACATGACACAATCCTGCCTCATGATGGAGCCTTGGAGCCAAGCACTGCAGTTTGTCCCAGCAAGTTAGTGGACTCCCCCAAAGGCAGCCATCATCAAAGTGTCCTGAGGCTGGGAGGAAAATTAGGTGAGATGTTTGTGATGTGCCAAAGATGCTGCCAGGCACGGGTTCAATCACAGCCCATTTCCTTCCATCCTTTCCCTTGGGCCACGACCCAGCAAAGGAATACACTTTGAGATCTGGTGCTTTGGTGCAACCCAGAGTCTCCTGGAAACTCCCAAAGAATCTGGAGAACTTCCCCACTCTTGTGCACTGTCTCCTTACAAGACAAATCACAAACCTAGTGGCATTTTGAGCCTTAAAACAGTGGCACCCTGGGCATTGTACTGAGCCAATTCACAATCCAGACAAGAGAGATAGACAAGACTGTCCATCTGCACAGTGACATGGACAAGAAGCAGAGACAGACAACTCCTAGGTCTAAATGATGTTGTCCATTCTGGTGCCTGTTTAGGGCTCAGGCAGAGGAGTCTTCAGCCAAGAGCTTCAGGGGCTGACTTGCAAGACCTAAAGCCTGGCTCTCTGTGCTCCTTTAATAATACAGGAAGCCCCATGAATAATAGAGCAGCAACTGCTTCAGGGCAAAGCTAACCAACACCCAGCCCTTGCCCCAAGCTGGCCCAGGGCCTAATCGCAGGACCCTGGAGCTTCCCACAGATTAACTCAGCCCAAGCCAGTGGGGCCTGGGCACGCAAGCTCTTTGCAGAACAGCCAAGCCATGGCTGGGTGTTTAGAAAACGTTGATTCCCCTGCAGTCACCACTTGCATGGTTTTCTTCTTCCCTCCACAGCAACAGCACTGCCAGTGGCAATCCTGGGGCCCAGTGGTGGAAAGTGGGAAGAGGACCTAAATCAGCAAGGGCAGTACTGCTATCACAGAGTAAAGGATGCAGACCAGGCCCCCTTGAGATAATAGTCAGGTGGAGGAAAAGTACATAAACTAAAGATCTGAGTTGAGCTGACTGTGTCACCGTAAGCAAATATAATGGGTGAAACTGTGCCCTCCAAAAGGACATATGTCTGAATCCTTACCCCGGTTCCTATGAATGTGACCTTCCTTGGAAGGAATCAAGGTAAGGATAAAAGGATGAGATCATTCTGCATTCTGAGAGACCCCTAAGCTCAAGGACTTGGGTTCTCATAAGAGAGTGGAGAGGGGGATAAAAGACAAGGAGAATGAGATGTGAGATTGAGGCAGAGACAAGAGCAAATCTCTCCCAAACCAAAGAACACTGCCAGCCACCAGAAGCTGGGAGAGGCAAGGAAAGATGCTTTCCTAGGACCTTTAAGGCGGCCATGCTGACATCCTGATCTCAGACTTCTGGCCTCCAGAACAGGGGAAGATCATTTTCTGTTGTGTTTAGCCACCAAATTTGTGATAATTTGTTAAGGGAGCCCTAGGAAACTGCAAGCAACTTAATTCTCCAGGGTTCCATAAAATGGGGATGACTGCATTTGACATTCCTTCTTCATCAAGTGATTGAGAGAATTAGCAATAATCCACATTGAATGATTTGTGAGTTAAAAGGGGGCCTTAAAGAAGCCAGAAATTATTATTATTATAGTAATACTGCTATTAACATGATTGTTTAGTGACTTCTCTGAGAGCTTTCAAAGGGGTCACAGCCAAGACAGAGAAGGAAAGTGCCAGGGTCAGCCCAAACCCATCTGAGACTGAGTTAATATTTTACCAAGTTGATTAAATTTGAAAATTATATCAGAAGTAATTATCATTTTGCTTTAAGAAAATGAAATATTCCAATCTATTTTAATCATGTCTGTTCTGTGCGTGCAGAGTATTAAGGGAACCCTGGTTGAGATGCATTAATGGTCCTTAGGGTATTTCCAGAGGGTTTCTATGCTGTGGGCTAAAGTCCTCTGGTGCCTCTTGCATTGCAAAATGGTGTCATGGGATTCAGAATCCAAGGTTCCTTTCTTCCTGATTTGTTCTTTACCTCTCCAATTCTTGCTCTGATTTTTAGACAGACAGTTCCAGTCTTCTTGTCGAGGAAAAAAAGAAAATCTTGCCATGACCAGAAACTTTTGAGATTACTTTTCAATGCCAAGCCAGATTCCTTCAAATATGTGCTGTGGAAACAGTACTGGCTACTCCAGAGCAAGTCTTGAAAGGTGCTCCTAGTTTGTTCAGTGAGAGGAATACCACCTGGACTGACAGGAGGCTGTGAACCAGGTACTTGCTGAGACATCCCCTCTCTCACAAAAGTAAATGACAGAAAGTAAAGGATGGGTGTTGGCATATGGCAAGGCTCTGAGATGGCTACCTTATTTTTTTAAACCTATGATTCCATTCAGGAGAGCTGTCATCTTGTCTTCTAGAAGGAGAGGCAGACTATTATAGGGTGCATTGGTGGGTTGGGTAAGGGAAAGAGCATGTTCATTGGAAACAGTAGACCTGTATGATGATAATGCCAAATATCATAATGCTAATCCTCAGACTTGCCATTTACCAGCCATGTGAATATGGTCTAGGTGTTTAACTTAGACATGCCTCAAATCCTTCATTTGTAAAACTGGTTATAATGATGCCTCCCTATGGAACTATTCCAAGAATGAGAGAGGTCCTTGTACACATTAGGTACTCAATATGTACCTCTTCCTTTTCGTATCCTACTGGAAATGCAATAGACACTGAGACCTTCTAATGGGGAGTCTCAACAGCATCAATTCTGATATCAAGAATACAGTATCTAGTGGAGAAGAGCTGTTTGAAGGTATAGCAGAGATCCTCGATGATGGAAGGAAATGTGCTAAGAAAGTAACAAATACCCTATTTACCCTTCTGTTCCTGGAGATAGTCACTAGAAACCTCATACTTCTGGCTTATGATTTTCCTGGCTGCTACTGCATGCTGAACTCTCTCTTCTCCCAGGTCCAAATTCTTTCTTTCTGAAAATACCCATTCCATTCCCATACACTCCAGCCAACAGGCAGACCCTGGCAATCTAGATGGCTCATGGAAGAGGGCACCATGTGGACTAATTAAGAGTCAGACAAGAAAATACTACCCCCTTTTCCATTTGCCAGGAACTGAGATTGTTTGGATTTTCATCATAGCCATAGCTAAAAGCCAATGCATGGCCTCTCCAGCCAGAAGATAAATTTTCCACTCTCAACATTCAACGCTTTCAACATTAAAAAAAAAACTTCTATAGGGCAACTGCTCCTTAGAGGGGGGCTTCCTTATTCTCCAATATAATCTTTTCTTATTTAACAATATGACAGAAATAAAATACTCTATGGACATGATGGCACTCATGTGCTGACTCACACTGGAAGGAATGTCTTCATTCTTCTATAAGTTACATCTAGCTCATCGGTGTATTGATCCCAGGCAAAGATGAATGCAGAATCCCATGATCCTCTGGGAGAAATCTGACATTTTCTTTAAATATACATCCACAGAACAACTGTTTCTAAATCTCTACGAAACAGGTCACCAGGGCAGCACATCACTGATTTCACATCCAATGATTTCTTAGAAGAAACACTGAAGATTTTCTCAATAATTCAGCTAACGGCAGACCCCAGATATTCCCTGAAGGGACACTGTCCCTGGCCTCCCTAGATGAAGTGGCAGCATCCCAGGAGAAGGAGATACTAGCCTGCCAAGAAAGAGAAGTCCCTGGGGCCACCGATTGGTTCAAGAATAACTTAGGAAAGAACCAGCTACGCAATTTTGGAATGTTATTGTAGAATAGACCCTTGCATTGAGGAAAGATTAAAAATAGTTGTGAGACAGTTGAATGTAGTGGTCAAGGTTTTCAATCTATGTACTACCATTTAAAGGGTGTCCTTAAAGAAGATACTTAACCTTGCTAAACATTTCAGTGTCCTTGAGGGTGAATTGATAGTAATAATTCCTACCTTACAGAATTGTCATAAGGATTAAATTAAATAACACACATAATTTAATAGATTACCTGTAACACTGCTTGGCACAGAGGAAGAGCTCAGAAATCAGTGTAATAATTATAGCGGTCATATTAATTTACCTCTAACATCTTTTCCACTTACAAAGATGTGGATGAATACAACACAAAAATTGTAACAGTCTGACATTTAGATTCCTGTACTATAGTCTATTTTTGGTGTTTTATAAACAAATATATATACATCTTTTTTACAATATATAAACAAATACACACACACACACACACACACACACATTTACCTTTTTCCCAGCTTGGGTAGGAGTTTTTATAGGTGTCTACCTGGATCTCAGCCATAAGTGACTAAGAACTCTGATGGCAATGCCTGTGGTACCCATACCAGAGTAGTACCCTCGTGGGAGGGCCACAATCTTAAGAATGGAAATCAACCCACAGCAGTATTGTCCTAAAATCCCAACACTTTGGAAGAGACATCCTTTGTCCATCCTATCCCTGGAGTGGCCTTTTGATACATTCTATGGGCACTTAGGTCCATGTGGATAAGGACAGTATACAAAGTTGTCACGGGGTGATAAGCTATTGGGACACTGGATGTAAATACTCCTCTTCCTACCAGCTGGTCCAAACACAAAAGATCATGACTAAGGTCTTTCTAGGTGAAAGGCCAAAAGCCTAGGCAGAGGTCCAAGGTTGTTATTTCTTGGTAAAAAGATGACAATACAGTAATCTGCATTCGGTGAATCTGATTCTGAGCCACCAAGTAAAAAGGAACACATGTGTAGCATCTCTGAAAGTCTGACTTCTTCACTTCATCTATGCCTCAATTTCTTTTCAACTTATTCCTTGATTTATTTCCTCAACATAATATGCTGTCCTTCATGCACAGAGATGGCCGAATGACTCATACATCAACATGAGTTATTTTTTCCAGCAGTGGTCATGAATTCTATTCATCCAGACAATATTTGTTTGCATAAAATGGCTGGCCAGGGTAGGGGTGCATTCATTAGCCTTGGAATACAGCAAGGCTAAGCAGTTCCCATGCAGATTAAATCAGTGTACCTCGCCTCCCACCAGCTACCAGGAAGCCTAAACTCAAGCCAAAATAGCTGACTGGAGGTCACGAGTGGTGAAAAAGACAATCTGAAACCATAGGCCTGGTTTCAAGTCCTGGCTCCACTAGTCCCTAACAATACAATCGTGGCTGAGTTTTGAATGCCTTTCTGGGACTCATAGTTCTCACCCATAAAACCCAGAGATTCTCCCATTACTCTCATGGTGATAAATCTAATGAGAACATAGCTCATAATCTATAGTTACATAACATGGATATCACTTATTATAAATTGATCCATAGTCTTTACTATAAATATTAATACTGTTATTTCTAATTACCTGCAAATCACAAAACTAAGCCCTGACAAGAGATGAGATTCTGTCTTCTGACATACAGTGTGCACAGAAAGAGCATCAGAAATCAAACAAAGTATCCCCTCACTGAACATGGTATGCTTGAGGTCATTCAACCCAAGCTTCTCAGTGTACATCCAACCTTCAGGCAGCTCCAAAGATGGCCATTTTTCCCCACCCAACCATTACCACCACTTTACCACCTGCACAGTTGTCAAATCCAAACTTACAATTCCCGAAGACTCAGCGTCTGGAAGAGCTGCCAGGAGAGCGTTGTGAGTCGGTTACTTGATAGGTTTCTGCGAGATTGACAAAGAAAGGGGAGTTAAAGGACAGATCAACCATCAATATTGTTCTCCATAGTGAACCTGGTCATTTCACTGAAGCCTGGCTTTATCTTTCTTCTTCTTTTTTTTTTTCATTTACTCTGCTAACAATGAATCTGTTGATAGTTGAGGCTACAGATCAGGTTTGGAGAGGAGTCAAGTCTTTTTAGGGCACAGTCTTAAAAATCAAGGAAGCAATAAAATCCTCTTGGTTATTCCCCCATGATCTCTCCTCAGGACAGAAGTTCAAGGAGCCTTCTGAAGCTATCCTTCTCTAGGAGGACAGAGATATCTGAGGGTACCTTAACATCCAAACACCCTTAACACTGCATTGGGGAAAACTACAGGTCAGCTACAACTCCTTCTAGCCACCCCTCCCTAGCAAACATGCCCATCCATGAGATCAAGACATCAGCCTTTTATTCACATGTCTGTTCTTCTCCTAATGGCTATTTAATTGTTTTCATTAGGATATACAGGGGAAAGGAGCAGCCATCAGTCTCCCGAATACAAGAAGAAACACACCCACGGTTATTACTTTCCCAGCCTCAACAAACAACTTTTGATGGGATGACAGCTCTTAAAGGCAGCAGTTAGTCACTGGCAGAAGTGGCACCTCAGGAACAATGTTCTCATCTGCTAATGGGAATGGGCATGGGTGGTAGGCTGACACCATTTAGGTAAAAGTCTGACAACACACATCAGCGTGTGTGTGCTCATATCTATTAAACAGGTAGGTAATAAATGCAAACACAAACTTTTGTTTATGCTCACACATATGCTTACACATGCACCTATATTTAGATGGCTTCTAGAGAAGATATGAATTGAAAGTGGAATTGAAGGCTACACTGAGAAGTGATGGGGCAGACCAGGGAGGGGGAAGATAAGGTCCCTCTAGAGCCTTATATTCAAGTTACAAGTGAATAAGCAGGAAGAAGAGTACCAGTTGTGTGCTACATAAGTAACTGATGTGGGAGGAGAAGAAGGTAACTTCAAACAGGTGCTGAGAAAATTGCCTTCTGAGAAGGTAATGTGAGACCAGAGAGAAACTGGAGAACAAGCTGAACAAGTGTCAGGGGGAAGTTTGGGCAGTGGAGGAAGTGAATGCAAAGCCCCAGGTGGAATCCAAGCCAAGAAGGGGACCAGCCAGGAAGGAGCACAGGGCAGAGCTTTGGGATAAGTGGGAGAGGGATTTGTGCTGCACTCAGGGATTTGTGCTGCTGAAAGAAGACTGGATTTTATTTTAAAGAGTGATGGGAAGGCACTGGGTGGTTTTCAATGGGGAAGTGGCATGATCTAATTACCATATTTTTAAATGGAAGAATAGCACCAGAAGGTGGCAGGCCAATTAGGTGGCTGCAACAGTGTTCCAAAGGGAAGGGTGGGTGAATCGAATATAAGTGTTAGAAATGAAGCTGCCAGAACTGAATGAGATCTGAGAGAGAAGGGTGAGGAAATCAAGGGACCAGGTGAGTGGTAAAGCCACCTAATGAGAAAAGGAAGACTCCCAAAAGACCACACTGAGGCCATGAAGGAAACCAAACATCTTGTTGAGTAGATGGGACTGAAGTTCACCTAGGGAGAGAGTATACTCAGCTCATAGCAAGAACAGATAATCAAATACAAGAGCAATCTATGGGGCAGAATATCCCCTTCACACACTTAACTTGCCTAGTCTGTCCATGGCAAGATGGTTGGCCCCTACATTAGCTTGAACTGGATAGGCTCTGGCTAGCCTGTGATGGCTCCAAGAACTAACCCGCTTCTCTGCAGGGCCAAACACCCTGGTGTGACATATGTGCTCACTAAAGCTATAAACTTAAACCAGCCATCATGCTCTGCTTCCCAGAACCCCTGGTGACCACATTCCTGTAAACTTCCTGCAAACTTGTCATTCCTGCAAACTTCTACTATCACCACTGATCAGAGGGAAAGGGTTATAGAAGCACTATACTGATGACCCATGAAGGACATCACTGGACAAGCTACCTGCAGCAGTCCCTCTTCTACTTTGAGGGGTTGTACAGAGGGCTCAGCACATGCCTCTCAGTCACTGCCCCTCCCTAGCTACTAGACTGGCAGCCCAGAACTTGGGGTCAAGGACAACAGATTTCAATATCACTCTCTGAGCCTCTGTTGCTATCAGCCTTTAAGATGTGTTAATCAATCTGAGATTTGAATCATCCAGGTGGCAATTATTTTCTCTGTTATTTCTGATTTGCTGTTTATGTATAGCTGCATTATTGGACAAGCCCCAGATCTACAAAGGAATCCTGTCAGAACTTTGGAAAGACAGCTTACCTCTGCCTTTAACTCCCTTGAACAAAACCCCTGGTCTAAAGCTGAACAGTAGCATCCTACAGGTACTCCACAGCCCAAAACCCCAGGTGCAAAGGATCCTGGGGCACAGCCCCTGGTAAGACACAAAAGCAATGGGAGGGGGTTGACAGAAGCTGTCCCAGTGACACAAAGGAGGGAGGAGCAGCAGGGAGCCCCAGGCAGAGAGCAGGCTGCCAGCAATGTCCTCTCCCAAAGGTCATGCTTTGCTACATTAGGCAGAAATGTCAAGAGAAAATTGGATTCTGAAAGAAAGAAAATAACAAGCATTCTGGGCAAATAAAGAATAAGAAATAGCATCATCTCCTCCTTATTACAAGTTAAAGGAGATGGAGGTAGTATACCTGGTAAAAGGGAGAGGCTTTCCCCAGGGTGGCTTCATCTCCCACTCATTTCATCCTCCTTCCTCCCACCAAGCTCTAGCTGAAGGAGAAAGGTCCCTCAGTTCCTTCAGCTCTTGGAGTCCAAATGAAGTGGTCACTACTGCACTCTGTCCTCTGTACACACACACACACACACATACACACACACACTCAGGGACATTACTGCACAAATTCAGAGGGGAATACAGTGTGTGCAACCTGTGCAGCTGTACACAGTGCCTTGCCAGAGATACACAACAGAAACACCCAGCCCCAGGAACAAACATGTACGGAAAAGACAAGGAGTAAGGCAAATATGCACCCCCACAAAACCACCAGGGTACACCTCTGGCCATCCTGCCCTTTGACACATTTACATATTTTCATGATGCAGGATAAATGGGGAAGCTGAGTCACAGGGCTTTAATAAACCCATTTGGAATTCACTGCCCCAATTTCCCTTCCAGCTGGTGCCTCACCTGCCTTCAGCTGTCATTGGTTATTGATGAACTGGTTACCCTGCTCATCAGACAAGCATTTAATTAAGAGCCATCCTGCCTCTGCACCCCATGGAAGCCTCCTGACCATTATCACCCATCTCTGATTTTTGCTTGGGTCATTGGCCAGTGTCCAGGCCACCTGACCACTGAATTAATTTGATGAGCAAGATTTTATGAGACGATACATCAACCTCTCTCCCAAAATCAAGCTCCATGACATTGCCCCTTCCATCTCTCTTCTGAGACTCCCAAACAAAGCCATTAATTTTGTCCTGCACAAAATGGCTCTCTCACAGCCAGACTCAGGGGTCCAGAGGTAATAAACAATGATGATGTGGCTACAGGGTGCTCTGGGAACAAGGAGCCAGACTCACATATGGCCAAACTCCAGGCCTTGAGGAGTGATGAGGTTGAGACAGCACATCCTGCATTAATCCTGCTGTGAAAAGGGATCCTCAGGCAACCTACTTCAGACTGGGAGAAAGCTCTGTAGGGAGAGCAGCCCCATGACATTCCTAAGGGAGGCACTGACTACAGCAGGAACACAGAGCACTATGATTGGGAAGATGTCACTCTTTATCCCAGGAGCCGTATTGCCCTAAAGCAGGGTCAGTGAAATGTGCTCTGTTACCAAGAGAAACCAAACAAATGAGCTCTTCTCTTGCCCTAAACATATTACACCTTCTGGGAGGTGAGAGTTGAGGAGAGACATTAAGCCCCATCCACACAGTGATCCTGAAGAGGCAAGGCTTTGTGGAGTTCCCAGGTTAAGAGTGGATCCAAATGTGGAAGCGCCTCCTCTATTGGCAGAGGCAGGCCCTGTGGGCAGGAATATCTGACGATCTGAGTACATAAGGAGTTGTTTGGGGCAGGTGCCCAGCACAGCTGTCTAGTAGGCCAGACTGACCAACCCATCCATGTACTGTTCAGCCAGCACCCTACCTGTTCACATCAGCACTACTGACTCTTTTAGCTATCTCCACCCCCGCTCCTGGATGCTCACACCACCTTTGCCTCTCCTTGGCCCTTATGCTTGGGTTTTGTCTTGTGTTTTCATGGGCTACATTGTGTCCTCCTCCAAGATTGATAGGTTGAAATCCTAACCTCGGGTACCTCAGAATGTTACTGTACTTGGAGATACGGCCTTTAAAGAGGTGATTAACATTAAATGAGGTCATGAGGGTGGGCCATAATCTAATCTGACCAGTGTCCTTTTCAGAAGAGGAGCTTTGGGCACAGAGGGAAACACAGGAAGAAACAGCCATGCACAGGGCAAGGAGAGAAGCCTCAAAAGAACCAAACCTGCTGACACCTTAACCTTGGACTTCTAATTTCCAGAACTGGGAAGAAATGAATACCTATTATTGAAGCCACTCAGTCTGTGGCAGTTACGGCAGCCCGAGCAAACAAACACACCCATTCTCAGGCCTTCCTTTGCCCCAAGCCCTGGCAGCCAAGTAGACTGTCCCACTGTGACCCCCAAAAGACTCCAGGCCATGGCTTCCTGTCAGTCATCCCCTCACTCTGTCTATGCATGGTCACTCTAGAGAACAAGGTTTCCACTCAAGTTCCAGCTGCTATGATCCAACCTGAACCTGTCCACTGTACAGCCCCTGGGTATGCTCCAGCCTCCTCCTGCAAAGAACTATCGAAAGAGAAAGCAGAGAACTAGGAGTGTTCTTGGCTTCACCCAAAGATGAATGTCACTGCACTGGCTTCTCCTGGAGGGTTATCTCTGCAGCTGCTGAAGGCCACTGTTCCTCCTTCTCCTGTGACTATCAGCTGTGCGCCCTGTGCTTCCAGCACTGCTAACTGGAAACCCTGCTCCCTTTCCCCTAGGCTCCCAAGCTGGCTGGAACCATCGCAGTGCAAATCTCACTTCTTTTCTCCACAAAGGCAGCATTTTATAAGGTGCACATCTCCCTTCCTTACAATCTAACGCTTCGGCAATCTGTCTGCATGCTTCTTTTTTCCCCTCCATAAGAGTTGCCTTGTTGGTCTTTGTCTTGTTGGAAACAAGCCCCCGGACTCCAATTGTCAGTGCTGGAAAGAACACACAAAGACCCTGGGCAAAAGATCTTGACAATGCAAGTTTTTACTCCTGCAGGAGGGCACACATACACACTCCAGCAATGAGATAGCAGGCATGCAGAACAAAGGAGGGTCGCCTCCTTTATCCCTAAGGCAGTAAAAGCAGCTGACCTTTTTTCCATTGGCCGGGTTGAAGGTTCACAATCTTCTCCGACTGGCTAATTTAAATGGTGGGAAAGAGTGGGGGTAGGATCTGAAGGGTTGCAGAGGGGAAGGAAGAGCAGGAGGGGGTTCAGGGAACAGAAAGTCCTTGGCTGTCCATAAGCTATCTTTGGTTTGTAGCTGTGTTCCCAGCATTTCTCCTAACTTAGTGTGTTCAGGAGGGGATGCCAAGAGTGGACTAGAGTCCAAGATGGAGACACTCTCTTGTTTACATTTTTTATCGAAAGACCTTTTTTCTTATAGTCTTAACCCATGCTGGCTGCTACACCAAAATATCATAGACTAACTGACTTACAAACAAGAGAAATTTATTTCTCACACTTCTGTGGGTTCTTGAAAAGTCCAAAATTCAGGGGCTGCAGATTCAGTGTCTGATGAAGGCTGCTTCCTTGAAGACAGGCATCTTCTTGCCTAACCTCCCATGGTACAAGGATGAAGGGTGTCTCTTGGGCTTCTTTTGTAAGGGCTTCTTTTGTGATGGCCCCACCCTCATGACCTAATCCCTTCCCAAAAGTCCCATCTCCTCATATCACCATCTTGAGTGTGAGGATTTCAAGATGTGAATTTTGGGGGACACAATCATTCAGACCATAGGAATCTTGGAGCCAGCCAGCCCTCTCTCCTGCCTTGCTATACTGTGGTGCTCATGAAATTTCTAAAAAAGCAGGAGGAAAGGTCCCTGCTATAGCACAAACCTTGCAGTTTGTTGCAAAGGAGTGAAGCACAGGGGAAGACCATGCCATCTTATCACTAGAACCTGCTGCCAACCCCCTAAAATCTAGTGCTGAGACAAGGAACCGGCTGCTGCCTCCCAAATTCCCCCTCTTGAAAGCCAAGAAATATTTTTCTACATCATTGATATATTTGCTTTTCCCTCAATTAAATTGCTGTAAAAGGGGGTGGGGGTTAAAGTCATTTGAACCACTTTTATTCAGCTAAATTACACTGGATGGCTCATTTAATGAACTTTAATGAAGCCAAAATGCTTTCTCTAATCAAATCTCAAGCGATGTGACTGGTGTCGTGACCTTAGATGAGGAGACTGGAGGCAGCCTTCTCTGAAAGGCCCTGTGCTGGGCCATGGGAGGCTTTCCCAGAGTGTATTCCTGGGAATCGGAGCCTGCAGATTGCTCACAGGTGAAAAAAAAAATCATAGGGCTTGAAAAATGTTGTGCTAAGAAAAATTAACCAGACTTATCCCCTGCAGAACTTCTCAGAGCCTTAACTAAGAGAAAGAGCTGACTTATTGCATTTCTCGAACTTAATGGATCACAGAGCCTTCTCTATGGAGCACCTAACTAAAACATCACCTTCCCTAACATACTCAAGGAAAGAGTAGCCCACCCCAGGGGTCAGCAAGCTCAAGGTCGGCAGTTTATTTTTGCAGTTTTATTAGAACATAGCCAGGCCCACTTGTCTATGTGATGTCTATGGCCACGTTCCAAGTCAATTAATACTCCTCCCAAAGATACACACATCCTAATCTCCAGAATCTGTGCATATATTAATTTTCGAAAAGGTACTATGCAGAGCCCACAAAGGGTATGAGCTCCAACAAGGGAAAATTATCCTAAATTATCTGGTGGTCCCAGTAGCCACAAGCCCTTAACAGTGGAAAAGGAAGCTGGAGAGAGAAGTGACTAGGGAAGACAGGACAAAGGGATGCAAAGTTGCTGGCCTGGAAGATGGAGAAGGGGGCTGCAAGCCAAGGAACAAATGCAGACTCCAGAAGCAGGAAGAAGCAGGGAAATGGGCTCCCACAAGAGCATCCAGAAGGGAACACGGCCCTGCTGACACCCTGATCTTAGCCCATGAGACTATGTTGGGCTTCTAAACCTCAGAGGTAAAATTAATTTTCGTTGTTTTAACGTCACAAACCATGTGCTAATCCATTACACAGCCATGGGAAACTAAACACAGATCCCCTACACACCACAAGAGCAAAGCTGAATTACCATGACAGAAGTCAAATGACCACAAAGCCCACTGTACTCATTTACTAAGTGACCCTTTTCAGAAAAAAATGAGGTAGCAACCTCCTGTCTAGACTAGCACTTTTCAAGAGAAGTAGAATGTAAGCCATGTATACTATTTGAAATTTTCTATTATTTTCATTTTCATTTTTTTTTTTTTTGGTACCGGGGATTGGGATTGAACTCGGGTCCTTGCGCTTGTGCAACAGGTGGCGAAACCACTGAGCTAAATCCCCAGCCCCTTATTTTCATTTTTTACAGTGCAAAGAAATGAAATTAATTATAGTGATACATTTTTACTTAATATGTCTAAACTATCATTAATTCAACACATAATCAATATAAAAAATAACATCAAGACATTTCACATTCTTTTTTTGTTTCTGTAGCAAGTCTTTGAAATCCATGTATATTTTACACTCACAGCACATCTCAATGTGGACTGGCCATATTTCCAGTGCCCAGTATTTAGGAGTGGCCAAAAGCTACCATCTTGAAAAGTATGGCTCTGAACCATCTGTAAAATCCAGGCATTGACTAAGGTCCTCAGGAGAAAGGGGAAATATTAACACAGGTGCTCCAAAATCAAGACAGGCTTCCTTTCTTCAGATTCCAGTCTGTCCCAGAATCTAGCAGGCAGGCATAGAGCTTCTTTTACAGAAAGGAAATCATGCATCTCCAAGTACAACATCACATCATTCAGTGGCTGCCGACATCCTCTAGGACTAGAGAGCTCAGAACAGGAAGAAAGAGAAGGGCAGGGCTTGCCACATGCTGAGTAGTGTGGGGAAGACCACAGTTGGACATATGGGAGATCAGATGTGGGCCTGGAGAACTGACTTCCCTGAATGCTGGACCACATAATGAAGTCCAACCTCCACCATAAAATTCAAGTCCCTGCATGATGACCTCAAAATCCTGTCTCTCTACAGTCACTACCATTCTCCCTCCCCTCCTGCACGCCACCCCATACCTAATCCTAAGGATCTGCCATGAACAGGATGGTCCTGCTCTGCCGGCCACACCCTGGCACTGTCTGCCAGTGCACCTGCTGCTCTCTCCATGTTCCATGCCTTGCCCCCCACCTTGCAGGCACATGTCACTGCCCGTCTCCCAGAATGGCTCATGCCTCCCACAACGAAATCTTCTCTCCCTCCTCTTTCTTCCTCTTTCTTTCTCTTGTTCCTTGGCCACAGCCCATATCTTAGACTGCTGGCTCTGAAAGTCAGTTCTGTATGTACCAGCCTTCTCTACCAAACTGGTTTTCCTGAAGGCAAGGAACCACCTCTCTTCAAGGTATAGCAGTTATAGCTCCTGGAATCCAGAAGGTGCTCAATAAATCCTCAGCGAGGTAAAGTAAAGTCCCACAAAACTCAGTAAAATTAGCCTGAGGTTCTGAGAACAATGGAAGGAAATGCTTCTTCCTACTCAGCAACCATAGCACAAGAATGAAAGTCAGTGGAGATGCAGCAGAGAGGAAAGGCTAAGCAACAGTGGCAACCCCAGACCCTGCAGGGTGCGGCATCTGCCTGGCCCACCACCCTCACCTCCATGGCCTGAACTCCCTGGGCAGCAGGCAGACTCTCCCAGAGGTGCTGTGAGGGCAAGTGCACCCCCGCCCCTACACACACACACCACACACTGTTCTATGCACACACATTCTCGCACAGATTTGTACTCTCTTACAGACCCATGTGCCCCCACCAGTTCTCACAGTCCAGCTCCGCCAGAATGGCTGGAGAATTCTTGCCCTGTCTCCTCCTCAATCCTGCCTCTAGCACCCACTTGGTCCCTTCAGTTAGCAGGGTGCATGACAGTCCCTAGCCCACTGGGATTCACTCCCACTGCAGCCTGCAGCCTGGTGCTGCCTCCATAGGGCCTGTATGTCCTTGGGCATCCTGACCAAAGTACAAAGGACTGGTGGGGCAGGCCTGAGGCTATGCGACCTGCACAGACTGCTTCACCATGCTGGACCTCAGTGTGCTCATCTGTCAGCTGGGGATAAGAAAAGGGCACATCCCTCTGAGTCATGAGGATTTGGTTGGACAGGACAAATGGGATGTGAGTAGTGGGTCCGGCACCTAACTTGAAGGAGCACTGGATGAATGCATCCTACCACTGTCACTCTGTGTCCTCTGCTTTTATCAACCCATCTATAGTGACCACTAAAGCCACATGGGCCCAAGCCCAAGGAATAAGTGCTGGGGCCAAGGGCCAACCTTCTGAGTCCACACTTCACTCAATTCAACAAAGCATCAGCTCACAAAACCTATGGAAACCCATGATTTGAGACAACAGGAAGCACATACTCCCAAGGTGTGTGAGGCAGGGTCCTTGACTGCCACAGCCCACCCCTCAGTCCTTGAGCAGGGCCCAAAGGCCCTGAACCCCTCTCCCTGCACTTGGCATCCACCCCAGATCCAGGCCCCAAAAGAATCCTTCAAGTCCTCCTGGTTTCTTTGCACTGTCTGCTTAACATCAAACCCTGAATGTTATTGAGTTTATTCGCTGGGATTTTGCTTCTTGACAGTTTCTTTTCAGACAAATTAATCAATAGCTGACTGCCTTCAAAGCATGTGGGGCCTCTGGAGCCTAGGGAAGCGCTGGTGGGCAGGTGCTCCCAGCTTTGCCACCCACATGAAGCACAGACCGGGTGGGTGAGAAGCCGACTCTGCCAGAGAGTCCCACGTGTAAGCGATGACATGTGGATGTGGCCGAGGCAAAGTGCTCATTTTTTACTCAATAGCTGTCTTGACAAGAGAAAAACAAACGCAGCAAGCAGGGAATCGGTGGGGGGGAATCAAGAACTCCCACAGTTAGTGGCTGAAAGCAAAGCTCAGGCTATGGAGGGGAGGAGGGACTTGGCTGGTGAGGCTGCCCAGGAGGGGACTGTCAGCACCAGGGATCCTAGGATCACACTGAGCAGGTGCAAACAGCGTGTTCCTGTTAATTACCTTTCCACACAGTCATGCACCTGTCTACTCTCTATTATCTACCCTTCCCATTAAAGGAAAACCTATGACTGCCTTTAAAACTATGAAACCAGGAGCAGAAAGCAGCTTAGAGCCTCTTCCTAAGGAAACCTGAGTGGGCCACTGTGCATCCAATTCCTCCTTCAAAACAGAGGTTGCAGGGAGCCTGGGTCAGCATGGGCTTCGGGTGTATCTGGAGAAAGGTCCTCCAACCCTGCATCAGGGCCACCTGGAGGCTGGTGACAACTGGATCACCCTGCTCTATCCACCTCCTGGAGATTCTGATTCAGTATGTCCGGAGAAGAATTTGCATTTCTAAGCACCTCCCAGGGTGATGTGAAAGTTGCTGGTTTGGGAACTACACTTAAGAGAGCCACTGATCTAGTGAAATTTTATTTTCCAGATGAGTTGACTTTGGCTCCAATCAAATCCCTCAGTCCTGAAAAGTTGGACAATATAGCATAGGAGAAAATGAAAGGGTTGTGTATCCAGATGGAAAGACACACCTGTAAGCTGAACAGTGTCGCTGCACAGGTTCCTGGGGACAGATGGCATTATGAATAACTAAAAAGGGGACTTAGCAACCCCCTCCAAAACTTGGTGGAGGACTCCCAATTGGGAGGGGCTCCTAGGCAGTCTGAGGAAGAGTGGTCACTGTCATCACACCGGAAAGTGACTACCAAGGAGCTAACAAAGATCTTGCTGCACAAAGTGACTTCTGCGTTTTCAGGATGAATCTGTGTTCCCCTGCCACCTACCCCCATGCAAGTCAGTGCTCCCTCCAGCAGACAGGCTTTTGGGAACACCAGGCCTGGTGAGATTAGAGGAGGAAGGGGAGCTATAAGCCAGAAAGTGAGAGGGACCTGGAGGTAAGCTCCAGAGAAGGAAAGGGAAGGACCAAAGTCCAAGCATCTGAACTCATGAATGGAACCCAAGATTGAGGCCAGAAGCCAGGCAGGGGAGACACTACCTCAGCCATGAAGGGTAGACAGGGTGCTGTCAGGTAAGCAAGGGAAGAGACAGGCCACAGCAGCAAGTGGGCAGAGCCTGGACCACTGAGGGTGCCACCCTTTTGGCTGCCTCGGGGAAGGGTCCCCTGAAGGCCAGAGGAAAAGCCAAGAAGCAGAGACCCTAGCTCAGTAGCTGAGGTCTTGTCCTAGGAGCTTGGAGGAGGACCAGTGCCAGGGCAAAAGGTACAGTGACACTGGGCAGAGAGAAATGGATTTGCTGACAGCTGCCTGAAGGCATCTGGTGCCTTTGACCCAGAGCACTGCTCTGGCCTCCTGCCTTCTCACCTGCAGGCCAGACCCTGGGATTTGAAGTCATGGTTGGGCCCTGTCTGCTTCTCTCCTGAAAGCCAGGAGGCCAGGGGACCACCATTGGTGACTGGGGCCTTCTCTTCCACTTAGGTCAATCCGGAGATTCAGGCATGGGACCATGTGAGGAATGCAGCAACTGATTCATTTTCAGGACCCAGAAAATGGACAGCTGTCATGGCAGGGGAAGCCCTGTCAAACTGTGTAAGAAGAGTTCATTATGTCCTTGGCACACTACTCGTGCCAGGCAGATAGTGGTTTTTAAACTGCAGTCCCCAGACCGTCAGTGTCAGAATCTGCTGGTGATTCTCAGAGTCCCAACCCAGTCCAGCTGATTCAGAAGTTCTGGGCACACCGTCCTGTCTCAAACCCCCTCCCCTCCCCAGATGAGGCTGGTATGCACTCAAGTTGAGAACCACCATGCAGTGATGTGGCATGGACTTGGAAGCTCTGACCTCCACAGAGGGACACAACCTGAGAAAGTTTTCTAAACTCTCTGGCCTGAGCCCTTCCTCCTGACCAGGGAAGTCATGATGCCATTTGCTTTGAGGGGCAGCACAAACCTGTAACGCCAGCCTACTCAGGAGGTTGAGGCATGAGGAGCATGAGTTTGAGCTCAGCCTAGGCAACTTAGCAAGAACCTGTCTCAAAGTAAAATTTTAAAAGGGCTGGGCTCAATGATAGAGAACACATGGGTTCAATCCCCAGTACCACACACACACACAAAAGATTCAGGTAAATGAATACATGTCAATGCCCCTCGCCACTATGCCTGGCACAGAGCAGGTACTCAGCGCAAAGCTGCTGTTGTCACGGGCCATCGGATATGATCGTAATAACAACAGTAGGTAACATGCATGGCGATTACACCAGGCAGCTCTCTTTAACAGTTTTGCATTTAAGGCTTACGTAACATGGTAAAAACACTACTAGGAACACACTACACTTGTGTTCAACATATCGTCATCTCCACTTAACAGAGGGGAGATCAGGGACTGAGGAAGTTTGACAACTACCTCTGGGCCTGCAGCTGCTGCATGGGGGAATGGAGAGACACACCCGAGCAGCCTGGCTGCAGAGTCTGTGCTCTGCCCCTTGTTAGCAGCAGGAAGAGTGGAAGAGCAGCTCCCCAGGAACCCCACCTGCCTCCACCACCAAGGCAGGACCCTTAAAAAGGGCTTGGAAACCTTTCTCTACCTTCAGGTATGAGAGCAATTGAAGTCCTGGGGTCTGCAAGGGGAAATTGAGTCTAATTTCTCTATATATTCCCGGCACTCCTCAGGACCCTGTGGGGGGGTGTAAAGGACAGAGACCTGTCCTCCACAAGCATGGCAGGACCCAACAGAAAGGCATAGAGACTAATCAACCAGAGACCCAGAGACAGCCTCCAGCTGCAGCGAAGACCCCAGGTGAGGAGGGGTCTGCTAGTGCCACCACATGACTCTCCAGGGCTGGAACATCATCTTGCGGGGAGGGGGTCTCAGCCTGAACAGGCAGCTAGCAAAGCTCATCTTTTATTTGATGCATCATGTTGGGGAGCCTGGGGGAATTCTTCCCCAAGCATCCTTCCTGCTTCTGCTCTGCCCTTGGGATGCTAAGGGATTCCCTCTGTCTGCATCAGGTTTCAGACACAGGAAGCAAAATAGAAATATAACAAAATGGGGTTGGGGGACAGTTTCATCAAATGCTCCAGCAGTGCTGGGGACTGAGAATTCTAAATAAGACCTGACCACAGCAACCCAAGTCCCCTCTCCCAGATACTCCAAATCACCAGTGCTCTAACATACAAGGACATAAGGCTGCAAGGAGGCTCCGTCCTGGCTCAGCCACTTTCTAACTATAGAATTCTTGGACAGGTCATTTTGCCACTCATTTACCTCCTCCAAAATGGGTGCAAAGCCTCTACCACAGTAGATGGTGAGAATCAAGTAAAAGAATACACAGGATGCCCCACACAGTGCCAGTCATAGAACAGGCATTCAGTGGGAATGCACTATTACTAGTAAGGATTCACAAAGAAAAGGCAATTAGATAACACCTCCAAAGCTAACTGTGAATGAAGGGAGATTAGCCAGCAGAGGGGGAGGGATGCAGGGGGAGTCCACGCTCAAGTTCCCAAATCCTTGGAAGAAATGGGCGTGTGGGGGGAACCATCACCACAGGAACAACAAAACAAGAAAACTCACACCAGACAACGTACTCGGCAGATGCTGCTAAATGGTTTCCAATTAATTAACTGATTACATGATAGAACAGAAGGGGATTCGAAAGAGCGCTATTGACCTTTAAGAATAATTAATATCATCAGGATAGCAAACTCATCCAAGGAAAATAATGAGGAACATTTTAATATTACATTCAAAAGCTCTGGATGGGGAGGCAGATGGGCCTTATCGAAGCAAAGCCCCAGCTTCCTCCTCCATCTCTGGCTTCCTGTCTCCTTTTTCCCAGCACCCACCACCTCCCACCCAGCTGCTCTCTCCTCATTTTGAGACTTCCGGGGAGACCAGGGAGACCTGAGGACCTCCCACTCTGCACACCACAGCTGCTGCCTTGGCCAGCACCATAGTCACTCCACAGCCCCCATATCCAGGCATGGCAGCCGGCCCAGACCAGGGACCAAGGGCCTTGCTCTTTTTCAAAAAGAAAAGAAAAATCACCAAAAGAGTGAGAGATATCCCACATCACTCAATGGGGTAAGCAGCCCTGTAAGAGCCACACCAAGCCCCCATCTAGGCGGGGATCTGGAAGCCTCCCTTCCTACCTAGTGCCCCTGCCAGGGTCAACACCTGAAGAAGACACTGCCCATGTCTAGGGTAGGTGCCTCACCACAGACTCATTCCACAGCCCTGATGGACTGTATTATATTGTATCTGATGGCGAGTAGTCCATAGGATCTCCATGGTCAAGGACTCATCCTTCGTAGTCTTCATTCTATTCCTAGCATTCTAGAATCATGGTGGTATTGAACTGGACTGAAATGAGACTTGTATCCTAGATAGCCTTGCTTGGCATGCTGGCTTTTCCCAGGAATTCTCAATCCTCTTCCGTCTCTCTCTCCTTGGCACTTCCTCCACACAGCTGGTTCCCCATCACACACACCCAACCCTTTGTTAGCACTTGTCACACTGTCAAACAACTCATCTCTCAACTGTGTACCTGCCTATCAGATAAAGGGCATCCTAAAAGTAAAAATGTGGCTCTTTCCTCTTTGGATCCTTGCTATCTCATAACATACATGGTATGCAGTAGGTGCTCAGAAAGTATTGGTTGAATAAGCTCAAGCATAAACGTAAGTAATGTAGCAAAAATGAGGTAAAGCCTTTACTCTTCTCCAGAGGACTCCAGTAATACAAGATTAATTCATGCAATTAAGTACTAGTGACAGGTAACCAAATATCTTGCTTTGCCCAGTTCACATCTATTGTTCTGGAATCCCATCAAGTTAGTTTTCCTTTCACTTTCAAAGTGTTTTATATGATCACTCCATTTGTTGAGTGTTATTGTGTGCCAATCCTCCCTGTTATTGGATTACAGCAGGGAACAAAGGAGAAAAGCAAATTCTACAAAGAAAATGAAGTTCAGTATCATCCTGGCAGTCTCCACTCATGCACTCATTCAGCACATCCTAATGTGGTACCTACTCCATGCTGGAAATGCCACACACTGGGTGTACCAGTGAACAGGACATGATTCTCCACAGAAATATGTTCTTCCACAAGAATTCAGGAAAGGTGTGTTCTCCCAAGTGGAATTACTTTTGGTTCAAAATTTGAATCTTCCCATGATGGCCCCACATGGTACTGCATGCTACCTGCAGCCCTCATGGCAGCTGGCCCAGGACAGGTACCCTTGCCTTCAAATGCCTGTAGTTACCTTTGATCCTTAGAGTAGCCAGGTCACAGGGTATTTGCAAAAAAGGGCAGCTGGAGACACAAGAGATCCTAGAAGACAATCCTCAGAACCCAGTGACTCCAAGGAAACCCAGCCCCATCCTACTTTCATCATTATTCCCCAGGATCCTGTCTGTCTGCACCAGAACTCTCTCATCCTAGCTTATTCTCCACTGCTGCACAGCTCAAGATCTGACAGCTACTACCCTTCTAAAGCCCCCATAGCTTTGTGTCCACAACATTCTCCCAGTGAGCACTCCTCTGCTCCTTGGTTTCAGAAATGTCAGTCTCCCTTCTTGCCTTCCCTGACTGCCAGGAGCAGTCATGCTCTCTTTCCTTCAGAGCTGCAGCCTGGGAAGGAGCCTGCTGGCCTCTCCACCCATCCTGCCCCATCTCTGTCTCACTTCCAGTGTCAGCTGAAAATATCTCTTTTCTCCTTTTAATTTCACTTTTCCGTTAGTGCCCTCATGACTCAGGGCTTTAATTTATTCACCAAACAATGTCATTACACCACTGTTTTCTATAATTTATACCATGCATAGGCAGTTGGCCTCTGTTGTCCAATTCTACAAAATATTTGGGAAATGCACAGTTCATTCCTATTCCCCATGGCCTCTGTCCTGCAGAGACCTGGCAGTGTCCATGACTACTTTTGTAAGGAGGGGACAGGATAAAAACTCTCATCTTACATGGAATATTTGGAATACAGAGATAACTGCTAACTCTTTCAGTTCCCTTCCCCCAGCTGTTTCATCATCTTCCCCCAGGCTGAGAAATGAATGTAAAGTGAGTTTGGGAGGGTATTTTTCTACAGAGACAAAGCACTTTGAATTGAAACTTAGAGAAATGAGAGGAAGAAACCCAGAAGAAGGAGCATATCAGTACAAAGTCTGGCCCTTCTAGGGATGACCACCAGCCTCAGAATTTGCAAACTGTATAATTTTGCTTATATATAGTTCTTTGCACAAAGCACAGAAGTTTGCACCTTGATCACAACTACTACTAAATTAAAGCAGGAAGATAAATTTCCCAGAATGGTTTGATTTTTCACAAGTCTTACAATGAGGGCACTAAACTCAACTAATTCTTTCTTACACCAACACTACTAGGGATGACCTCAACTTAATTTAAAACCTTGAGCTTTGTACATAAGTGCAAACAATTAATTAACTCGCTAATCATTTTCTCTGCTATGGGGACTTTTCCATAGTTATTAACAATAATCATGTGAGTAAACTGAAGAAAATTGCTATACAGAAATAATTTTCTGAGAAATTGAAATAATGAGCAAGGTTTACTGAGTGCTTGTTAGGAGCTAATTACAATATGCTTTAAAGATATTAGTCCATTGACTCTTCTCAACATTTTATGGTCCTTGTTATTATGATGATTTGTTCTCATGTAACAAATGAAGAATCCATGCCTTAGAGGTTAGATAGCTAGTTCAAGGTCAAGAAGCTGGTAATGTTAAAGTAGGGCCTGAGTCCATTGCATCTAATTGTACAAACCACACCCCAAGCATTCCACTGTAGTGTACATGTTCATCAGTCATAACTTGTCTTGATCTCTACTTGGGAGCTCTGTTTTGTACCATGCAAGTAAAAACCTTCCATGAATGAGGAAAGCACATTGTCATGAAGGACAAACCCACCAGTGCCATAACTTAGCCAGCTCTGCTATGCTACTCCAAGTTTGGCCCTCTCTGCCTACTCCTTTGAGGAAGCACAAGACAAATCCATTTGTTCTAGGTCCCATGAAATAGAATAGCCATGACTGTAGAAGGGCTGTTCCACAAGAAAGAACCCATCCCAGCTCGCAGCCCTTCAGAATCCCATGACCCTGGACAATTCCCCAGTTCAGGGCAACCAGAATCATGCATCACAACCCTGCTGTGCTCTGGATTAAGCCTGGGGATTGGAAGAATATGCATTCCCGTGTTTCCATCTAGGTCTGCATATCACCAGGTGGATGGCAAGCAGCAGCAGGCCACCTGGTTTGTTTACCACATATGCTCAGCTCATTGCACATGCCATAGTTGTGGCATTTACTTAAGGACATAGGTCAGCCTTCAGCAGGGAGGCTAGAAGGGAGACTGGGGGAGGCCAGTGCCTGCAGACCTCTCTCAGGGAAGCTGTTAACAGCTCACCACAACCAGGAGGGAAGGGAGGGAAGCCCTGAGCTCTGACCATGGTGCTGAATCCCAGGTTGAGTTGGGCGGTGGGTCATGAAGGCTTGAGAATTGAGTAAGCAAAAGTAGTGATGGTGAACAATCAGCTCCCCTGCCAAAAAGAAACATTTTTTCAATATTCCTTTGAGAATGTTGGGCTCTTGATCATGCTTAGAGAGGTGAACTGGCTTTGCATCAATACAACAGAAAGTAGATGAGTTCTGGAGCAGACATTGATGGGTATAAATCTATATCTTTACTAGCTGTGTGACCTTGGGCAAGTAACCTTTCTGAGCCCCAGAGTCCTTATTTGTAAAACAAGAAGAATCCCAGTTATTCAAACAGGATTACTTTGGAAGAGTGCCTAGTACAGAGCTTAATGTGATAAATATTTCTCTCTTTTTTTTCTTGGCTTTGTTCGCTGCTTACGTGTGTGTGTGTGTGTGTGTGTGTGTGTGTGTGTGTGTGTGTGTACATTCATTTTCTTCCTCTTCCTATATACCACTGAAAACCATGGGAAATATTCCTTCAAGGACAAATTTGAGACCCATGTCCTTCCTGAATCCTTTCTCAGCCTCCCCAGAATACAAGAATCTCTCTGCCTGGTACAATCAGCACCAACCAGCAGATGACAACATAATGTCATCACTAACCTAAGAAATCTAATTTTATCTTCTCTACTAGACTAAATATCCCAGCTTCACCTGGGCCAAGACTGCCTTAGTACTTCCATTCTTTCCCCACCCCAAGTCACAGAGCTGCCACTAGGGGACATTTCCAAAGCAACTGTCACCTGAATTTAACGAGGCCCATCACTGTACCATCCTTATAATCACCTCATGTAGATTTTGAACCACACAATCATTTCATGTTTTCAAACTGCTTTCCACTTGGTTTCTGGCAATGATCCAACTACCATAATACCACCAGTAAACTCAAGGTTGTTATGTGCTTTCTATGCCACAGGAAAGGACACTAAAAAGAAAGAGTAAGGTGGCAAATGACCTATGATTAAATTTTGAGGCAGCATCAAAACTCTGAAGTCCAAAAACCAAGTAAGTGCCCCTGACGGTGCTGGAAATCACTTGACAAACGGCCCAGTGTAGCAGAAAACACATACAACTGAAGAATCTGAGACTCGGGTCCCAGTTTGCATCCTACTCCTCCTAGTGATGTGGCCTTGGGAAATTCACTCCCTCCAACTCTTCTCCAATAAAATAGGGATGATAGTAATTACCACTTCATCTTTATATGGCATATAAAATGAGATGGTACTTTTGAGAAGTGGTTTGTGAAGCACTATAACCTTGCTGATTACAACAGCATACTACTCAGGGAACTGGTCATTAATCACAAGAGGAAGTATGTTAGAGACCCTCAGATAAGCACACCACAGTGTCAATCCCCCCATTCCCAATCTCTGTTCCCAGACAGGGCCCGAAACAGATGCATGTGTTCACTGCATGGTTGCTTAGGGAGACTGAAGAGGTGCCTGATGCGTTTGAGGCACATCAATCAAAGTACGAGTCCAGAAAATTGGAAATAAAAAATTCCATAAAATTGTGGTACAGGGTATGATCTAGAGCTATAGAAAAGAAAGGCACTTGCTATGTGCCAGGACTTCAAATGCATTATCACTTCCAAGTTGCTAAACAAGCCTATGAGGAAGATGAATTTATTTTAGCTTAGAGACTGAAATGACTTCACCAAGGTCTCACAGTTCCTTAGCAGTCTGGCTGAGAATAGAGTCCAGTTCTGATCAACTCGAATATAAGTGTTCTCAAACATAGCATCATTCCATTTCTCACTAGTTTACCAAGATAAACGAGATGGGAACAGCACAAGAATATCCTATCACAGCTCCCTGCTCATGGGACATTTGCTAATGAAATAATCACTTGATAGGTGCTGTTAATGGTCTCCAAAAAGTCCAGTGAGGGCTTTCCAGGCTAACTGATCACAACAAGCCAGGTTTTCCCCAGATTGCTAAGGAACAATCAAAGGTCAGGACCAGTGAGGGAGACAAGGGGGAAGAGTAACATAGACAATGGGAGAAGACGGGAAGAGTAGGAAAATAGAAAGCTGCTGGGACTCAGGACACAGAAATGCAATTATTAATATTCTAAATGGAGTTCTGACTGCTTAAGCTTTATTTAAGAACATGTCTGACTGTATAATTACAAGGGCTTAATTTGTTTCCTTTTCTCCACAATAAACAAGGAGCACAAGTTTGCTCTTAGCAAACACCACCCTTCTTGGTGTCAACAGAGGCTCCTGAGGCTGCAGAAGGATGGTGAAAATATACAGGGCAGCGCCACTGCCACCTGGAGGGATGGGCTGCCTGCCCTGGCACAGCTGGGCTCACCAGATGCAAGAGAGAACAAGAGGATAGCGGTGCATATTCACTCTGGGAGGATGACCCTGGCGTGGGTGGGGGTGAGACCATCCCCTGTGCCATCTCATGGGACAGGTACTGCTGGTCTGCAAGCTGCTGGCACAGTGCGCAACAGGTTCGGTGAGCACTGAGGAGGCTGTTCCATCTCTGAAAGATAGACACCTACTTCCCATGGCCCTGTAGCTTTGTCCAACTCCCTGGATGCCTCTGGCCCTTGGACCTATCCAACTGACCTTGAGCTGGATCCTGAAGAAAGAATGGGCATTAACTAAGCCATCTCAGGGCTGGAGGAAATCTTCCAAGCAAAAGGAATAGCATAGGCAAAGCCCTGAGGGAAGGGTGGCTTGTCATGTGGGGTTCTGGGGACATAGTGTAGTCAAAGCAGAGAGCAAGCACCGCAGGAGGTGTATGGGGGACACTGGGATTGCTCCCAAGGCTGGTCCCACACCCATACTGAGCTGTCCCAGCTAGGACTCTGCATGGGCCACACACTCACCTGGAAGACTGAGGCAGGGGCTTGGCTCATATCCTAAAACCATCAGAGCCACATTCAAGAGGATGAGGCTAAAAGGCTTAAATAGCCTCCTTGCAGGTTCCATGGGAAACTGATGCAGGATGGGGTGGAGCAAGGGAGCTCAAAGGAGATCCCTGAGGAGTCTGTGACCCTTACCACACTTGTATGTGAGACAGGCTGGGTCTCAAGTGCAGAAGCACCAAGAGCTTTCTGGAGGAGGCACAGAGGCACCAGGCAGATGTGTGTGGCAGCAAATGAGGAATGGGTGGGGGTGTCCTGCAGCCCAGAATCCCCTTCTGCTGCAATGCAAACAGCCCAGCTGTCTCAGCTCAGTGGGAAGGGGTCTCAGGTCACAGGACCCACAGGGGAGGCAGGGTTCTTAGAAGGAAAGGATGGAGCCCTTTTGTACTATTGATATTGGAGCCAGAGGGCAGAATGTGGAGAGTCATACTGTCAGCCTGATTCCAGGATCAGTGTGTCCCACTGGCCTGTGGCCTCATAACTCTGGACATAATGCACACAGTCCTTCTACAACAAATAGTCCTCATCAATCACCCAACAAGCCTCTTTCAGCTGCTGGTACCCTCCGACACTGTCAGATTTTAGGGTGTTTGTCTTCCCCTAGAAAGCCATTGCTGTTGTAACCCTCCCCTTCTCCAAAGATGTGTCACCTGCCTATGTTCATTTTTCCCAGGAAGCCGAGTCTTCGCCACACTGTGCAGTCTACTGTCTACTCCATCCTGCTCTCCCATACCAAACTCTCCTGTTCAAAACCAAACACCTAAACTTAAGTCACCCTTGCATTTTTGCCTGGGGCAAAGCAGGACCTCAACAGAAGTCCCTAGAGGGAACTAATGCATTCGGTCTCAGAAAACCTCCCATGACCGCAAGGGCCATCCTGAGTGACTTTGTAGGACTCTAAAGCATAAAAACATCAATATTTAAATGTCAGGCTTAAGAGACAGGGAAACTTGTCCCAGGGGAAGAGACTGGCATCATTTGCGTCGGCAACATTCTTTACAAAATCTTTATAACTTGATCTTCAAGCTGAGAAACATTGCATTTTGTTTGTTTGTTTGTTTGTTTCCATCTTTAGCCAAACCCAAGAGAATATGATGTTTTCCAGAGTGCAGTGTTTGGGTGAAATCCCTTCAAGTACCTGACAGCAGCCTCTGCCCTTCAGCACCAAGATCCCAGGAGGTGGTGGGAGAATCCACAGCCCGATATTACCTGGTCCTGTGCTGTGACCATGGGACAAAACATGCCTGGAATGTGCTACCTGGTGCTTGTCAAAGTTCTTTCCCACCACTGTTCACTCAATCCTCACAATAACACTATGGGCCAAAGTGCTAGCAACAGGATTAGACCCATCTTATGGGTGAAGATACAAGTATAAGGAGGACCAGGTCACCTGTCACTCTCTGAGGAAATAAGTCTGCACTGCCTCTGCAATTGCATAATAATTAGTTGACCATGCTTAGGGTGTGAGGGGCAGCAAAAGGACCAGATGGTCACACTCTCAGGGCACAGGCTCTGGGTTCAGCTTCCCAACAGGCCCATCACAGAGTCCCTGAGAAAGTCAGGTGAACCAAGATGAATCCTTCACCCCAACCCAGACAGCTGGGAGTGTCAGCAAAGGGCCCAGGGCAGGACAGACACAGCCCCTTCCAACCACAGAGAGAGCCAGGTGGTCCCAACAGGAGCCCTCCCCCCAGATCCTCTAGAGAATTCAACCCATATCCCTGTACAAAGCAACAAATAGGACAGGCAGTATCCTGGGTGGCAATTTCAAAATCATGGAAAAAGCCAAGGACTTAGTGCCAGTAAGAGGGATAGATACACATGAACTCAGAAGAAGCGAGTGTGGGAGAAGAGGAGGGGGTCTCGGGGCTGAGGTGGGCAGCAGCAGATGCTCAGGAGTCCCTGAACCCTACACACAAAATCCTGTTCTGACATCTTCCCATGCAGCTGGCTCCTGCTCACTACTTCCCCTCCCTCTCCTCTGTTCCCTCATGAGGATTATAGTAATATGCTCACAAAACTCTCCCAGATAACCCCAGTACACTGCTACCTTCATGGATCTGGCAGGGTGCTTGTGCCTTGAGACCCCCCTGGCAGTGCTATGGGGGTTCCGAGGGGCTCCAGTCTCCCAGCACAGCCCTCTGCCTCCCAGCCCCTGCACACAGGGTGAGAATCCCAGAGAAGCTGCAGATCTGGTGCTTAAAGCATGGACTTCCAAATGCCTTTCACAAAACTGAACTTCTGAGATGGCTTTGAGTGTGCAGGACGTGCTGTTTACTGAGCACCTACTGTGTGAAGCTACTAAACTGGTGTTTTATGACCCTGCTCCTTTGGAGAGGGGGGCAGTTCGTATTGAATATTGACTCCAGGACCTACTCATGGAGCTACATACCTACTCCTTTGTTTTATTTCATTTTATTTTTGTGATAAGGTGGAACTATCTTGCCAGATTACCCAAGCTGGGCTCAAACTTGTCATCTTCCTGCCTCAGTCTCCCACAGGCTGGGATGATAGGCATGCAGCACCACTCCCAGCTTATAACCACATTTTCAATCTCCACAAAAAGTCCTGTGAGATGGGAATTATCTCCCAGTGTTTAAGGAAAGATCCAGGGACTGGATTCTTTTGCCAAGAATACAAAATGAAAGAGATGGCATAGCTAAAATAAGGTTCATGGCCTGCTTCCAAAATGCATGTCATTTTCACTCTTCCATTCACTCCCTCCCTCGCTCATTCACTCTTCAAACACACTTTTAACATTGAAGAAACCTGACTTAAGAAGAGCTAGTCTTTGCCCTTGGGGATCCTTTACATTACTAGGAGAGATGGACCTTTTCACAGGTGCGTTTGAGGTCAGCGTGGAACTGGGATCCTCAGATGAGTCCCCAGGTGCATCTGGGAGAACCTGATCTACAAAGCAGGGGTGAGCTCAGCCAGGTCAGGGCTGGTTCACCACTCATGGACACTCAGTGCCCTTCAAACCCAGGACATGACAATGGCTGGATCACCTAGAAGGCCACCCAGACAGGACAGGAGCTCCTTAGGCCCCAAAGACAAAGGGGTTAACCCGGGAAGAAATGAAACTTTTAGCCAATCCATCATGAAGAAACAAAGGAGAAGGAGACATTTGATTGCTGGCTTGCCACAGAATGAAAAGGAACAGAAATTAATGATGACTTCAAAATAGCCAAGAGACTAAGCTCATTTTCTAAATCTGTCCTTAACAAGAAAAATGGACAAAAGAGATGTGGACAAATGGAAAGTAATGAAGCCTTAGAGGAGGGGGAAAAGAAAGAAAATAAAATCTACAGAGAATAATCAGGGCTGAAAAATATGAACACATCATCTAATCTTCAAGGCAAGGAGACACACAGACCAGAGGCTGGAATGTGTACTCAGCATTAGATTGAGGTTTAAAAGGTTAAAAGCGGTCAAGGTAATAAGGAAACTCTTCAAGTTCAGTCCAGAGGATCCTAGAGAACTGAGATACCTGAAACCAGAAAGAACACAGCCCCAAAGATGAGTCCAGGGATTTTCCCTAAGAGAATTGTGAAATAAATATCACAGATGCTCAGGGAGCCAGCTAGGGAAGCGTGTGGCCACATTACCCAGGTCACGTTGGTTCTGCCCTGATTGGATCAGAATGTTGTACATGAAACAAGTAAACAGAAGAAATTACCAGGGAGGACTTGAGCAACTCAGGACTGCAGGGGTCTGGAGGAGAGACATAAATGGACAAGAAAAGAGAAAATCAATTTAGGAAGACACCTCCTGTCTCCATGGGGAACGAGGAACAATTCCTGTCTGGGTTCCCAAGAGAGGCCACTGCCCAGGAGACTAATGGTGTCAGTGGACTGGGAATTGACTTTCTTTGGAGGCAGCAGAGAAAATTGTGAAGGCTTAGATATTCCAGCCAAAAATGTGCAGCTTGGTAAATTCTGCTATATAAAACCCATTTTGGGTTCAACTAAGAGCAAGAAGGATCTGCTTAGAAGGGGAACAAGAAAGACTCTGTTCCATGTCATCAGATGCCACTGGGGCTGGACTGCGGGAGGATGCAGGGACTCGTCTTCCGAAACAGCCTGGTTTGCCTGTACTGGGAAGGGTCCCCTGTGAAAGCTGCATACCTAAGCAAATCTCAGGATGTCAAAGCTCAGCTTTCCAGTTCACCTAGTCTGGCCCATATCCCCACCCTCCCACCTCTCAGTCCCAGATTTTGTAATGGGTCATGGTCCTGCCCAAGACTGGGGCCAGAGATAGCCAGGGCTGCTACAGAGAAAGCACCTGCATGCTCCCTGGAGATGGTGGGGTAGGAATCTACTGCTCCTGCAATCATTCACATATCATAGCATGACTTGTGTTCACTTCCTTGGTCACCAGGCTCCATTCTGCTGGCTGAGCACCCAGTCTGTGTGACTATAAGCTAATGACCCTCCTGAGTGTCAGCCAGGAAGCTAAGGGGCATGACTCATTCACCCAGACTCTGCTAGCAACCAGGCCCAAAGCTGGGATTGGTTTTGAGTATTCCCTTAGCAATATTTTCCCCTAAAGCTCCCAAATCTAAGGAGGGTTGCCCTGAAGCTCATTACCTCCCTCTCCTCAGAAGCTGGTTCCTGAAGCTGACAACAGCCTGGGTTGCCCTGAGTTGGCCATGGTCAACAGAGAACAGAGTAGAGTTAAGAGGACAGGCTCTAGAGGTCTAGAAGTAGGCTACCTGGGCTTGGATTCTGGCTCTGCCACTTAGTGGCTGTGTAAACTTTTAGGCAAGTCGCTTAAACTCTCTGGACCTCAAATTTCCCATTTGTAAAATGGGGACAAAAGCTATGACCATTTTGAGCATTAAAGGACATATTAAGTGCGTGACATATAAAGTGACATCCTTGGAACTCACTGTATAAGAGTGCTTGCCCCTCCAGAAAGGCTGGAGGTGGGTAGAAGGAAGTAGGGAGGGCCAAAATCAATTGACAACAGCTTTCCTCTGGCCCTGCCCCCTTGTGGTCCCAGCTGGGTCCCAGCTTCAATCTTTCTTCCAGGAAGAATTTCCCAGAATACTATGAGGTCAAGGCTGAACCATGTATAGCACTGCCTCATTTTAGAGATGAGGACACAGACTGAATGAGTTAAGCAGCTTATCCAAGGTCATAGCACAATGAGAGAAAGAGCCAAAGGGATGTTCAAGGTGTGGTCTCCCAGCACTGTTGGAGCCAAATAATCCTGCTCACAACTGACAGACATCCACACGAGCACTGCCCACTCATGTGGACCCAGAGGCCAGCATTCCTTTCTCCCCTGGCCACTACCCAGCCACAGGACTACGGATCATCCTGACCCAAGTTTCCCAAATCATTACATCTCTGAAAACCCTATTCCACTGACAAATGGCTCCATTTCCAAAAGCTGTTCCTATGGCAGTTCTTTCAGAGCTTGCCTGATGGCCAGATTCGATGGCCTGGAACCATGAACATGAGTCTCAACAGCTCCAGGAGGAAGTCCAAGTGGAAAATGGCTGCACACCCCCATGGGGCAGCAGCTACTGTGCCCTGGGCAGACTGTGCACCAACCCAAGCTCATGCCTCCTCCCGGGTCCAGCCCAGTGCTCACTTCCAGCTCTCAGCCACCAGCCATGCCAGCCCACCTCCAAACACAGCCCAACAGGGCCTTCCAGCTACAGGCCAGAGGCTCCTTCATGCCTCACACTGGAAGACCCTGGAGATTGTCAACCACTGTAAAGCACACCAGAGGAGACAGCTGGGTCCCAAATAGCCCAAGACCACTAATAAAGAGCCACCACTTCTTGCCATGAACTGTTTAGGCATTTCCATTAGAAGAGGCGCATAGCTCTCCCTGTCACAGTGCCCTCCTACGAGGGTCAGAGACCCTTTGTGGGCAGTGACAATGAAGGCACTCTCTGGGGACCCTCTAGGCACTGGTTATAGATACTGTTATTCCTGTCTTATCTTTTTCCTCTTTTTTTTTCTAACTGCAACAAAAGTTTATTCCTCTTTCACACCACATGTTCACAAGAGGTCAGCTGTGGCTTCACCTCCATCATCTTCCCAGCAAGACTCAGGTTAATGGAGCAGCCTCCACCTGGAACATTAATATCCTCTGCTCATGGCAAAGGGAAGAGATGTAGTTGGCCCCACACAGGCTCTGGAAGCTTCAGCTAAGCAAGAACCCAAGATACCTATGTGCAATCCACCTATTTAATGCATATAGTTCAAACTTCAAACAGTGGCGCAGCTTATAACCCCAACACTCTGGGAGGCTGAGGCAGGAGGATTACAAGTTCAAAACCAGCCTAAGCAAGTTAGTGAGACCCTGTCTCAAAATAAAAAATATGAAGGATTGGGGATTTAGCTCAGTGAGATGGCCCAGGGTTCAATCTTCAGTACTAAAGAACAAACAAATAGTGTACAGTTCAAAGGCTTTTGATATATTCATATAATTATGCGACTGTCACCATGATCAACTGTAGAATCTTTTTATCACTCCCCCTCAAATACCCAGTATATTCTTTTATTCTCATGAAAATAAGCCATAAAATAAATGTTGTCACATCCAGAATAGTATTTTATAACAGCTAAACCATGTGTCCCAGCCACCACACCTCTCTCTAGAAAAGAGTGCTTAATCTAGGGTTGGAAGGAAGTCTATAAACCCCTGTCAATTTGTGAAAAATGCTGTGTATATATGTGGGACATGCTTCTCATAAGGATAAAATCTATGCTTCTAATCACGTTCTCAAAAGATTTTTTAAAAATTAGGAGTCATTGTCCTGATTCTGTCAAAGACCAAAGAACAGTAAACTTTGAGGACAGGAACCCCATCTTACCCATCACCAAATCCTCTGCATCATTAGCATTTTGCGGAAGGCATGGGGGGCTCCTACATATTTATTTAGCTGCATACCAAGAAGATGACTGCCATACTGTTACCAAAAGAGTAACAATAACCATAGCCATTACATTATATCAGGCTCTCTTCCTGGGCCAGACATTCTTCAGTCCTTCATATGCCTTAATTCATTAACTCTTGCTAGCAACTCTATTATTCCCATTTTCCAAATGAAAAGATTAAGGCACAAATATGCACTAGTTAAGTCACTTGCACAGGATACACATATTTATATGATAAAGCCAGAATTTAAACTCAGTCAGTATGGCTCAAGAGCACATAACATAAATTACTCATCAAAACAACCAAATCAGTGATGAGGCTCACTTAGAGCCAATAGCCCAAGCAACCAAGCTTTGTTTGCCCTTTGTGTTTTATTTTGTTTTATTTGGAAACAGGGTTCTGCTAAATTGCTCAGGCTGGCCTCCAACCCTCAACCCTCCTGCCTCAGCCTCCTGAGGAGCTGAGATTACAGGTGTGTGCCACCATGCCTGGCTCACACACTATGTCCACTGGCAGCTGTGAACAGGCAGAGCTGTCTGAGAATAAAGCTCAGAGGTGACTTGTCTTTGTTGTACACTTTTGCATTATACTTCAGGAGGGTGCTCTTGGGCTATGATTCTGTATTATTGATATTTGCATATTCTTATAATAGCTGTGCTTGCCTATATATCCTTTCTTTTAAACAGTATTGCAGAGATTTCTGCTATACATACAAGCCCAAGGAGCTCTGACTAAATAAGACCCAAGGAGAGTAAACTGGATGCTATAGTGGCAGAATGCTGCACCAGGAGTACCAAAAACTAGGTCTCAGCCCCGGGTCTGCTTTTACTCATGGGGATCACAGTTAGAATTATGCACTTAAGACTCCTCATCCACAGAATGATCAAGTCACTGGTACATCAACAAATAGCTACTGATACCATTGTTCTAGGTGTTGGGTATCCAGCAGTCAATGGGACACATCCTGAGTCCATAGGAGTTTACATTCTAACAGGGGAGACACAGTATAAACCACTAAACAAATAATTGAATGAAACAATTTGAGAGATGAGCAAACAATCAAGTCACATGATGTAATAGAGTAATAGATCTGTGGGGCTAGAGAAAGGCCACTAAGTTTGGATGTTCAGACAGCACCTTGATACGAAAGTAACATGAGAGTGAATAGTAACCAAGGGGCAGCTATTCAGAGATCTGAGACAGGAGACTTGTCCAGGTCAGATGGATCAACAGGTACAAAACTTCCAAAGGAAGAAGGAGCTTAGCACATTTGAGGAAGTGAAAGAAAGCTCAAGGCTGTAGCAGAGAGAGCCAGGGGAATAGTAGTAGGAAATTAAAGAAGAAGCTAGAACCATATCAGTCTGGATCCTGCAGCCATGGCGAGGGGCTTAGCTTTTATTGTAAGTAAAACAGGAAGTAATTGGAAAGCCTTAAGCAGCAGAGTGGCACAATCAGATTTACATGTTTAAAATACCACTCTGGCAACCGTGCTGAAAATGAAATATGGCAGACAAAAGTGGAGCCAAGAAAAGCAGTCAGGAGGCTGCTGTCATAGTGCCAGAAGATGGGGTGGTGACTTGAGCCAAGATGCCAGATACAGAGGGCAAGAGAAGTAGATGGACATAAAATATTTTATAAAGTTGAAGAGTGGAAGGATGGGAAGGGGAAGTAAAGGCAAGAAACGACAGTCAAGAATGACTCCCAAGGCTTCAGCCAAAGCAATCTGGTGGATGGTATCACTTATAGGAACAGAAACACTGAGGGTGAACAGATTTGGAGTGAAGAGGTGGTCCAGAACCCAAAATCCCATTTGGGTCAAGTTACACTTGACCTGTGACTTAACCATCCAAGTAGAGATGCCAAGTTGGCATCCAAAGGGCAGGGATGACAACAGGGATAGCAGTATAAACTTGGGAGTCTGAGTCTAGGACCCCTTCCATCTTTAACTCTCTATGACTCTATGAAATTGAAGACCAATGAGCAGGGAGAAAGTCTTAAGTCTTTCATTACAGCCTTAAGCTCTTTCTAAGTGTGGTCTTACTAAAGGCTCAAAAGTACAATCCTAGGAAGTAGGAGGAATTTATACATTCACCTCAAAGCTCATGCAAATTCAGTAGATTTCCCAAGGTCAATAGCAGGATGCACAAGTCTAGGATTTGTACCTCAGTCTTTCTATCTGCAAAGCCCATGCTCCTAGCCATCTGTTAAGGGTATTCAATGGACACATTCTCCGTGTAGAACAGAGAAGGAAGGATATTTGTAGAGCAACAGTAGTGGAACAAGTATGCCAGCCACCAGTCTCTTTGGAACTTGGAGAAAAGCAACATTGCAGAGACAAGGGTAAAAGGCAGAGAAGTAAAGGTTTACTAATATAATAGCTATATATCATCTTGGAATTCAGAAACAGGGTTTATACCTAGTGACTTGCAAAACATAATATATCATCATGTTTTTATCCCAATAACCTCATATTGTTTCCATAGCTAGTCTCTCCTGAAAAGGTAGGGACTCTAGCCACTTCCTCTTTTCCTATTCACCTTAACATTGCTGCCTTTCTCTCCTTGAGAACATAGCATAGTTGATACAATTGTGCCCAAATCAGGATATTCCCCACCTTCCCACCCCTTCCCTAGCTGAAGATCAAGTGCATGTTTGCTGATAACAGAGTGAGAAATAGTTTAGTCTGACATCTAGAGCTTTTTGGAAAAGAGCAAGAAATTGAACACAAGAGAGATCCCACCACAACCAACTCTAAGGGATTAAATAACTTATTTTGGCTTGCCAAAACCTTATATTAAATATTCTTGTAAATAAGTAGGCCATAGGCCAATGCTAAGAAATCTTTCATAATAAAGACACTCAGTTTGTAATGTAACTGTTGTTATAGGATTTGACCTGAATAGAAAAAGAAACTAAACAGAGCTTTCTCATCAGAACTCTTTGAGGATAGATGGTGCTAAATCCCCATGAGGAAATAGCAGCTCTCTAATAAAACTTTAACAACCCAGCTCCCCCTATAAGAAGTTCTTGCTGTGAAAACCAGAGAGACAAAACACTCCTGGGATATAAAAAATAAAAAAAACCATAGACTTTAGTGTCAAAGGGATTGGAGTCCACACCCAGACTGTTTCTTGACCTTACTGAGCTTAGAAGAACTCAGCTATGACTTCTGAATCTCAATATTTTCATCAACAAGTAGGAACAGAGAAGTCCTCTCTTAGCATTACTGTAAGGAGTAGGTGAGCTTGTATTCACAAAAACATTGGACAAAATCCTTCCCATTACTATGTTCTCAGCCTTTGCCTATTCTCTTTGAAGACTAGCTTTCTTAATGCAATTTTCTAAATATCATAGGCTTTTTTAAGTGCTTCTGTTAAAAACATTTCCCCTTCTGGCCCACAGGTAGAGTGGAAAGATTCCTAGAAAGAGAATCAGAGGACCTAGGTACAATTCCATTCCTATGCACCAGTGAGAGCCTCACAGGGCCTGTCTGCTGGGCTGTACCATCAGGTTGCCTGCCACACCCCTGGGCCAGGATGGGTATGAGAATTCAATGAGATAATAAATAAGAAACCACTTTGAAGAGCATGAAGTCCTGTCAGATGAAGGGAAGGGCCATCACTGGAGTGCAGTTCATAGATGGGTATCTACTTATAGAGACCCCAGATGGTGGAGATCTGGCTGTATGTGAGCCACACCAGGGAAAACAAACCCCACAAAAGGAGACTGGAACCAGCTGCAGCAGAGAGGCTCAGGAGATTCAGCACACAGTCCAAGTTCAATGGTCTTGGTAGATGTGGTCTCTAATGAGACAGAGATAAAGAACGTTGTAAGCGTATTACTAGCAATTGCTTAGATCCTGTCTGAAACTAACAGTGCCTTCAGAAGGGTCTGCATGGAATCTAGATGTCAGCAAGGGAGCAAATCCATATTCAAGGCAGAAAGACACCAGAGTTGAAGACGTGACCATACCAGTTTTTAGAGAGAGGGACTGTACTGCGGGATGGAAACCCAGAATCTCCAGAATTTTTTTTCAAAAAATGGGGTCACCTTAGCCTTCCTGTTCTGTTCTATTATCACCACCACCAATAATGACTATCATTATTAGCCATTATCATTTCTAAGTTCTGTTTTCTAGGCACAGGGCTCAGTGCTGTATGGGGTACCTATCACTAAATCAGTACCACATTCTGTGCCTACAATAAACACTATTGTTATGCCCACTTTAAAGATTAGCAAATAGCTACTGCAGTTATCAATTGAAGAAGCTGTTACTGCTGCAGATCCTCAATCCATATATAAGGGTCAAGAATCTTCCCATCTCTCAAAAAGGATGTCCCTGTATGTATATTACTCAAAATTTCATTTTTCAACTCCAACAAAAGATAGAGAAAGCTGCAGCAGCAGACAAGAGGAGAAAGTAGACCTTGAAGTGCTTAGGGTTCAAGAGTTCTGATCTCCAGTCTTCTTTGTAGCAAACAACTTGGCCTTAACGTGGCTCATTTTCTGACATGGGGAAGAATTACACCCACTGATGTTAGGGGTCAAGTAAGGGTGAGGGACAGGACGGCTGGACCAATTGGAATGACTTGAGATAACTTGACATTGGTACAGAGGCAATGACATCACTTCCTGCTTCTTATTCTGTACAGAAGGGAGACAGAAAGACTTCTCGGCCATCACCCTAAAAAAAAGAAAAAGCCGCCAAGCCAGGGCTTGGCAATTAGTGTTGGAGTAAGTGATCATCTTGTGATTGCTCAGCTGGGGCCTGAAGACTTGTAAATGCATTTAGAAGACAGAAATAGAAGATGTTGTGAGAGAGCAATGAAACCTGGCCCATTTGCCAGGAGAAAATGTCCCAAAGCTGCCGGGAAATTCATTCAGTCAGGATTTGGGGTGTGTCTTCAAAAATGGGGAAGGTTAATAAATAAAACCCATGGATGAATCCTATCGACTCTGCTTTCTTTGATCCTCAGCTTCTCTGGAGTCCCACAGTATCTGTAAGAGTGCTTCCAGTGGGTGCTGACTCCCAGGCACAGCCAGACCCAAATTAGGGTGGACTCTGATGACCTGCACTTCTCAGTGACCCCTAGAGCCACAGCAAGTGCTTGGGCAAGAGCAGGCCACATGTCCAGGGAAAACAGGGCCTGAAGTCCATGCTATCATCAGGCCCTACTCCAACCAAAGCCTACCCCAGTGCTTTGCAGATCTTGCAAGTTCTACCAGCCTTTGTCACAGCCTCTTCCAGGGATATCAAGAGCAAGCCAAAGACATGTTCTGGCAAGCCACTTCTGAGACAACTGTAGCCCAAGATGCATCCCCACTCCCACTTTGCTGGCCCATACAAATAGAGGGGCACTGAAGTTTTTTCCATTTCCCGAGAGCTGCAGGTGGCATGATGCTCTATGAGGCCTCGAGGCATGAGCATCTGACCCCGTCCTCAAAGGGGACACAGCTTCTCCCATATTAACAGCTTCCCTCCCCCAAACTGACCCTACACCAGAAATTAGCACTCTGCCCATGGAGCAGTTTTGTTTGGTCCATGAAGGGTTTTGTTTTCAGTTACTAGCATTTAAAACTTGGGTGGTTTTACAGGCTCTCCTGCTTATCTTAGAAAAAGCAGTGAGTCTGGCAATACTGTCCCCACTGCCACATGGCAGCAGTCAGCTGGAGCTTTGATAGCTGCACCTTCAGAGGGGACACGTAGTCCCCATCCTCCACTGTCCCCACCTGGTCTTCCCTGGACATGTGACTTGTGACCTTTGTATGAGTTACTATGAAAAGGGATCCTTCTCAGATGTCCAAAGCTCTCTCTCTCTCTCTCGAGACATTTTGCAATGAAACTCAAATCTCAAATAAAATAAACACTTGGAACATCTGGTGCAAGGCTCTCCTAGGAGCCCAGCTATGCCTATGGCCACATAGAACACACATCAGGAAAATCTCACCACATAGACTACAGCAGGGCAAGAGGCAAAAGGTAATCAGAGAGTTGAAAGGGAGGTCTCAGTCCCACATAGCTAATACATCTGGCCCTGAGCAGTGGCCATGGAGCTTGCTGTTTCCAGAGAAAGGAAAGAAAGTTCAGCACAAAGCAGAGGTGGCCGTAACTGATGAGTATTTACCAAGCACTCACTATGTGTTTGGGAAAACACAGAGGCCCGAGAATAAGGCCAGGAGCACCCAGAATAGAAACCACTCCCCAGCTACTCAACTGCAATTTTCTAGCATCTTCCCTTTCCCCTCTTACACTACCCTCTATTTCCTAAGAGCTTCCCCCTGGAAGCTGTACTACATTTTGTTTTTCAGCACTGGGGATTGAACCCAGGACCTCTGCATTGAGCTACATCTCCCCTACCCCCATCCCAATCCCCCTCAACTCTGCTTTTTGGTTTTGTTTTGTTTTATTTTGTTTTTTGACACAGGGTCTCGCTAAGTCCCTAAATTGCCCAGGCTGGGCTCGAACTTTCCATTCTCCTGCCACAGCCTCCTAAAGTACTGCGATTACAGAAGTGCACCCCCTACTCCTGGCCTCTACTTCTTCTTAAGGGGTTTCTAACCACCCAAGCTGCCCTCCCACTATAAAATGCAAGCAATCAGTAAAGCTCTCCAGTGGCCAAAGGAAAGACATGCTCTTCTTCTATTTCCTCCCAAAATATAATGGGCCTCAACCAATTCCTACAGCATCTTTGCTCTTTGGGGACATGCCCATTGGACATCAAAGATGGGCAACTGTCTGTGAGCTCCTGGAGAGCTGGCCAAGACAACAGGCACCATCCTGGGGTGTGGGACGTTGGCATTTCCCGTGATCACTCAAACATGGCCTCATTTCATACCTGCCAGACCTTCTACCCAGGAAATGGTATCTATCCACTGAATGCCAGCATCTGTCAGCCCAGAGCCAGACTTAAACAGGAAGCATCAAATCTGGTGATTCTCCTCCACTGGGTCTAGCACCAATCCTTAAAGAAGCCATTCCACCCATCAGACAGGGCATGGGGAAGAGACAGGGTGAGGGAGGTACAGACAGACAGGAAGCCCACCCACTGCCACATAATCTCCAGCTTGTCCCAAACAGAACTGTGTGACCTTATACAAGTGTCTCCTCTTCTCCAAGCTCTACACACACACACACACACACACACACACACACACGGTCTCAGAAGTGTACAATTCACTTTATAGAATACCCTGTCATTTCTATTCCCATAGAACTGCAAATGTCATCAGGAAACTCCCCCTTTCAGCCCTGGTCCTAGACTTATCCTTCTGATGGGAACTTCAGAGGCCACCAGCTCCAAAATCTTCATTTTAAGAGGCAAAACTCGAGGCCCAAGAAAATCACCACACCCATCCATGGGCAGCAGTGGTGGAGCCAACTCTCAGCCTCAAGTCTCCAGCTTCACACGGTTGAGGAAGTCTCTGTGTGTGCCCCACCACCCCTGGCCTGCTCTACTCACATGTAGCGCAAATGCGGGTTCTTGGCAAAGGCTCTGGGCTGGATGCTCCGGAGTCCTGAGTTCTTGATGGTCCTGGGCAGAGAGGAAAAGAAAGTCAGTGGTCCTCTGGGTGCTGAAACCAGCAGTAGGTCAGGCTCCAGCCTGGCCTGTACCTCACTATCCCCAGTCATCCCTGGGTGGCCCAGCAGGGGCTCAGCAATTGGTGACTAGGCTCACAATCCTCGGGCCAGGTGAGGGATTGGGCTGTAGCCAGTGTGTAGGCAGTTGCTCTCTACTTATTGGGTCAGTGGGTGAGGACGTGGATTCCTGCTCAGCCAGTGACCACAGGCCAGAGCCTCTTTGGCACCTTCTTACCCACCCATACCAGGTTCCTCATCACCACCAATACTGAAGTCCACCCAAGGAAGAGGCTGGAAATCTAGTGTTGGATGGGAACCTTCCCTCAAGTCCAGGCCCAAGGAAGGACTAGCAGGTCTGGGTATGGCTCCAGCCTTGAAATCCTGACTTTAGGGTGCAGCCATGCAACACTAGGCCCATCCAGGCTTGGGTGGGAGGTGAGGACAGGGCCCTGACATCCCCTAAATGGGTAGCACAACCCTCCCAAAAGAGGACCTCCAAGAGGTAAAGGACAAACAGCAAGCTTGCTGTGAATGTCACCAGTGGAAAAGCAGACAGGGGACATCCCACCCCTTCCCCAAAGGGTGGTGCGCTCACAGTTTCTGGAGTCCAGTGTAGAGCTCCATGTCCACGGCGTTGAGCGTGTGCAGACTGCGCCAGTTCTCTATGTGTCTGTGGGAGGAGAGGACACATGGGTCAGAGGCAGAGTCAAAGGCCAGGGTCAAGTCAGCAGGGAGCGACATCAAGGGCATGGGCTTACAGCTGAAGAGCACCGGCTTTAAGGAACAATTTGAGTGTGAATCTGGAGTTGGTCAAATGCCAGCCAAGCCTCCCACCAAGTCACCAAGGGTCCCTGAGCTTCAGTTCCTTCTTCTGTGTGGTGAGACTCGCTGTGAGAATTAAGTGGATTCACAGGTCCTGAGTGCCTCGCCCTGAGCTCCAGAAACACTGGAAACCCAATCTTCCTGCTTGTCTTCCTGACTCAGTTCCCCTCTGTTCCCTTTCCTTTGGGAAAGCTCTTTTTTTTTTTTCTTAGATTCTGCCCACAAAGACAATACAAAGGACAAGGTTTTTAAAAGGTAGGTGTGGCTTCCCCAAAGGCATGGCCTCTGGGTAGAAAAGCCCAGGAGGACACACACCAGGCTTGGACACACACCAGGCTTGGGCACCCACTAGGGTCCAGACACTGGCAGCGGCCTATGGGTAACCACAGCCAGTCCACCAGCAGCTCATTCAGAAAACCAAGAACTTGATTTAGAGTGCTTACTTTGGAGAGGAGGAGGCTCCCCAAGGACCAAGAGGCACTGTGGAGTTGGGAAAAGAGAGTATGGCGGGAGGTGTAGGAGCCAGAGTAGCTTTGTCTCCAAGGCTGGATATGCAGTGGCTTTGAGCAAGTGCTCTGCACTCCCTGGGACTCTCATTTCCTCATTTGTAAAGGACAGGGTTGCCCTAGATCAGCAGTTTCTCTCCCTTTTCATCAGGAAGATCTCTTTTTAGACCTTTCTCCTAAGAGATCTCATCTCTAAGGAGGTTTGTGTCTAGCAGGTACACTACACTTATTAAGTAATAATTAATTCATCTTCTCAGATTTATTAGCCAATGATATAAATCACTGTTAACCAGAGCTTCTTATCAACAGACACAAACCAGTGCAAGCTAGCCCAGTGCATAAATTCCAGCCCAAAGCAAAGAAACCCAAAACTTCTGTTAGCACAAGAAGTCTTGTCTGGGTATGGGTTCAACTTCTGTTAGTTCCTCAATATTGAGAAAATGCCAGGAACAAACATCTCTCATTTCAGCTTTTGTGGTCCCCAGGTTGAAAACCATTACTTTATTGATTACCACATCCCTTTCCTGCTGTAATGCTGTGCAAAAGCTGACCATTTTCATATCCCTGCTGTCCCACAGGCACCAAAGGACCTCAGCAAAGGCTTCCACAGCCCACCTCTGCCCTCCAGGGATCTGACTCTCTGATCAGTGCCCATGGGGTCTAAGGACCATCTCAGTGAAGGGTGCAGAAAGGTGATAGCTCACCCTGGGTTAGAGCTACTCAAGGTATACTGTGGCCAGAATAGCGACAGCCACCTTCCCCAGACATCTCCTCCTAACTCCACTGCACCCATGGCCCTGCCATCTGCTACCAAGTCCAGCCAGAGCCAAGAAGGCTGCAGGGCTGTTGCTGCCAGGGCCTCTGGAAGCACTTCGGTGCTGCACAGTGATGAGGTATGCCGAGAGCCTGTTTTGTTCCACATTCTGCCAGGGCCCCTGCTGACCAGGCAGAGACATTGGCATCTGCTGGGGACATGGACCAGGTGGTCAGGTTGGCGCGGCATTCCAAATCCAAAGCCTTCTCCCTGAAAGCCTCATGGCTCCAAGGTAGTCTGCCTGGTCTGATCCCACCAAGGCAGGAGACCCTGGCAACATTTCAGATAAAAAGGACAGTCAGGAGGGGTAGGACCACCTGAGCCGCTAAGTGCCCCCAGCACCTTCTGCGGGACATAGGCTGTGCCAGTTACAAAGCAGTTTGCAGTATTTGTACAGCGTGCTGCTCACTTCCAGAGTCCCGCTTCCTACAAGGAGCTGCTCCCAACAAGAGGTTGTCGATCAAATTGTTTAAATAAATGAAATCATTTTTCTCAGCCCATATTAGCATTCCATTGATGTGTCTTTATGATGGCCTGGCTGTTAACCATTACTGCACTCTAAAACTTTGCTCACCTCAGCCCTCCTGCCCTCAGGCCCACAAACCAACCCTCCCCGACTTGCACACACACTGAGCTGAGCAAGAAAAGGGACCAGTGGATGAACCGGATGCAGATAAAAGAACAGCTCCCACTTTCTCTTTTGCTTCTCTGAGTTTTCCTAAATGAGGGGATAGCATTTTAACAGCTAGAAGTTGGAGCTCAGCAGCTACACTGATGAATGCCAGTAATCTCAGCACTCTGGGAGGTTGAAGAAGGAGGATTAGAAGTTCAAGCCCAGCCTGGACAACTTAGTGAGACCCTGTCTCAAAACAAAACATAACAAAAGGGCTGGGAATGTAGCTCAGTGTGAGGACCCCAGGTTAAATCCTCAGTACTGAAAAAGAAAAGAAAGAAAGAAAAGATAAGACTGGGGCTCTAGGACAGTGAGTGGTTGAAGAGCTACAGTTTAGGGGCCAAATCCAAGCCACTGACCACTTTTGTACAGTCCCAGAGCTAAGATTAATTTTCACATCTTTTTTAAAAAATCAAAAGATCTTTGAAAATCACATGAAATGCAAATTTCCATGTTCCTAACCATGCATCTATTATCATCTGTGCTACTTTCAAGTTACAGGGTCAGAGGTGGACAGTTGCTACAGGGACCATATGGGCCACAAGGCTGAACCTATTTGCTCTCTGGCTCTTCATAGGAAATGGTGGCCGACCCTTGCCTAGGGCCCAGCTACCAGGATGTGCATCCCCACCCCATGACTACGTCTCCCTGTGCCCTCTCCAGGTTACTTCACCTGTCCGTGCCTCATTCTTCTCACTTGTCAAATGGGGATGTGAAATACCTGCCTCTGAGAGTGGCAGAAAGGAGGAAAGAGTATGTCTGTCTAGGAGCCCTTGTGAGGCACAGAGGAGGCACAAGTCTTGGTGACTGTTTTTCCCCCATCTTTCAAATGGCTGAGCTATCTTTTCTCAGTTTTCAGGCTAAACAATGGCATCGGGCTTCTCCTAGAAGTTGTCATTGCTCATCCATCACTAATAAAAACCCCATGTGGTAGAAGGATGCAAGGGTAGGAAACCTGTCATTTGTGACCTCCAGGAATATGGTCCAAGCAGCAATGTATAAACAGGTTCAAGGAGGGCAGTGAGGCCATGTCTGTGCAGGTTCCTAAGAGGAGCAGGTCGCTGAAGGCGGGGACTTGACATTTGCTGATGACATCGGCAGGCGCCTGCCAAGTTTTCCTGTGACTCATCGCTTGGTACCGGACCAGAGAGGTCAGTTATGGTAATTCTGCTGGCTGATGCGAGATATTAGGGAGGGCATGCATTTAAGTGGGAAAGGCCAGCTCTACAAGATACAGTAAATAAATAAGATGAAGTATGAGAGTAGGTTTGGTTTGTTTTTGTTAAGAATAAACAGCAGATACTCTGCCTAGTGCAATCACACGTGGCTCCTCCTTTTCTGTGCTTTTCTAGGCTGTCCGGGTTGTTTTTATAGAGCATTCGTTCTGTCATTTGAAAAACAATCAATAACTATATATTTTTTAAGGAAGGTCAGCCACTTGAACCCTTTCCAGGACAGCAACTCATAGCTCTGTTCCAGGACCCCAGGCTGGGCTGGCTCATGGTTGCAAAGGCTGCTCACAAACCACTCCTGCCGTGGGACGAGGAGGGAGAAAGAGCACAGAGAGAGGCCCAGAATGTGGCAGGGGGCATGGTGTGGTGGCCCCCACGGGGATCTGCAGCCCTGGTCTCTATCTGGACGCCCCAGCTTTAGTCAGTATCAGGGGAGGGGAGAGGAGAGGAACGGCAGAGAAGTGGCACCCTGAGCTCCCTACCCCACTTTAAATCAACCGCCTCCACTTTAGGCTTCTCAAGAAGAAGCGATTCTGCCCCCCAGGAGACATTTGGCTGTCAGCAGACACTGTTGATTGTCAGAACAGGGAAAAGAGAGTAATACTCTCATCTAGCTGGTAAAGCCCAGGGATGCTGCTAAATACTCTACCAGCTACCAGACAGCCCAAGACAAAGTATCAGCCAAAGACGTCCCCAGCACCGACATGGAGAGACCCTGCATAACGCTTCTGCCCAAGTCACCACCGAAGTAAGAGGTAAGAGTCCCGGGGCTTAAAACAACATCAATTTTGAAAGTGGCTGCTTTACCGGCAACCACTACAAGGTCTTGGGCCAAAACAAAAACAAAAAAAAAGCCTGCCTCTAGGTCATGGAGTCTAGGTGAGAGGAGAAATTCTAAAGCCATGGCTCCCAGGAGCTTCTCAAGTCAAGGGTATTATTTGGGGGGAAGGGAAGGGGCTCTTTGGCCCTCTGGCCCATGGCCCCAGCCAGGCTACACATTCCAGAGGCAATAATGATCTCTCCCGCTGAGCTCTGGGTGGGATCCACTAGCCAAGAGCCTTCTCCCTCCCCTGAAAGTTGCTCTCCTGGATTTCTCAGGCCTCTGTTCCATAGAAATATGGAATGCTCTGTCCTGCGAGCCAGCTCAATGCCATGTCCCCACCCTCTCACCGCTGTCTTTGCAGGACACCACAGAATCACTGCTCTGCTGCCAAGCGCACACATGCACCCCTTTCCCAGAGAGGAAGCAAGGAGGGCAAAGCCCACAACAACATCGACCCCTAGAGCCAGAGCCAGGCTTAGGGCTGCAGCTCACAAGCCCCAGTGAAGTGAGAGTAATCACAGAACAGGAGGCTTCCAGGTGGGATTGGGTGGGGCAAAGCCAGCCAATGGCTATGCAGAGTGTCTTTGGAGATATGAGAAAAACTATCAGAAATGCAGCCAACAATCAAAGATTTAGAATAGCAACACTGAGCCCAGGAGACGCAGTACCCTAGGTTCCTGCTTCATACCCATTCTTGGAATGAGACATGGTATAAATTAAGTATTAATTGATCCATCTGCGGAGAATACAAAAACCCTTTGTGCTAGAATAAATCAGGTTGTACTTTTGTACCACAGCTTTCTCTTCTCTCTGTTTTGCTTAGGCCAATATGGAAATGAATTGGCAATCTCTAAGCATCTAAAAATTAGATGGTACAGACTGTGTGGTCCATATTTTAATTAAAAACATGTCATGTGGATAGGTTTAAGAGTTGTTTATACTCTCAATATTTAATATTTAATGTTTATACTTCCTCTATACAGAAAATTCTAGAATACTGAAATGTTCACTGCCATCTAACCCCAGGAAACTAAGATGTTAGGAACCAAGGACAAGGCACCCTTCACCCTGAAGAACTTCCTTGGTCATGCAGACAGTTGGAAAAATGGAAGCTGGATTGGTGGGACTTAGGAACATACCTCCTTCCCTCCTTCCTTTAGACATGCAGTCCCAGTATTGCCTCCCTTTCCTCCCTTGCTGTCAGACTGCTGTTCTTCTCACTGTGACTTCTCACAGCTATTAATGAGCTGTTCTTCATAACCAAATTTTCCAGACAACTAACCTTTGCATATTCAACTTACTTGCTGGATGTTTCTCCCCTCAGCCCCCACCAAAAATGCAGTCTACACCTCCATGCCTTCTTAGGCACAGTAGACAGAACATGATTTACATTTTCTTGGTAACTCTACATCATCATCAACCTAACTAGTCTTGAACTCCAATGCTGAAATTTTCAGAGCCCTTGAAGATGTAGCACTTATATCCCTCTCTCCTCAAAGGCCCTAGCTTCCTGGGATTTTGACTGTAATGGTTACTAAATCCATTTTTAGCAATTTTCTGGCTCTTCCTTTGATATCAGGCTGTGGGCCAGCACCTCTTGAGCCACTATGACCAGTCTCCACTGCAGCCTCTTGGAGCACAACGGCTAGGAGCTGGCACCTGGAGGCCAGAATACGCAGAAGTGACACGCTGTAGTGCTGGTAGCTGGATGTCCTTAGGCCAGTTCCTCCAACCTCTCCATTCCTCAGCACCCTCCGAGGAAATCTGTGGCGGTAAGAGGTAGAGGAGGCAATGCCTCAGTCCTCACTTCTGCATGGATCCATTATGCTAATGCAGTAAGGAGCTGACTCCATTATGATTGTTGGACTTGTGTGTTGAGTAAACAAAATAAGGACCTAAAAGATTTTGAAAGAATTCACACACCTGCACACACACACACACACATACACACATATACACACACACACACACACACACACACAAATAGGTATGTACCCTTGTTTTCTTACTACTTTTTGGCAACTCCTTTCTGGATAATTGACATTGTCACGTAAGTGAAGTTTTCCTGGAGGTGAAGTCAGAACTCACATTTAGCTGGTGGTACCTAAGCATACACCACTAACATCCATCGCGCTCCATTCTTGGAGCTGCATCAATGCAGGGGCAAGTGAAACTGGTCTTTGCTCATTGTTTTCATATATGAGTATGTTACCCAACAGAACTCAAGAAGGACATTGCATACAGGTGTCCCTTCTCTCCAGACTGTCCCCCCAGGGCCTGGGGTCCTGTCACCTTCTAACCCGACTCCTGCTCTAAGAGGGAGGCTTGAACTGAAGTAAACAGAGGATGCTGGGGAAACTAGCTGGAATTCCATTTCCTAATATGTGGGCATTAGAACACACACATGAGCATGAGTGTTACACACGGGCGCGCGCATTTCACTTCGAAGGCTTGTAGAGCAATGGAGAAATTGATTTGTTATCCAGGCATATTATGTCTAGTGATCCAGACAGCAGCATTAGCTTTCAATTATCTGATATGTTTAGCATTATAAACAAGCTGTCTGAAGCAGTAGCTCCATGGTGCTCAAGATCCACAGAGGTGGGACAGAGCCGCCTTATATCACACCAGTCAACTCACAGGCTCACTCTGTCTTGACAGCTGTTGCAGGGGGGACTCTATGCCTGGGAAGTCAGACCTGATAGCTTGAGTGTTTAGGGGTGGCTTGGGCTGGCAACCCCAGCATGCCAGCACATTAGCACACCAGCCTACAAGCAGCTGTGCACCAAGGATCACAGTGAACCAGCCCAGCATCTGGGCTCCCCACCCCCAGGACCACAGAAAGGAACATTCAGATCATGTGGTGAACAGATGGGAGACGGCAGCATCTGTGCTGGCTTCCTGATCAATTCCAAAGCTTGTGTCAGGAACAAGGAACGCTTGCACACACACCTGTGCTCTTCAGGTGCTGCAATGCTGTGTCCTAACAAGAAAGATCAAGGGCACACTCCTCTGCTACCTCACTAGGAAAAGACCTGAGTCCCAGGAGCAAGTTTTCACCTGTGAATCAACTGGTTCCCCAGGGGGAGCCCAGGCTGTTCTGCCTGAACCCCAGCCTGCAACCAGCCTACCCTTCCCAGTCTTTCTGCTTTTCTCCATTTTCACTGCTACGGCTGTCACTAGTGCGGGATGGTGACTGCAGCCCACCTCCCTACACATCAGCACACCAGGTAACCCCCACCTCCCATCTGGAGGACCCCCAGCACCTCTTAAATGGCCACCTTGCTTTCAGTCTCTCTGTTAACAATCTTTATGTTGAAGCCATGAACCTCCCAGGCCTTCTCTTTGTGCTTATAATAAATTCCTAATATCACACCATGGCTCATAAGGTCCTGAATGTACTGGCCACCAGGTCTTTTCTCTGGACACGTTCCCTTTGTCCATGGGCTCCACCCACATGGGCCTGGCTTTGGTTCCTTTCACATACCAGGCTTATTCCCAACTGGCCCTTCTACACGAAACATTCTTCCACAGCTCCTTCTAATGCCTCAGGTCTCCACCAAAAGTGGCCTTCTCAGAGAAGCCTGGCCTGAATCTCCCTATGTTAGCACAACCCCCCTTCCTCTCCAGCTGCTCTCTGGCACAAACTCTTGTGTATGTCCTTCACAGCCCTAATAACCATCAGTAATTGTCTTATTTGATTACTTGATTATGCATTTGTTCTCAAGGTCTCTACACTGGAACTATAATGCATGAGAACAGGGATCATATCTGTCTTATTCACTACTTGCAAGCCCCCAGAGTCTCAAATAGGGGCTGCTACCCGAGGTGAGCACAAACCAGGGCAGCCGGCCAACTTCCCTCCCTCCCAAAGGATCTCTATGCTTGGTACCTTCATGGCCCTCACCCTGGCCCTTCTGAATCTGATGCTTTCGATGATCTCCAAGGAGGGAGGTGGCTTGGAGCACACCACTGAGCCAGGGAGATCACTCTGGGGTCCAGCAACAGGGGTGAGGTGACTCACAGATCTCAGGAACCCTGTATAACTGCAAGGCTTCTTCCCGGACTCAGTGTTGGAAACAGGGAAGTAGAAAGGGCCCCCTTGCACCAACAAGGAGACAGGAATGCCTGGGTACCTCAGCACAATTTTCATCTTTCCCTCACCTGTGTGACTATAGGCTTCACCGGAGCATGAGTTTTCTAAGGACACAACTGGGAGTTGGTGCTTCCAGTGTTCAGGGTCGCCTGAGTGAATGAATGAACAAACAAACCCAAAAGGGTCACTGGCAGAAGTTAAATGTCTCCCATTCCCTCAACCTCTCTCACTTTCTCATGAACTCATTCATTTTTCTCCCTTCTCTGTACCCCCTACTACATGTTTCCTTCCACATACAAACTCATTTCAGTAGAGCCATCTAAAAGTGAAATATCGGGCTGGGGATTTAGCTCAGTGGTTCAGCTGCCTACTTCACAAGCACAGGGTCCTGAGTTCAATCCCTGGTACTTAAAAAAATAATGAAAATTTTAAAAAGTAATAAAAGTGAAATATCCTTGCTTCCATGTCTTCCTCCAGCTACCAACATATACCCCTAGTGCTCTTTGTGGCAGATGTTTTCATGAAAATTGTCTACACTTGCTGCCCCTACTTCCTCATCTCCCTTCGATTCTTCTCCAATTTATCTTCTGCCCACTCTCTTGGACCAACATTACCAAAACCACCAGTGATCTCCTGGTTGATAAATCCGATAGACTGTTGTCCAGGTACCCAATCTCCTGGCAGCATTTTACCTGGTTAACCACCCTCCTTCCCTTGAGCCATTCTCTTCCTGGAATCCTTGGCTGGGCTCCTTTTTCCTGGGCCTATTTCTCTCCAGCTATTCTTTCTCAGTCTCCTTTGCTTATCCTATTCTTTGTCTGATCCCTAAATGTGGAGTCTCATTCCAAGGGCTCTTCTCTTCACCTCTCTGCTCCCTGCCCAAAGTGATTTCACCCATGTGCTTGGCTCTAAACACCATAATGTGCTGCTGGTACTACTGTGTGTCTCTGGCCAGAGCTCTCTCCTAATAGCAAGACTCTTAATAACATCTCTGCAGATCCAACACCAGCCTTTGCTTTCCTTCCACTCAGCCTTCTCCATCTCAATAAGTGGCACCAATGCCAGCCCATCATCCATGGCAAATTCTATCACTGATTCTCTCTTTCCTCTCCCTCCCAATACCAGCCAAAGTCCATGTCCATAACAGATACCACCACCTCATGAGATTTTGAAACTTGTGGTTCATTTTAAAATGCTTCCCTCACCAAAATAAATAAATCAGCCAACAAACAAACCTCTAGCTCCTTCACTTGAACTTGCGATAAAATCTAGATTCTGCCATGACCAGTGAGGCCCTACATTATGTGACTCATACCCTTCCCTCCTTAGTTCAAACAAACCTCCCTCTCACTCACTTGGTTTCCACCTCTGTGGTGCTCTTTCTCGTCTATAAAATACAGAGCTTCCTCCCTTCTCTCCGGACCTTTGCAGTGTTGCCAGTGTTGGCATCTCTGCCATGAAAGGATGGCTTCCCTAAGCAACCTAGCTAGAGCCATCTCTATAAACTTCTTCTCAAGCCAAGGGTGGACTGTGTCCCCAGAAGATACCTGGCAATGTCTTAAGATTTTGTGTGTATGTGTTACTGGGAATTAAACCCAGTGTCTTCTGACTGAGCTACATCCCCAACCCATTTTTACTTTTCATTTTGAGACAGGGTCTTGCTAAGTGGCCCAGGCTGGGTTTGAATTTGCAATCCTCCTGCCTTAGCCTAGAAACTTTTTTGATTGGCATCACTAGGGAGGTTCCACTGGCATCCTGTAAAAGCCATAGATGCTATTTATCATCACATGATGCACAAACAGACTCCAAACAAAGAATTATCCACTCCAAAATGTCAGTAGCTCCAAGGAAGAGAAATTCTACTTTAGATATTCTTTTGTATCACTCATAATTTCTATCCCACTTATGTGTTGCATTTCTCTCATGATGGAATCAACCTCCACTAGTAGGTAACCTGCCTACTTACTATTAGGCCACAACACCGAGCCCAGTTTCTGGTCCATAGCCAAAAATTTAAATGAAAAAATAAAATCAATGAATAACTGCCCCTTCTGAGATGACAACCATGCAGCAAGTCATAAAAAAGCTATGGCTACCAAGTTCTTGATGGGGATCAATATTTTCTCCAACTACTTGAGAAGACTAAGGTGCAAAGAAGCAAATAGTGCCCAAAGCACTAGGGTCAAGAAGATGGGAATTTTTGTGGTCCTGGGAGAAAGTCTCCTGTCTGCAGATGAGAGACAAACCATGTTGAATGTAAAACTTCTAGATATCTTAGCTGTGAAACCAGAAAGAAAAGGGGTCTTTGATCAAGAGGACAGAGAACCTGAGGCATGAAAGGAGACATTGACCTTGACCCTCCCCAATGGGGCTTAGAGGAGAAAGTTTGAGCAAGAAGTAGAGTTTGGTCCGGGCCAGAGCAGCTGGCTTGAAAGCCATCCAAAAATGTAAGGTCTATGCCTAAGATCAGCTGGCCCCAGGGGTTCTGAGCGCACTGCCATTCAGGTGGCCAATTTCCTCAGGAAAATATGAAATGGCCAGGCCACCCTTCACTGAATTATAAAGCACTTATCACTTCTTTAATAACTACCTGCATGGAAGACTTAATTCACTCAATATGGAAGTTATAAAAGCGAATTGGTAAGTGAGCATTAAGCTCAAGTACACTGCATAAAGACTTACAAGGGCAATATTTTCCTCTATTAAAAGGGTAGATTTTCTCACTGCAATTATGCCTCAGAGTTAATGTGGAAAGTCGCTCCAAAGCTTGGGGCATTTTCATTTTTAGAGGGTAATTCCAGGTCACTGGGAGGAAAGGGAGTCCTTGACTTTGCAAGAATAATTATCCCAGAACCCAAGAATGTCAGAGTGATTAGTCAAGGTAACCATCAGAAAGACGAGATCATATTTATGGGGTCTGCTTCCTTTCTCTGTACACAGAAATCCAAGAAGTGACCAGGAATGTGGACTGGCCAGGGGTCCAACAGAGATGTGGTGTGGGGGTTGCAGGAGGGAGGCAGGCCCTGGGGCAGAACCTTTAACAAAACGCTGACACCATCTGGGACTCAAAAGGTAGGAAATAACAATCTTAGCCCCTATAATCTGTAAGGAAATAAGTCCTGGAATTCCTGATGACTCCAGAAGATTCTATTAAGGGGACCAGCAAGATGGTCTTCCTCACCCAAGTGAAGGCAAAGCAAGTTTCTCTCTTGTTAACTTTTCTCTCCCTTGGTTCAGCATCATGACCACTTTCATTTCCTCCAGCAATAAACCATCTGTTCTTTCCCCCATATATTCACTCCCTTGGAAAGCATCTCTCTATTCACATGACTTTAATTGCTGCCTAATTAGAGCTTAATTCCAGTTCTAAAGTTCTACCCTTGGTACCCAGGCTCTCCCCTATCCTGTCATTACTCTCCTCAAAATATGCATTCTCCTTGACTCTTAAGAACAAATATGGACAGAAAAACTCACTCTTAATCTCCTGACCCCTCCCAAACTACTTCCACTTAGTCCTGCTGTCTTAAAACAGTAGAACAGAGGTGGCAAGTAGATTTCAATATTTGTACAATACCAATGGGTTAGCAAGGGCTAACACAGATGGCTGTGTTTCAGCAGGAAAAAAAAAAAAAAGAGCTGTGATCAATTAGTGATGCCTACCATGAGCACAGTATCTGGAGGAACAACCAAAGTATCATCTACTGACCATATCTAGCCAAGAGGTTTTCTGACATCTTCCTGTCCCTTATATTAAAGTCCTATTGGTCCTTCCTGATATTTCTGCTAACTTCTCTCGTCTTTTTATGTCTGTATCTCCTGAGAAAATCCCAAGAAGGGGTACCCCAGAAGAATATAATGACCTCTTTGCAGACCATCTGGATTCCAGCCTTTGTTCTTAACCTGTTCAAGCCTCTGCTTTCTCGGGGATGACATTGAACATGCCCTTCATGGGCTCAAGACCACCCAGTGACTAACAAGTGCATCTTACACCAAATCAAAACCTCCATCGGGAAGCCTAAAGCCTGCAGGGAGATCTGTGGGGTGGGGGGTGCATAAAGAGCCCTGGACCCTTTAAGGGCAGAAGCAATACTTTCTGTTCCCCATGTAACACCCATTGCACTCTTGAGCTGCTTCTCTGAGGCTGAAATACAGACTGGAGCTGAGAGGAAAGGGGGAGACTTCTTAATGAGACCTGGGAAAATACTCTCTCTCTCTCTCTCTCTCTCTCTCTCTCTCTCTCTCTCTCTCTCTCTTTCTCCTCTGCTTATCTCTATATCCTCTTCTCTTTCTATCAGAGAAAATTTAAAAATTAAGCTTCTTAGGGAGGTGTGCTCACATCACCAGACATCAGGACATCAGCCAGCCAGGAATCATCATGCCTGATTTTCCCCAGACCTTTATAAGTAATCTGGTGTAGTGAAAAAGTCATGGGCTTGCAGGGTCAGCACTGGTTTGATTCTCTAGCCTGTCACTGTTGAGCTGGGTAATCTCCCTTGGCCTCAGTTTCCCGATCTACACAATAGGGACAGTGATTCCAGCCTTGTGGAGGTATCATATGGATGAACAGAAATAGTGTTGGTAAAAGACTTAGCCCGTTGCCTGGAATACACCAGTGCTCAAAGAATGTTTACTTTCCCCTCCAAAAAGAAAAGCAGTCACTGGATTGTGCAGGAATTGAAGTCAGGAACAGAGACCACTATGGCAGTGAGAGTGATCCTGTTTGCAAATGCAGTGGCTGAGACTGTGACACACATGCCATGAGACCCTCCCCACCCACCAATTGCCCACCACTGTCCCCTACTTGCTCCCCCTGTTGTAACCCAGCCTGCACTTTCCCAGTCAGCCAAACAAACCCTTGCCACCCAATGCTGGTTCCTTTCTGCTTCCTCTGAGCCGTGTTTCTGTCCTTGCCAGCCCCTGGGTACCCAGTGAATTTCTGTGGAGCTGAATGCTTCCTTCTGGGGTTCTGATCTGCTGCATCTTCCTCTCTGCAGTAAGCTTTTATCAAACCACCCATTGCCACCCAACTGCAGTCACTCAGTGACCCCAGCCTCACCCTCCAATTACTGGGAAATTATTTCTGTGTGGCTGCTGATGTTTGTATGTGCTCCTGTCACCTGTGAGTCTCAGCATTATTTGCCTGGCTTCCCTCATGAGAGAATAAATTCCTTGACAACAAAGACTGATGCATTCTATTTATTTTGTTTGCCCTCCTTGGGCCCACACTGGCTTCTGCATGCAGTGAGTATTCAGATCCACAGGGTTTCCTGTGGCTTCTCTTAAAATATACTAGGGGGGCTCCATCCTGCACTAGAGAAGAGCTGTGTAAGGCCTGGAACAGGGCTGAGATTCAAGGTCAAGGAACAGAGAAGCACAAAATAGAGAGGCAAAGAGAGATGCTGGCTGACACATGCTCCTCAAGTACCCATCCTTCACAGATCAACCCAGATGTCCTTGCTTTCAAGAGTTTCTTTGGGGGCTGGGGATTTAGCTCCGTGGTGCTGCATCTGCCTGGCAAGTGCAAAGTCCTGAGTTCAATCCCCAGTTCCGCAAAAACAAGAGTTCCTTTGGGACCCTCTTTCTAGGTCACAAACCCCTCTGCTGGGCAGCCTGTCACAGAACCAGGGCCAATATTCAAAACAGGTGATACCCAGTAGAGCTCAACAAAAATGAGACTCTGGCCAAAGGGCTGGATCAGGTTCCTGGGAGGTCCCCCTAAGCCAAGCACTGCCTGTTGTTCTTGCTCTGAGCAGGTAGCTGGAGTACTGAGTGCAGCCACTCAGGGGCTCAGGCCACAGCTGTGGAAGGTAGTTCTCCCCTAAACAACTTCCCAGCCTCCAAGTATCAGCTCCAAACAGACCCTTTGCTTTCTAGAAAACACTCATGATGCTGTACCCTTTCACAGGCCTGTCTACCCCGTAAGACTCAGGTTCTTGGAGCAGGGACAATATCTTTTATCTTAGTATCCCCACAGCCAAGAGGGGCACTGGGCTTCTAAAAAGCCCTCCATAAATGCAGCACAGAATCAGCACCTTCACCTGGCCAAGAGCACTTACTACCACAGGAGGATGCACTCACACCTGCAAAGGGAGGTGCGTCCACATGGGACAGGAAAGGGGCATGCAGCAAAGACTAACCAGCCCTCTCGACCCCTGGAGACTGACCCTCCACATGGGGGGAGCAGAAACTACAAGGTGAAGGCAGGACCTCTGTCTCCAGCTCCAACATCTGGGGAAACTCAGTGTCGGCCCCCAGTTCTACAGTATGTCCCCTCTCCAGGACAGTAACAGTGGGGTTCACATAAAGATGCAGAGGGCATGGCATTGTGGACTCCATGGCCCACTTCTCATGCAGCAGGCAGGAGAGCCCAACTACCACTTCTAGGACAGGAAGTGTGATGTGACCATGAATACAGAGAAAGGAAAACCTATAGGCTGGAGAGGGGAGTTTGAGCCAGATCACCTGGGAATAGGAATTTCAGGTTGCACTCCAATCAGCCCTCATCTCCCATTATTGGGAGAAGGAAGCATCACAGGGGCAGGGGGGTCCTGGACTTCTACTCATTCGCTTATAAAGAAACCACTGTGTGCTGGTTGCCTCAGCTTGGAGTCTGCTCTTCCTGGAGTTTCCTCCTCTTGCATCTCCAAGTCCCAAACCCTCCCTCAGTGCCCATAGTCAGCACCTTATCAATATAATGAAGTGTCTACCCTATGTCCTAACAGACACTTCCATGAGAGGCTAAGATGCTGGGACAGGAGTCCTGCTCACACCCTAGCTGCTCAGCTGACAACTTCACAACACAGCCACCACAGCATCAGCCTTCTTTTCCTGTCAAATGAACCCTGGTTCTACTCATTGCCAACTTGCTAATGGCTACTGGAACAGTTTCAACCACATAGAACCTGTCTGACTGCCCCTTGGAGTCACAACATTATTAATTTATGGTTACAATAGCATCACTGATCAAGGCCTCCTATATCTGGATCTTGTGGTCCGCTGGATCCACTCTGATCAGACTCAAGCCTGAATGCCCTAGCCCCCAACAGGATACATTGGAATGGAAAACTGGCTGCACTCTGGCATCAAGTCCAACAGCTGAGCCTACCTGTTCATAGCTTTCCTCCTTTCCCAAACAGCAACCACTGGGAATTCAGAATGCCTAATGCCTGCCCTTACGGGTGTGAAGACCCTACTACCCATGGAACCATGGTCACACACCATCCACAGGGTGTGTGAGGGTGTGGTGGGGCTGCTCAAACCACACCACCCCTACTGGGTGCAATTCAAGAATGTAAGCCTAAGCCAGCACAGCACAAGACTTGCTTGTGAATTCCCTGGGGGTGAAAAACTGCCCGGGAAAAACCAACATAAAACTGTGGGGAAGCTGTGTGGGCCCAAACCTGAACTTTTCGGCACTCAGACAGTGCTGTAGCATAGAGGTCACTGTGAAGAGAAGTCACGGTCCCAATGACCCCTGAGGAACACCCTCTTGATCCATGCCATCTGGACTCAAGGGTGCCATCGGCCATACAGCCCAGAGAGAGAGGCTGCTGAATCTCTGTGACTCTCTATTCCTTCCTTCTTTTCTTTGTAAAAAGTCTGAAGATTAGCATCCTTTCAAGAGCTTGCACTCCTGAAAAGGGGAGAAACCAAGACTTAAGTATGCATGTCTGTCTGCACGGGAAAAGGGTCGGGGTGCAGGGATCAGCACCCCAAAACACTCCTAAGTGGGTTTTCCCCAGCTGACTCCTACAACCCAGGTCATGTCTTCCTGCTGCTCCAGGTCGTCACCTAATGAACCTCACCCTGGGCAGTAGGCACAACACCTTTCTCCCTCCACCAGCCAGCACCTCAGTCCAACCTCACTCCATTCCACACCTCCACACTCCACAGACTGTCCTTCCTGCCTCTCCCTGCAGTCATCATCTCAGTGTCGGGGGAGAAGCAGCTCCCTCCTGTCCCAGACAGGGGAACTTGCACGGTCAGAAGTCGTAGTTGGAGGCCACTGACAGAATGCCCCATTCTCTAAAGCAGAAGCCTCAGGCAAAGTCTGAGGCAGTGTTTCCAAAAGCAGCCCATGCTTGGCTGCCTCCTCTGGACACTTGTCAGGTAAAGTTAGGAGGCTGAGGGTGCCATTTTGGCTAAGAGCTGCATCTATGCTTATGTTTAAGCTGCAACCAGCTGAGCCCGAAACTGCAGCTCTTGCTCAGAATCCCCTGGGAGCCACCTCCACTCTCTAGTCCACCCCTCTCCTCACCATGATCTTTGCTGCTGTGGACAGTGCTTTTCCTAGAGCACGGATACTGCCGAGGACAGCATCCATACTTGTGTCTCCAGGGGTCTGGCTTTGGCATAAAAGTGAAGCCCAGACCACAAAGGGAAACCAGCAATGCCTAGAAATAACACACAAAGAGCTAACAGGAATGTGTGATTAGGCAGGGGCCGGGGAAACACTGAGAACTTTTTGGTGCAGAAACTCCACGGGCCACTCTACTGTCCCTGGCACCTTCCAACTTCACAACAGCAGCTGGCTCCCAGTGGGCAGGACCTGAATCCTTTTGCCTGAAAGTTTTCTGGTCCTTCACCAGGTCAGACAACCCCAGGCCCTTAGTCTAGACCACTCCCCAGAGTTTCCTCCTGGGACTACTTGGCACATACCTCCTATCTCGGTGGCCACTCCCCACTTAGGTTCCCTGGGATTACCCCCAAGATAAAGGACTTGTCCTTGAAGATTGTTCTCAGGTCTCTTCTGGGGAGTCCTAACCTAAGACATCTTTTCACCGACCAGCTGCTAGACACAGGAACCCATGGAAGCCTTTCCACCTGTGGCTCCTGTCCCATAACTCCGACTCTAAGAATCCATTTAAAAGAATGGAGAATTACACTGTTTAAGTCAGACTCTGTGCTTACCTCTATAATCTCATTTCAATCCCATAACCACCCTAACAAGTAGGTGTCATCATTATTTACAAACGAAGCCTCAGAGAAGTTGCTTCATCTTTTCAAATGACACACAGCTACAAACTCTCCTCCCGATTCTGATGCTGCAGTTGCTCTGAAAATCCCAACAATTCACTGCCTTTCAGCAACCTGGTCCTCTCACCATTCCTTGCACTGTCCATTCTCTCCAAGAGGCCCCCATCTCTCCTGATTTCTTCTTACTAAAACAAAAATGCCCTGCCTGATTCAGAGTTCTTGAGATGATCAAACCAGCCACTAAGGAAAACTACCCTAAACCCTAACACACAGAGTGCAGGGGAGGCCTGGCATTTGATCATTTCCATGTGTCCTTCCAGCAGCCTGTTGCTGGTGGTGCTCTCAGCTCCACAGCCACTCCCTGACAGCCTGGGCTTTGGCAGAACTTGGGGTTGGAGTTCTCTGTGGGTATACCTTACCTCCCTTCAGGAAGGCCCTTTTCTCTGCACCCTGTTTGCACCATAGGAAGTGCTAAAAGTTCTTTCTGAATGAACTAATCAATAGCAGTCAGGTGTGAAGATGGGAGCCTGCACAGCCTGGTCCTGTCACTCCATGCATCCAAAACTGCAGGGAAGAGAAGCCAGGCATCCGTTACTGAACAAACAGCCACCTGTTACCTGCTGGGCACAGACCCTGCTGCAGCACATTTGTCACGTGTCACCTCTCAGCAGGGCATGGCAGGCTGGGTACCACTTTGATGGAACATGAAGACAAAGGAAGGGAATACAATGGAGAAGATTCTGCAACACTGAGAGTCATCATTAAAGTCTGGGTCACATCCCCAGTCACCCCATCATTCCAACTGCGGAAATAAGCATTCTCAGCAGTACAAAGGAAATCACCCAGAGCCCATACTTGGTATCCATGAAAAGCCATTCCTGTCCCTCTGCTGAGCTTAGCATGTGGTTCCACGCATGCTGGGAAGACAGCAGGTCTCAATTCAGTTTCCAAGATGCATTTCAGCTCCACCTTGGTGCCTCCATTTCCCCAGTGGGGTGAGAAATAGGGGCAGACCTCACTAGCACAATGGGGCCACAAGAGCAATGGCAAGACATGCCCACTCTCAGACCCTCTCATGTGCCACTGGGCCTCTAGGACCTTCCAGCAAGCATCTGCCCCAACTCCTATGGGGGTGGGTGGGGAGAGGAGGGGTCCAAAAACCTAGTATGGCAATGATGCTTCTGTGGAATCACTAATTATCTGATCTGCCACCAATTCCTTCCCAGGATGATTGCCGCAGACATGAGCTTTGCTCTAGTCATACTGGGGATACCCAAAGCCAGCCAGCCAGAGCCCTCTATTTTCTGAGTATGGGAAGCTGACTGAGCCACCTACAGCCTTTTGAACAAGGGCTATCCTAAGTCACTGAGCCAGTGGCTGCAGGGTCAGCCCTCTTGCCTGATTTCCCCAGGCCTTAAATAAATAAGGTGGCAGACCTGACCAGCTGTGATGTGTCCAGGAGAGTTGGACACAGGAAGGGACGCAGGCTGAACAGAGGATTTCCACAGCCTTGACCTCCAGAGCTGAGCCTGCCAGAGCCCTGCCCCCAGGTGTGCCCGGGGCACCCACCTGCAGATCTGGAAGACACTCTGTGAGCACATAGCTGTAAGAAGAAGTGCACTGCTGCCTGCCCTATCCTCCAAAGTCTGCTTGACCCCCTTTGTAACCCTTTCTACATGGCTGATAGAGATCATCTTGGACGACACTTGTGAAAACTCTCCATTGGTGACCTCTGGGGCTGGGCCTTACACATCTGCATTCTCTCCCACCTTCTCCCTCACCCACCACACAACAGCAGCAGCAGCAGCAGCAATCCGTCCCTATATCAGCTGCCCTTCTGCCCCTGCCCAAGACCTCTACTCGCCTCTGCTGGGGCCTCTTTTCAGAACACTCTCCCTCCACACACACCTCTCCCCCTGGCCAGCTACATCAAGCCTCAGGCCAGTGTGCTTTGCAGAGACATCTTTTTCAGGCTGCTAGGACTAGGCTAGACCCCCTGGTCCATGTTGTCACTGGACTCCATGTTCCTTTTTCAGAGCCAATGCAATTGTATCTGAAGTTATGACCCATCTCCACTGGGTCAACCAGTGCTGCTTCCTCAGCACTCAGGACACAAGCTCAAGAGTCTTTGTCAAGTTGCTTAACCGTGCAGAATGGGCTTATGGGAAGGTAACTACAGGGCTATGGCATCAGGTCCCTCCAGGGAACTCCCACACACCTGCACTGCATGGCAATTTGTCTGTCCCATGAGGGGGTTGGTGGAGCTGTCCTTTGCTGCTAACCCAAGCAGTATGATGGTGCCACCATGCCCTCTTGCCCCAACCTTCTGACTTTCTGCCCACAGGCAACTGCACCCCTTACTGTATCATTTCTTATCTAAATTCCTAGTTTCTCCCCAAATGTCTGAAGAGCTCAAGATGAAAGACACACAATTGTCTTGTGAAGTTGTCCTGTGTTAGCCCTATGGCCTACTCCAGCTACAAAATTCAGGGGACAAAGTGTGTTAGGGGGCAAGGACTTTCTGCTCCAGAGAAGGATACCTGCCGGTCCTTTGTCTCTCATACATCCGGCACCGGCTATGGGAAAGCACATGACAGAAGCCACTATCAGAGGCAAAAGATGACCCCTCCCCCCAGCAAGACTTTGCCGAGAAAGCCATTGCCCCTCTGAATTCCTGGCACAGCCAGCAGCATTGCCCTCAAACATAGCCGGAACACCCAGGGCCAGTGCACCCAGTTCTGGGAAATGGAAGAGATGAAATTGCCTTTGAAATAACCACTCCTTTAGACACAGGTCATCATATTCCATTTTAACTTGAACAGCAGCTAACCTCATGATAACCTCAGAAACTGCCTACTGTGCTTGGATCCCAAAAGCATAAGGTGGATATGTTAGATTTCGTGTTGCTGGGACACAACACTCAACACCCACAACTTAAAGGAGGGGAGGTTTAATTTGGCTCACAATTTCAGGAGATTCAGTCCATGGTCAGGTGGATCCAAGTCAGAAACATCATGGCAGAAGGAAGGTCATGGCAGATCAGAGCTGCTTAGTTCATGGCAGCTAGGAAGTAGAGCAGGGGAACAGCACCAGAGAGGAAAGGATGTGGGATCAGATATAGGCCCAAGGTCATGCCTCAGACACACTCAGAAGTGTTCACCACCAATCCCCTGGGTGGTTCCCAAGCTAATCCAGTTGACACAATCAAGCTTATCCACCACAGTGGGCAAGGCTGCTTTGTTTGTACCAATGCCAACCTGTGCCCTGGCAGTGGGATCTGCTGCAGCCCTCCATCTGCCATGGCCACAGCAGCTCTCCAGCAGGCCTGAATCAATCCTAGGGAAACAGCCATGTCAGAAATGGAAGCCATGTCTTCCAAAATCCCCATCTCCAAGCCTCCCAAACACTGGTACTCATGTGGGCCAAGAAAGGTTTCCATCCCTCAAAGACCGTTCATCACCTCCCACATCTGGCTCCTACCTGGTCTCTACCGCCTTTGTGTGTTCCATTTTAGCTGTAAAAGGAAGGTAAAATGACACCCCACTAAAGGAAAGTAAAACAGAGTGGATGGGAAAGGAAGAGCATTCACAATAAGCACACAAGCTGACATTTGGGTGATATCCGCATTGTGTCTCAGACTGCAAAATGTGTACAGCCCACCTGGCTTCTGGTGCAAACACAGATTCTGACCCTGTAGGTCTGGGGCAGGGCCTGAGATTCTGCATTTCTGAGTAGTCCAGGTGATGTTGAGGCTACCAGTCCACGGAACATATTCTGAGTAGCAAGAACAGCTACAGGATGGCTGGCACAGAGTAGGCACTATCACATATTTGAAGGAAACTGCAGGAGGAGCTGGGTTTGATAACAAAGCTCATTAATAACCAGCAAGTAATAAGGAGAAACAGTTGATTAAGCCAATGGTTCCCAATGCTAACTGCATATTAAAGTCATCTAGGGACACTATCTAAAATGCCAGTAACAGAGGTCCATCTTCAAAGACTACAATTCCATTTCCCAGGGCTGAGGTAGAGCCTGGACGTTTGTGTTTTTATAAAAGCTTCTCAGGGGATCCTAACGCACAGCCAGCCTGGAGAGTCCTGTACTGCAAAACCTAGCATCACTGCTACTGTGTGCCAGGCAGGGCCCTGAGTGAGATCAAGTCTCAGTGAACTTGAAGGCCAACATGGGAAATAAATCCACATGTGAATACAATGGGAAAAGCACTGCAAGGAATGGATCTGTAACATATTTCTATACTTTTTCAGGAGGACAGATGAACAACTGAGCCAACCCAGGGGAAACGGAAGAAAGAAGTCAGTGACTAAGAGATCATGGTATGTGGCCCTTAAGGGAATTGTAGGGGCTTTCTAGGCAGACAAGGAAAGCAGCTATCCCAAACATCTCTACTTCCCCATTACAGTGGTCCCTCCCTTACCACGGCTTTGATTTCTGCACTTTCTGTTACTTATAGTGAACTGTGGTCCCAAAACATTAAGTGGAAAATTTCAGAAATAAACAGTTTAAGTTTTAAATTACAACATCCTGTGCTATTATTCTGTTCTACCCCACTTGGGATGTGAATCATCTATCTGTCCGGTGCATCACAGTGTAGATGCTACATACCCGTTGGGCACTTCATAGCTATCCAGCTTATCAGATTCACTGCTTCAGTATCTCAGAAGTCACCCTTATGAAGCAGCCTAACACTATATCATGATGCCACCTCACTTCACTCCTCACTTCACCGTCACAGAAGCACTGTCTCACCTCACAGCATCACCAGAGGGGCAATGACAGTACAATAAGATATTTTAAGAGAGAAAGAGACTACATTCATATAACTTTTATTATAGTAAATTGTTATACTTGCTCTATTTTATTATTAGTTATGTTAGCCTCTTATTGTGCCTACTTTATAAATTAAACTTTACTGTAGGTATGCATGTACAGGAAAAAAAACAGTATATATGAGGTTTGGTACTATGGATGGTTTCAGATATCCACGGGGGAGGGGGGTTGCATCCACTATGGATAAGAGGGGACTCCTGGATTGATCATGGGGATATGATGTTGGGCCACTGATCCTGCATTCCAGACAGTCATCTCCTGCTAGCAAAGGTTGGTGACCAAGGTGTACACATGCAGAACAAGCTGACTCTAATCTCCAGTACACATGCTCTGTGACTGGCTGGTGCCAGTGGGAACACTGCCCGGAAGCAGCCAGCAGCTGTTTTCAGTCAGAGCCCAGTCGGGAAATGGAGCCCTATACTTGGTGGGGGAAATTTGATGGAAAAACTAGTGACATGTTGGAGATGCTGAAAGCCAAAGGGAACCACAGCACAACAGAGATTAGCAACAGCAGGAAGCCCACAGGCTGAGGGACAAAAGCAGGAGGTAGGATCAGAGCTGTCTGGCAGGAGCTACAAACAGCGGGGGCCACCTAGCAGAAGCTGCAACTACTAAGAGATACAGCCATTGCTAAAGATATAAAGATGATGCTTACAGCTAGGCAGGGATCTGGCCTCTCCTTTCCTCCTGCCCAGGCCAGCCTCAATGGCCAGCCTCCCATTGGCCAAACCCAGCCAGAAGCCAGTTGCCAAAGGAGTCTGGGAGATGCAGTTCAAGGGATCAGGCTCCAAGGGCAGGGAATACCTATAGGCCATTCACAGATTCACTCCAAGTTTCTGCCAAAAGCCATCTGAGCAGTCCTCTCATCCTTTCTCCTGCATGTAAGACTCCGTCTTGGCCTAGAGCCAAACTTATCAGCCAAGGTAGTGCAGATACTGTCCACAAGGGATCTGGGAGCCCAGCAGGAAGGTCCCCTCCAGCTGCAAATACCCATTCCTTTTCTCCCCATGATGCTACACATGTCAATTTCTCTGTGTACAGTGAGGCACAAATGTTTGGGATGCACTGCTCTAAGAAAAAGCTAAGAAAGAGGGGTTGAAGGGAGCCCCATCTGTGGAGGTGAAGTTTCTCCTTCTGAAACAGAGAGGAGCTGTCAGAGTGTGGCAGCCCCAGAACAGCTACCTTGCAGGCTACCTGGGAGCAAAGGAGGGAGGCCACTCAGAGAGGAAGTAGAGGGTCTGAGGCAGGGAACTGTGACCTCATCTGTCTTCCTCATGGAATCCTGAACACATTAGAAATTTTCAAAATAAAACCCAAATTCACACTGGCCTTGGGTTTTGAAATAAACAAAGGCCTACCTTGGGTGTCTCATTTCTAAGCAGGGTCCTCTCTGCAGCTCCCATTGTTCCTTCCTGCCTGGACACTGGGGTGGTTTGGAACTGATCGAATCAGCCAGAGAGAAATCTCATCTAGGTGGTGCTGCTGAACATAATGCTACCGGGTCCTCCCTAGGCCCCACTGGAGCTAAGACTCAGCCCTAGCTTTATTTAGAAATTCCTCAGAGATCATCTCTAGGAAGCCCGAGTCGATGGAGGAAGCTCGTCCTACCCTCAACCAGCCAGCACCCCGAAGTTCTCTGATTTGCTCATTTGCAAACAGATCGATTGAGAAGGCTTGTCCTGTGACTATAGCCAAATACAATGACTACCACATCTATGACCAAAAAGTGAGGACCTGGGACACCTGCTATCCTCAGCCTTGGCAGCTTCAGGACAGCATGCCAGTAGGGGAGAGGAAGGATGCCCTTCCCACGACCCCGAGCAGTCTGGGATCCCATCTAGAGCCCCTCAACTCGGTATTTTTGATCAAATTGATTTTTAGACTATGCTCATTTGTTAAAAATGTTTTAGTAGGAGTTTTTGGTTGTTTTTTTTTTTTCTAAGTCAAGCACAGTGGCACACACCTATAATTCCAACACTCTAGGAGGCTGAGCCAGGAGAATTGCAAGTTTGAGCCTAGCATGACAACTTAGTGACTTAACACAACCCTGTCTCAAAATTAAAAAGGGCAGGGGTGTAGCTCAATGTGAAGGCCCTGGATTCAATCCCCAGAATCACAAAAAGAATTATTGGGGCAAGATTCACCTAACATAAATTAACTACTTTAACCTGTGTAATTTAGTGACATTTGGTCATTCAAAATGTCATGCAAACACAAACTCTGTCTAGTTCCTAAAAATGTTCATCATCCCAAAAAGAAGACCTGTGTCCACTAAGCATCTCTTCTCAGTCCTCCCTCTACCCATCCCCTGGACATTATGGATTTGCCTATGGTAGATAGTTCATATAAATGGAATCATACAATATATGACATTTGTGTCTAGCTTATGTCACTGGTAGTATTTCTGAGGTTCATCCACCTTGTATGGTGTATCAGAATTTCATTCCTTTCATGGCTTAATATTCCACTGGGAAAATACTGTATACCATATGTTGATCTATTCATCAGACAATGAAGATGTAGATTGGCTCCACCTTTGGACTCTTATTTAAAATAGTGCTGCTCAGTTTGTAACAGCTGAAACTTGGAAACAGCCCAAGTCCCCATCAACTGGAGACTGGATAAAGAAGATGTGTTTTTTTAATAAAATGGAGTACTACTTGGCTATAAAGAACGAGAAACTAGAGGCATTTATAGCTAAATAGATGCACATTGAGGCCACACTCTTAGGTGAAATAAATAGGACACACGTGTAAATACCGAATCATTTCTCTGGTGTGAAAAACTAAAAGTGTAAATAAGAATTGAAATGTATAATTGATAATTGAAATAGGAATAAAAGGTCTAAAGGAGTAGGGGGAGTAGAAGGGGTAGGGGAAAGGAAAAAAGGGAAAAGAGAAAAATATGAGAAAAGGAAAAAAATGGAAACAAAGTCTTTGTAAATAGGGAGGGATGGAGCTGGTGAAGGGAGGGCAGGGGAATGGGGAAAAAAATAAGAACCAAGATGCATCATGTAAAGGTACAAGATCCCAAAAATGAATGTAACTGTATTTCATACCTAAAATGTACCAATAAACTTACTGAAAAAAATAGTGCTGCTACAAGCATTCATGTTTGTGTTTGTTTGAATGTATATTTTTAATTTGAGCTACATATCCAGGAGTTCTGCTCATTTTTAAAGGATTTGAGGGAACATAAATTATAGGCATAATAGAAAATTGGGGATATAAGTAAAATAGAGCACTAAAGGGGAACAAAGGAGTGTATGCCAATAGAAGTAAAGATGAAATAATCCCCACCATCAGACACTGAACACACTCATGGGTTTCCTGGCAGCTAAAGTGAAAAGGGAAACAGATTGAGTTACTCCAAGTCATGGGTAGAGATAAACATTTTTCCCTGCCATTAAATCCAGAAGAGCATCTGTAACATGGATCCTTGTATCAAAGATTACATGTGACAGTGTGGGAAATGTACTCTTTACATTCTGCAAGAGACAGAAATGTTCTTCAAATCAGTGATGTCTTTTTTTCTTTTTAATCAACTCTATATGGACTGTGAACACATTTAAGCTGTAATTCAATAAAAGTCAATTTTGTAGGATAAAGCTAAGAAAATACAGTCCAGATACATTGCTTTCTAAATACTCGATTTAATACATGACTCAAACTTGAAAAATCCCAAAGAAACAGCTGTTAAAAGTCTCCAGCAGTTCACATTTTCGGCAAGCCTCTGAATTCTTTAACACAAGCCTGATGAATATGAGCAGATGTTTTATGTGCCAGTAAAAAGGACAGCCCTTAATTTAGACATGAAATGTGCAAGAGGGCTGAGGCAGGAAGATCGCAAGTTTGAGCCCAGCCTGGGCAACTTAGTGACTTAATAAGGGCCTGTCTCAAAATAAGAAATAAAAAGGGCTGGGGATGTAGCTGAGTATGAAGGCCCTGGATTCAATCCCCAATACTGAAAACAAACAGAAAGAAAGAAAAGGTGTTGTTCCGCTGTGGAAGTTTACAAGTCACCTCCATGGTGGTGACCCTTGTTTGTACCCAACAACACTGTCACTGGGACCTGCCTGGCTGTGGGTCCTTATGTCCTCCACTCTCCTGGGTCCTTCACTTGCCACCTGGCTCCACACGAGCTGTGGGTGTTGCTGTATCACAGACCCCCAGGACCCCAGAGCCAGCATTGTGTCTCATGTCCACAGTTGTCGTGGGTTAAGGAAGAATTCTCAGACCAGCTGAGAACTGCGTACAGGGACACTCAGGGCTCCAGTGCCCAGTGGGACCAACTCTACCCTCACCCTGTACCGAGCAGAAGCGGCTCTGAAAAGCCAGTCACACCCAGGTGCCCTGGACCTGCTTTCTGCATCTGTCCACCACCCCCCCAAAGGCCTCCCCATAAGGCACATCCCTTGTTGCAGCCTAGGTCAGTGACGGCACTTTGCTTAGGAGACTGCTGTTACCCCTCTTAGAGGAGCCCAGAGTCATCTCAAATTCACAACCTCCTTCCCCTGCAGGAACTGCAAACCAAGATCTTCCCCTCTCATCAGGCCCTCCTCTCACTCTGCTTCGATGGACTGACTCTAGAACAGCCTGGGCCCAATTAATCTTAATCTAAAAATCACTTCAGGATAAGAACTATATTTAGTGGTGACCCCAAATTACAAGGGAGTGAGGTGACCTCAGCAATGTAAGATTTGAGGTTAACAAGTCTTCAAAAGTAACTCTTACGACCTGTAAGTACATGAGAACCTGCTCCACACCACTAATCAGGGAAAGGCAGAGCAAAACCTCAGTAAGTTATCCCTCCACACATGTTTAGCACAGCTACTCTCAAGGAGGAGAAATCGACACATGTTGGTGAGGATGTAGAGCCACTGGAAGCTTTGCGCACAGTTGCTGGGAAGGTAAAATAGTGCAAATGCTATGGAAAACAGAATGGCAGTTCTTCCAAAAATTAAAAATAGAATTAGTGTATGATCCACCAAAGCCTCTTCTGGGTACATATCCAAAAGAACTGAAAGCAGGGTCTCAAAGAGATACTTGCGCACCCACCTTCATAGCAGCATTATTCACAATAGTCAAAAGGTGGGAGCAACCTGCATGTCCATCAGAGCACAATGCAGCCAATCCATTCATGGAATGGAATATTATTCAGCCTTAAAAAGGAATGGAATTCTGACACAGACCACAGCATGGATGAACCTTGAGACACTGTGCTAAGGAAATAAGTCAGTCATGAAAAGGCAAATACTGTATGATTCCACGCAAATGAGGCACCTAGAGTGGTCACATTCATGGAGACAGAAAGGAGAAAAGTGGCTGCCAGGGATGAGGGGTTATTACATAATGTGTACATTTTTATATTTCATTGTTCATTTTTGCAGGACAAAAAGAGTTCTGGAGACAACAATTAAAATAAATGTTACTGAAATATAAGTTAAAATTGGGTAGGATGGTAAACTCTATGTGTATCTTACCATAATTTTTAAAGACTCGTGTTCATGCTCCAGGCTGCCACAGGGCCACCATCATGGAAGATGGGGATGTCAGCTCTTTCTCAAGGTCTCCAGGGGCCCCAGAACACCTTTGACCCCCAAGCTGAACCCAGATGTGCTGCAAGGAGCCAGGGATGTCACACAGCATCCTTGCATGTCACACAGGAAAGTCTGCCTTCAGTGGCAACCTGGGCACCATGAACATCTCTGTGCAGCCTCTGCAGAAAATGCAGTGAGAGGAAGCTCAATGGCCAGGACGTTGGCAAGAAGACTGGGGCTATGGGGCCGACAGACCTGGATTTCAGCCCTGTCTTGGCCACTCCCTAGTTTTGCGACCCAGTACAACTTACTAGACCTCTGAGCTCAGTGTCCCTCCTCTGTTCACTGGAAGACAGTGCTCTCCAACCAAGTCGTTCTGGGAGGAGAGAGCACTCTTGCAAGGAGCAGGCACAGAAAGGGCCTCAGCAAGTGGGGTGAGGGGGGAGAGGAGGAGGAGGAGTTTTACCCACCATGGTCCACTGGGGTTCATGATGCAGCTGACCGCAGGGCCTGGGGTCCTGTGAGGCGTCATGCCCAGGCACAGGTGACTGTGCTGCCTCTGTCCCCTGCATCTGCTCCAGAGATTCCCCAATGCTCAGTGATGTCACCAGCCTCAGCACCTGGGCCTGCTTTCCGGGTGCCATGTCAACCCTGTGGGAGGCGGGGCTGTGGGGTGTTCAGGGCTCCCCTGGCCTGACAGCTCTTCACCCACATCCAAACCCACCTCTCTGCATACCCAGCCTGTGCCCACCAAGGCCTCACTCCACTCCAGCAGTGAAGACCATCTGCATCAAGAGGACATGAGATCACCCACCTGGTCTCCCTCACAACACAGCCAGGACAGATGCCATAGCAACAACCAGAGCAACAATGACAGCAGACAACCTCTTGGCCATAGAGCCATGGGAGCTTTGTCAACAACGACCAACCCCATTTGGAGGAAGATCTACAGGGGCCAGGGCACCCACATACACAGGATGGTATCTGCCCATACACAGAGGGACCCCATTAGCCAAGTCCAGTACTCCACTTCAACATCAAAGCAAAACAACCAATGGAAAAGGACAGGAGAGCTTTGAAATCCCTTTGATACTGCAGCCAATTAAGTTTAACACCCTGCAGCCAGCCATGTGGCAGTCCAGGTACAACTGTGCTGTCTGCTTGGTGAATGACAGTCGCCAACCCCCAGTTGCAGAGGCCAAGAGAAGCCAGAGCCAGCAGCTGGACTGCTGCTACTGTGGAAGTCCCAGAGCCCTTGCCACCCACTGAGGCAGGGCTTTCAGGGCAGAAGCCTGGCCTCCTGGCTGTGTAGAGCATCAGCAAGGGAGCCAGGCAGGAGCCTAGAAGACAAGGCCATTCCTGCATCCCTCAAACTACTCCAAACTCCAGAATCTGTCATTCTCTCAAACAAGGTAGATCCTGAGCCCAGGCCTCTACAAGTCTAGCTCTGGGGGTCTCCACCACCCCAGCTGTGGGGAACACTTTCAACGCAGTGCATTCTGGTGGGAAACTGAAGCTCCTGGAGTGGGTGACTTCTCCAGGTGTTCAAGGTGGTTAAGGTCAAAGTCAAGACCAAGAGAACAACAGAGGTGGTGCCCCCCCACACACTGAGCCTTTCTGAGAGCCAGGCCCTGGGCTGAGCACATCATGTCACCTCAGACTCTGTTCTCCACACCCTGTTAACGGGTAGGGTTTTCCTCGAATCTCCCACACCCTCCAGAATGACCTGCCCAAGGTCATACAACTGCCAGTGGAGTGGGAAGAGTGCACCAAGCCCAGGAATGCTCTCACCTCCCCCACCTTGCTCTGTCCAGCCCAGCTGAAAATGTAGTCTGTCAGCTACCCAGAGAGAGGAGCTCCAAATGCCTGCAGAAAATTCCCAAGTAAATCAGACTACAGTTTAATAATCTTGGGTTTAGAAGAAGATATAATCACAGGAGCAAAATACAATAAGATCAAATAAATGAAAAGAAAGGAAAGAAAGGGAAAAGAACACCAGCTGCAGGAATGATAGTCAGCACTGTGGCTCTCGGCCACATCTAGGACACTGCAAAAGCTCCCTATGGAAATGAACAGCATAAGCATTTAGGGCGTGAAGTCAGGGGATCCCTGTGGCAGGGGGTCCTACTCGAAGCACAGAAGAGACAGCCCACAAGAAAAATCACAGCAGTGGTGCATGCCTGTGATCCCAGCTCCTCAGGAGGCTGAGGCAAGAAGACCCATAGTTCCTGGCCACCCTAAACAACTTAGTGAGACCCTATCTCAGAGTAAAATATAAAAAGGGCTGGGGATGTAGCTCAGTGATAGTGTGCTTGCCTAGCATGTGGCAGGCCTAGGGTTTAATCCCCAGAACTACATAGAAGAAACAAAAATCATACATAAAAATCCTGGGTTCTCCTACCCAGGGACCTCAAAGACTACCAAGCCAGAGACTCAGTGGTTTCTGCTGCAGAAAAATGCCACAGGAGGGCAGGTACAGATGCAGGTTCAAATCCAGGCTCTGCTACTTAGTAGCTGTGTGACACTGGGCAAGCCACCTAGCTTTGCTGGACTTTGGATCTGAGTAACCAGAAGAGCAAGCAGACCATGAGTTGTTGAGGATGAACAGTGACCAGGGTGAGAAGGGCCCCAACTCTGGCATGGAACACTTTCAACAAACTCTCTTGGTGGTTCCAGAGCACAGCCAGGGTTGGAACCTAGTCCACAGCTTTTGTTTTACACATGTAGAGATTCCACTGCTGGTGGGCTTCATGTGGATTCACTGTGATTACTCTTTCCCTGGATAGAAAGTCATACAAACTCATAGTGGAAAACTTGGTGGGGGGGGGGGTGAAAATATACAAAGAAAATTAAGTCACTAACAGTCACATTTCCCAGATAAAACCACCCTCAGTGCTGGAGGTACTTCCTCCCATCTTCATTCTTGGGAAGTGAGGTATGGATGGGTGGACAACTTGAATCTCAACTTGTCTTTGCTGAATTTTTTATCTTAAGTGTTTTCTGATGTCATTCCAAATTGATAAGAAAAATCAATAAAAATGGAAAAACCTGAGAGATTTTAAGCAGGTTACCAAGGTAAATATTGAATGAATACCAAGGGCAAGCCAGGTAGCCTGGTTTGGGTACAGTGCTCTCTTCAACAGAGTCCACCACCCTCAAATACTCACACCTTAGTGGGGAGTCAGGACCAGGATGAGAAGCACTGCATCTGGCCCCTCCTCCCAACCCCAGCAATGAGAGAGGGTCTTACTCAACGGCTCACAAGGGCCTGGCTAGATTACAACAAACTAATGACATGGCTGTGCAGACCGATTAAGCTGCACAATAGAAAAATTACAGGGCTATTTGATCCAACAATATGAGATTAATTTATCAATACAGCTTATGTGGCACTGGAGAGATAACAGCCCAACAAGCATTTCTTACGCACCTTTCTTGCAACTGAGATCTCTTGGCCACAGAAGCCTCCAAAGCAGGAGCCAGAAAGCAAACTTTCCAAGAGATGCAGGGCAGAGAGGTACAGTAGATCTGTCTGCTAAGCAACTGAAACTCATGTCTAAGCTCAGGTTCTCTGTAACACACGAACAGGCAGGGACACTAGCACCCAACTCAAACACCTGCACAAACCCACACACACATCCCTCCAGTCCTTGCTCAGTGCTAAACCTTGCTCACAATCCATGCTCAAATGTCACAGCAAGCCTACAAGGCAGGTACTATTACTGTCTCCATTTTTCTGATCAGGAAACTGAGGCACAGAGAGGTGCTGCTGACAAGTAGCAGCCTAGGAGTTTTATGCTCTTAATGCTGAAACTGCCTTTCAGTACTGCAACTATGTTATTCAGCACCCGCATTTCCTAGAGCACATGCTCATGCTGTTTGCCACGGGACTCTAAGCAGCCCTTGGGTGAAATATTCCACACCTTCCCTGTGGTAGGTGGGAAAGCAAGGCACAGGGAGCTCCAAGACCTGCCTGGGATGTTCAGGTTGAATTGCACAGAACTGCCATCATCACAGACCAAAGCAGCAGGATACTGGCACTTTGGCATGACTGACAGCTGTAACCTATCATCAGAGCACCCACTCCTAGACTACAGAGTGCCAGGCACTGTGCTAAGGACTTGGAGTTCTCACAACCACCCTAGGAGGTAAGTGCCACTATTAATAGCTGTCCTAGTCTGTTTCATGTTGCTATAACAGAATATCATGGACTGGGTGATTTGTATTTTATTTCTTATGGTTCTAGAGGTCAGGAAGTCCAATATCAAGGTCCCGGTATCAGACATTACCTTCTTTCTGTATCACCCCACGGCAGAAGACAGAAAGGCAAGAGTGTATAATCACATGCAAGACAGAGAGAGAGATGGGAAGGGGAGCTCGGAGGGAGTCAAACTCAGGCTTCCATAAGGAACCCACTTAGAGATAACAAACCTACTCAGAGATAACAAACCCAGTGCCTCAATGATAACATCCATGCACTCGTGAAGGTAGAGCAAACCCCTTGTTGCACTGAGGATTAAGTTTCCAACCCAAGAACTCTGGGGCACATAACCAAATCACACTGAGCTACTGCACATAAAGAAACTGAGGCCAGAGAGGTTTAATAACTCAGTAAACACCCTACAGTCAGACAGTGGCCACTGAGATTCAAGGTTCCTTGGGGGCAGATAGAATCCTTAGGGGATGCTGGGCTGCCTCACTGAGCAGCTACCAAGCTAAACCCATCATCAGGGTGATGAAGGATGATACAGGGTTGATGAGAGAGCAGGGGGAGAGGAGAGGGAGGCTGGCCAGAGGGTGGTGGCTGCAGCAAGAAGTTGCTTATCTCCCACACCCTCCAGCTAGGGCTGCAGATAGGAAGGAGTGGGGGCTCGGCAGAAGGCAGATGTCACTTGCAGCTGGGTCACCCTCAGCACAAGGCCCCAAGGCAGACAGTGACTTTCCCCAGAATCAGCCAAGTGGAACGTCCTTGACCAGCTTGCCAGAGCAAACCATCCCACCCAGGCCTCCGGGAGGACTCAGTGGCCTGAGTCACCAAGGATGAGTGCTGGTCACAGCTGTGGCCCCTGCTGCCTCATTGCTCCCATCATCCCCAGAGCGCCTCTCTGCCCATGTGTTAGGAAGACAGGAGCAGCTGGCAGATGCAAGACCACACCAGGGATGAGAGGACAAAGACCAGGGTCACAAGGGTGGGTGGGGGCTGAGTTTCTCCCAGGCGGCCAACATCCCAGAGCAGGGCTTGGGCATTCCTGATGTGCCCAGGAGCAGGACTGGGGTGGCCCAGCATACGGAGGCAGCAATGAGGGAAGATAAGAGCAACTCTGCTACGATGTCCCTGTTCTGTGGTCTTGGACAGGGTGGGTAACCTCTCCAGGTCTCCATTTGCTTCTTCGAATATAAAATGGACATAAAAATATTATCTCCCTCCTTAGGCCATGGGAGGGTTAAATGAGATGTTGCACACTGAAATGAGATACTAGCACAAAGTAAGTTCTGGATAGGGGGGTGGCTGTTGCTGTTATTAACAGGGCAGGACAGCAGACAGGAAGTTATGGCACAAATTAGGGAGTGGAGACAAAGTCAATGCCCCAAAGGCAAAAGACAGTGAGGCAAGGGAGCTGGAACAAGGGGCAAGGTGGGAGTAGCCAGATGGCATCCATCCATCCACTCTTTTGAACTGCAGAGTTCACAGGACACACAGGTGGCCCCAGGCAATACCCACATGACTGGGCAGTCCCACTGTGCCCTGAGGCAGGAGATTCCTGTGGTCTGGCCCAGTGTGCTTTAGCATGCTCCTTGAAGAGCTGGTACTGACACTGGAAGACCACAGCCAGGCCCACTCATCCCAAGGTGGGACTGAGTTGGAAGGCCCATTGAGGACAAGCCTGGGAAGGATGAGGTCCAAGCTGAGATCAGGATTCTCCCTGCACCAGGCACCAGAGCTCAGAACCCTGAAGTGACAGGGGGACCCCAGGGCATGGTGGGAAGTCAGCCTGCCGATTCTGAGCCCCCAACAGCAAGTAGTCAGGGTCTGGCACAGGATAGCAAGCCCAACACCTATAGACGAGACCCCCCAAATCTGCTCTCTGCGCCCTGAACAAGCTGGGTCTGAACTCATCACTTCCCAGCTGAGCAACTTCAACACATTATCTGCAAATATCAGAGCCTCAGTTTCCTCCTCAGCCCAGTATTAATTCTGACTTCAGGGAAACACTGTAACTACTCCTGAGATTATCTCTGTAAAGTCCACAGCAGGTCCTGGAACATATGAAGACTTCGATCATCAGGAGTTATCACAACCTTCATCTGTATTCTGGTCCTGTCATTTGGCCTGTGATGCAGCTTCTTCAACAAGAATGCACTGCCTGGGGGCCCACTGGGTGGCCGTGACACCGAGGAGCCAAGTCTGATAAGTCTGGCGTAAGTCTGATAAGTCTGGCCTGCCACTGACCTTGAGGCATCCCTGTCTCGTTAGGGAGGCAGCTACATAAATTATCCTGGCACCATGGAGGCAGGCAGGGCGACAGAGGTGTACACGAGTCCCCCACACCAGGAGCCAGGGAGGCGGCTGGGCTCTGTGGGGTGAGCTGGAGAATAAACAAGTCCCTGGGAAGCGGGATATGGCCTGCAGCAGTGCTTTGCAAAGCAGACTATATGGATCGTGTTTGCTTTTTTATTTGCCTATAATTATCTCCGCTTTATTCTCCCTTAGTAGTTAGTGAAGTTCTTTTCTTTTAAATGCCAGCCAATCCCAAGAAGACTTAGGAAAGCTGGTATTTGCTGCAGAGTTATGGGTAGGGGACATATGCACAGGGCTGAGGGTGATGCCAGAAATAATCAAAAGGAAAGTCTCACCCCTAGGATGAAACAAAAGGGACTAGCAAGGCACCCAGTGGGTCTCTGCCTCTGTACCCCAAGCTTCACTTTTCTACCTGAGTCAGAGTTGTACATGAGAGATGCCATTTCTGCACAAGGGGCGGGGGGGAGAAAGAAAGAAACAAGAAAGAGAGAGAGAGAGAGAGAGAGAACATTAAACATTGGGCTGAAGCAGATCTGGGTTGTCTGCTGAGCTAGGAAAACAAAGGGCTTCACCTTCTGCCCTGATCCTGGAATACCAGCCAGTGTGAGCCGCAGAAGTACCCCCATCCCACATCCTCTCTCTCTGAACACCCCAGAAATGCTTCTGTGGGCGGGATCCCTAGCTGCCAAGAAGGCCCCAGCACCAAACTGCAGACAAATGGAAGAAGATCTCGAGTCCAGGGTTGAGGGTGGGACTAGCAGGGCTAAGGCAGAGCTGTAGAGGGCAGGGAGGCCCTCCTCACAATCACCAGGACCAGCTGGGTGTAGCCCCTTACACTGTGACAGTGCTAAGGCTGCCCACCCAGATCTTCAGAGACCAGATCCAAAGCCCCCTCCAGAAACACAGGGATCTGGTGACCCCACCTCCACCAGTCCATGGAGGGCAAGGAGGGAAAGGGACTGAAGGAGCAAAACTCAGATTCTTTCCTGGGGTCCAATTAACCATGGTCAATGTCACTCGCTGGCCTGCATGGGACTCCTGCAGCTGCCTCTGGCCCTGAGCCACTCACACGCAGGCCCCAGACAGACGGTCCTTCCAAAGACCCAACACCACAAGCCAAGGGTGACCTGGGGAAGCAGCCTGGGATCTGAGAGATCACTGGTCTCAGAGTTGAAGGCCTGTTGTGAGTTCTCCCTCTGTCACATCCATGCTGTGTGGACAAATCCTCCTCGCCTCCAGGTCTCAGTTTCCTCAACTGCAGAATGACACAAGTGGACCAGGCCATCTCCAAGACCCCAGCTCTGAGCCCAAGATCCTGAGACCCAGGCAGCACGCAGCATCAGCCCTGCCCATGGTCTCCCCCCAACTTGTCCCCAACTCCATCTACACCCTAAGAATATAGCTCTTCCCACTGTGGAGCCTGCAGCCACCGGAGGATCCCACAGGACAGGCCCCAAGAAGTACAGTAGTGTGGTATGAATGGAGAAGAAACAGCAGGCCACAGGCAAACCTCAGAGGCCCAGGAAAACCTGGGAACTGGGGTGCAGGAGGGGACCACAAGTGGGGCCCATCTCTGTTCACTGACACCCCCTTCCTAGGGAGCTGTGTGGTTCCTGCAGTTTCAGACACAAACTGCTCCGGGGAGGTCTACCTCAGTCCCTCTCTGGGTCTCAGGCCATCTGGACCTTACTCAGCCCCCAGGGGACCCCTGAGCCACCCCTGAGCTGCACAGTCACTGTGGCTATTGCAGACTCCAGCAGAGTTCCAGCCCTGCCCCCCGACAAAGCTCATGCCAGCGGAGTGTCTCATGCCCCAGACCCCTGCCGAGGCTGTGGGAAGAATTCGCCAGCTCAAGTGCTTCACAGGAGTTACCTTGCCTAATCTTCCCAGTCACCCCATGAAGGAGGTACAGCATCTCATTTTACAGATGAAAAAACTCAGGCTTGAGGGGTTAAGTGTCTCACTGAGAAGATCTAGGACCTAAGATTCGAGCTGTCTTGACTTCTTTCCACTTCACTAACACATCTGAGCACTTGGCTTTGCCACACTGCCACCTTGAAGAGACAGTGGGTGCCTTTACTCTAATTTGTTCAAAACCCAGTGTTAAACTGGGTGTGGTGGCACAAGTCTGCAATCCCAGCATTCTGGGAGGCTGAGCAGAAGGACTGCAAAGTTTGAGCCCAGCCTGGGCAACTTAGCAACTTAGTGAGACCCTGTCTCAAAATAAAAAATAAAACAGGACTGAGGATGTAGCTCAGTGTGAAGGCCCTGGATTCAATCCCCAGTACTGATGAAAAAGGAAGGAACAAACAAACTGTGTTAAGCATGGCACTATGGCTTCAACTCTGTGCCACAGTTCTGGCCTTTCCAGAAATCTGTTTCAGTCAGTGTCCCTCATTCTCTCTTCTAGCTCCTCCACACCTGTTTCCTCCCTGGCTGGTCCCTCCTTCTCCTCAGGCTCCCCCTCCCCAGCTTCTTCCTTCTCCTACAAACACATTCTCAGCCTCCCTCATCCTTTGATTTATTTATGTTTTAAATTCCCCCATCCTTCAAAAGGCTGCATTTCCTGCCAACTTGTCACTGGCCTTCCCTTGGTGTCACAGGCTGAATCACGACTCCCCAAAATCATTCCTATGTGGAAGCCCTAACCCAGTACCTGTTAGGACACCATTATGAGGTCATTAAGTAAAGATGAGTCTGTCAGGGTGAGCCTTCAGCCCACAGGATAGGTGACCTTATAAAAATAAGAAATGCTGACAGCCAGGAGCCCAGAGCACACAGAAGGGGGCCCAGGCCGAGGCGGCAAGAAGGAGGCCGTCCGCAGCTGGCCCAGAGGAGGCCAGCCCACCATCACCAGATCTTGGGCTTTGGTCTCTCAGTGATGAGAAATGCATCTCTGCTTTGAGCCCCTTGGTGTGTCTTGTTATGCAGCAGGGCAAGCCTACCATGGGTACCATGCACATGGTAACCAGCCCCTTACTTAGGAGTTCATGCTCAGGGCCACCACACTCCTTTCTTTCCCTCTGCTTCAGCCCACCCTCACTTCCCAGCCACTGACACTTCTTTTCTCCTAGAAGATGTGTCCCTCTGGCCACACCCCAGGGTGGCCTCCTCACCTGGCCCTCCTCCCCACTCCCACCTCCAAATGGAGCTGGGCTCTGCGGGCAGTTTTGTTCTCCACCTTCCTTCCTTCTTTCCTCAGTTTCACTCAACATCTTGGCTTCAGCCCTCATCTCCAGGCAAGATCTGCAAGCCTTCTGGCCTGATTGTGTCTTTGGGGGACAGAAGGGGGGCTGTTCCGGGGGCTGAGTCCAGGTTCTTCACATGGAGTTACATCCCCAGCCCTCTTTTAATTTTTATTTTGAGACAGTGCCTTGCTAAGCTGCTAAATTGTCCAGGCTGGGCTTGAACTTGCAATCCTCTTGCTTCACGTTCACAGAACGATGGTATTACAGACAAGGGCCACCACGCCCAGCTCAGGCCAGGCTTTTATGCCTAAGGCCAGCTCAGGAATTCCAACTGCTGGCCAGACGTCTGCCAGCGGATTTCCAAACTAAACCTAAATCCAACGTGTGAAAGTAGACTCCCCCTTTCCTTCCCATGTCCACTTGGGGCCTGACCTCCCTCTGCGTGTACCTCACCCCTCTCTCTCCCAGGCACCCCACTGTATACCCAGCATTTAACCTCCTTGCACACTACCAGGCCAAATGTGACCTCTACCATGTCACTTCTCTCTCCACCCTCCTCCTATTTTCAGTGTCCATCCCTCCATCTGGAGATGATTCTGCAACACCCAAAAGGTCCTCCCTCCCCAGCATCCAAGCTGCCAATCCATCCTGGCTGCTGTCCACCCCACTGCCCTGAACCATGGATCTCATCATGCAAGCTGTTGCCTCCATGTCTTCTGCAAGCTTCAGCAGTTGCTCCTCTCTCCGCCTCTTGCCAGCTGGGACACCCCACTTGTGTCTTACTACAGCCCTGCTCCTCCCTGGGGACCCACCGCAGACAACCCCAGCTCCCATCCTCTCCTGTCTTCTTTACGGCCGTCTGCGGGGCCATAGCTGTGGTCCTCAAGGTGACTTCTGAAAAGCTGCACATGCCCAAGAGGAGACAACTGCAGACTAACAAGCCCTCCAGGCCGGGTGGCTCCTCTAGAGGCCCATCCTGCTTCCTCCTCTTGCCTGACTGTAGACAGGAGGCCACTCGCCTGCAGCCCAGGCAGCCAAGTCAGCACCTGAGACACATGCAGAAGTATGGGGATGTCAGGTGCCTCTGGGTGCTTCCTGCCTTCCTGCTCTCCTCAGACTTGCTCCTACCTTCCCCTACTTCTTGTCTGCTGGTTATGGGCCATGATGGTGCAGCCAGCCTGTGCCCATGAGAGAAAATCCATGGCACCAAAAGATATCACTCTGAAGCCCCCATAATCTCATTGTCATCGAAAACTCTTACGTATTAAACCCTGGAGTCACTTTTCAATTACATGCAGCCAAGCACAAGCCTGTTTGTTTACACATGCGATCACAACAGGTGTTTAAAGGCTATTTTTCACCCAAGAAACCGAAGTGAGAAGAAGTCATGTGACTGCCCCAACATCCCACGAGTGGGAGAGCCAAGATGGAATCTGACTAACTCTCTGGCCCAGCCTCTTCTCCATCTGCTTCCCCATTCTACATTCCGATGTTTGTTGAGTGACTAAGTCATCTTCTGTACGACTCTTTTAGAGGAGGGGAAGGTCTGTATCCTTCTCAGGTGGGGTCCCTAATCACTCTCCATCCAAAGGAAGATGCTCTGGCTAGCAGCTAACGCAGTTCTCCCAGGATCCCCCCCAACCCTGTGGCTCATCAGGCTCAGACCTAGGTGCAGCAGGCAGATCCTCAGGAGACACCAGCGGCCCTTCCCTCCCACACCTGCTCACAGTGGTGGTTCACTGGCACCTCCCATCCACACAAAATAAGGCAATCAATGGCACAAATATTTTATCTAGTTTGCTGTACGCTTATTTTCTTCGAGGTGAATGGATCAATGTAGCCCAGAGAGCATGGAGCAGAATTTCTCATTGAACTGACATCAGGAACATTCGCTCCAGCCTGAAAATCTAACAGAGCTACACTGTGGCTGATGCACAGAGCTGGGTGGTGCAGATCGGTCCCACCACTCCCAGGTGCAGTGGACAGGTGTGCAGACAGAGCGAGGCTGGCATCCGTGACTCGGAAGCAATGCTGGCTGGGTGACCTTGGTCATGTAAGTCTAAAAAGTGGAAATAATAATACCCACTTCATTTCAATGTTAATAAATTAAATGAACAAAGCCACTGGGTGGAGAGTACACAGCACAGAGCCTGGCAAATGGCACCAAAGGTGAAGTGATGCTGTTATTACTATTGTCATTATTACTACCATCATCATCGTCTTCATATCGTCATCGTCGCTCTCTATGTACTTCTCCACTGGGGGAGGATGATAGGATGCCTGAATTCTCCAGGATGACTCAAAGTTTGAGTATGGGAACCCGATACTTCATAAGTACACCCTCTCCAGAGCACAAGTTCTCATCTGGCGTTCAGAAAATGTGACCACAGAAGACTGAGGCCTATAGAAAAGATGCTGATCACCCACACACAGGCAAGCAGGTCTTGCCTTCTCTGTGAAATGGAACAATAAGATCCTACCAGGCTTCCACACAGAGAACCAAAAAGCTGTTTTGAAAAGCCATTTGCATGTAGGTTAATAATTATCATTTTAATTTTGCCAATCATATTAATAACCATATGCCAACCAATCTTCTTGCTGCTCTAGCACAGTGTCAATACCTTAGGCCTCTCCTCTTCTCTGGCAGGTCACATGTCCTTCAAGAAGCCCGGAGCAGAGAGGCACATCCTGCCAACAGGGCTGGCAAGGAGAGGGGCCAAGGAGAGGCAGCAGAGAAGCAAGGACCTTATGCAAAAAGACCAAGGTAAACTGTCTTGGGGGCTAATGTCAACGCGTCTCTCACAGAGCAGGCCCATCACATGAGAACCCACCATTGTGAACACCCTGGAGAAGACCGGGCTGGCGGTCATGGCAGAATGAGCCCCCAGAGCACAGCCCCGCCTTGATCTCCTTCCTTAACAAGCCACTCTTACCGGTTCCTCATTTTGGCAGACTCAACCCAGCAGGGACCCTGATCAGACACAAGATGTCTTGCTCCAGGCCATGACCAGCCTGATGGTCTCTCAAGCACCACCAACTCACTGTGTCCCCAACAGAAGTCACCAACTCTCCCTCTAACCTACACCTGCTCAAGACGACACTATACGCCCTCACCCGAGTCCTGGAAATGTCAATCCCCTTAACACCTTGGTCTCTTGCACTCAGCAATGTAATCCTCACTTGAAAGTTTTGGAATATTTTTCCTCTCTGCTCCCCTTATCTTCTGTCTTAGTCACTTTCTCATCACTGGAACAGAATACCCATCACCCACCACCCAAAGGAAGAGAGATTTACTTTTGCTCGTCGTTTCAGTCCATAGTCTGGTGGCTTCTAGGCAGAAACAGCACAGTGGAAGGGTCTGGCAGAGGAAGCTGCTCAATCCATGGCAGCCAGGAAGCAGGGAGAGAAGGGAGGAGCTGAGGACAAGAATGTACTCTTCCAAGTCACGCCCCTAGTGACCCACCTCCCACCAGACTCCACCTCCTAACAGCATTTTCAGTTCCTAAACTCATCAATGGATGAATCCACAGATAAGTATAGCACCCCATGATCCAATCACCTTCCAAGCCTATGAGACTTTGGGGACAATTTAGAACTATAGCACCTCTCAACTGTAACACCCATTCCTGAATTTCTGCAAAGGCCTCCTGCCTTCTTCCCCTTGTATCTCCTCTTCCTCAATCCATGTTACACTAGATTATCTTTCTTAAAATTCAAACTAAAAACAGCTTTTCAGGTACATGTAAACACACACACATACATACACACATACACACAAACACACATACACAAAATGGTCTCATTTCACCTGCACATTGAGTTTAAGCAATTTAGCTCCCTGCACCCAGAAGGAGCAGAAAGGAACAATAACTATTGTTAAGATGCTGGTGCCTCTGCCCTCCCTTCACTGTGCTGTGACCCCCACTCTCTCAGAGCAGCAACTCTTGTGGTGCCCAGGGAGTGTTTGAAGAGTTTCCAGAGGTCTCCTTTTGCTTTATGCACTGACTCTAAAATCAACTTTACCATACAATTTAAAGAAAATCCATCAAAGTGTAGGATTTTTTTCCCAGGATGCTGGGACAATGAGTGATTTCCTTTCCTATTTTCTACTTTTTGCTATTCTGTTTTTCCATTCACAAACATACTCATATTTTCTGAAAACCATTTGAACTTTCTTTCTTAAAAATTGTCCTCCTAAGCCTTCTATACTCCAATCACTCACCCAGAAAAGTACAGAGCATTCAGGGCCCTCCCAGGCCTCACTGGTCCCTTTCTCTACAGTTCAGGAGAACAGGGACCTTGCTCTTCCTTGATCCCAGGGCACTTCCAATGTGTGCTGCCCACTCCCACCTAGAACAGCCTCCCTTCGTCCCCCTGCCTATCTAGTTCCCACCTGTGCATCAACATACGTGGCAACATCACCTCCTTCTTGGGGTTCCCAAACCACCCCCTGACCCCCACTGTGTCCCAGAATGTATCAGCCTCACTTGTCACTTGTCACGCCTACCTTCTCCTGAACAGGTGCAGTTGCCTGATCTGCCCCAGACCCCATTTATTCCTCTGATGTATCCCCTGCAATATCTGGCTTTGTACCGCAGATGCACAAATAATGGAGGAAGTGAAGTATGTTGAATCAGATTGAACCAAATTGGACAGCCTTGGTTTAGGCTGGCTTGGCTTGATTCAATAATTATATTTCTTAAATCAAACTTTTGTTGAATTTGGCAGTCTTAGCGTTCAGCTCACAGGCTCTTGGTCTGTTTCTTGTTGTTTTGTTCAGTTGTCCATTTGGTTTTCTGGCCAGTTGCTCAAGGTCATTTGGGCAACTAGCCCTCTAGCCATTTGGCTTGAAGGAAACTGGCTTCTGACAATTTGGTCTCTCTGTGAAGTGACTTCAGAGGAGTTGCTTTTCTGTAAATCAACCCACAGCAGATGGTGAGCAGTGACCAAAGACACCTGCTGAGGACCAGGGGAAGTTCAATCCCAAGCCCTTCAGGGACACCATGGCTGTCCTGCTCGGTGACAGCTGGGATAGGCCAGAGTCCTTTGCCCCTAAAGAACTGCTTTAGGGGTAGTGTCACTAACCTCAAAGAAATGAGGAGACTCTTGGCCCCACCTACAGCTTCTGTCCTGAACTTGTGGACCCACTCAGGGTCCACACCCACAGCAGCTAGGCAGAAAGGGATGTCCGATGCCCTGGCCCCTGCTCACCCCCAACCCAGAATGAAAGTTTGACTAAAGCTCAGTGTCTTTCCTTTTATAAATCTCTGTCTTTTAATGATGGCTTCAAGGCTGAGGGGAAAAAGGACCATTAAACTCACTGAATAAGTTAATGGGGCAGAGAGAATCTATTTCGGAGCCACCCCAGGCTATTTTCCTCTGGAGCTAAAGCCTGAATAAGCAAAAATAAAAAATTAAAACCAGAGAGCCTATTGCCAATAAATAACCCCCAGTGTAATCTCTCAGCATCCAGGACTTCGTTTGCAGGGATATTGTAATGCAGACTGGTTGCAAAACACCCCCCCACACACACACACACAGAGTTCTACCTGCAGTGGTACCTGGGGGTCTCATTCATCCTCCAGGAGACCCTTCCCTTCCCTGGCTGCTGCTGCTGCTGCTGCTGGACACAACTCAGCAGACTGCTGCGATCCAGTTACTATCCAGCCTGCAGGTCTCTAGACATCGGGGCAGAAGCTGCTCCCACAGAAGTTACCACACAGAAGCTAAGGTGAACAAGCTCATAAGAGCACACTCCAAGGCTCTCCGGTCCCCAAGCTGTAGAGATGCCCGCAAGGTCTTCTCAGTTGTCACCAGCCCTCTTAATTCACCCTTGGTCCTACTATTCTGAAACTGCAAAACTCTCCCCTGTTTGCACTCAGCGAACATAGCCGCTTGGTTTCTTTTGCCTGGACAGCTCCACCTCCTTAGAAGTGGCTCCCTGCCTACCCCTCCCCCTGCTTCTCCTCCCTGCTTAGTCCTGGAAGAACCAAACTCCACAGCTTCCCCAGAATAAAGCCAGAAACCTGACTCTCTCGGGCAGGGAAAACACAAATAATTAAATAAGCCCGAACTCCTGACGGTAAATGTTGAGTCCCACTAGACACACGTTGTTTACTCTTTAATATTTAAACATGTTAATTAAATCTCTGAATAAACAAATATATTTTAGCAAGTAGCATTCCTGAGCTGGAGCTCTGTCACCTGGACCCTAGGAGGCTTCCAGAGGGGCCAAGCCTCCTTCGCTGGCCGCAGATGTGTTAGCAAACCAGGTGGAAAATCATGGCTCAGCTGGTCACCACCTGAGCCCAGCCACACCTGCCCTTCTTGGGACCCCAGGCCACCTGAACAACCTTGACTTCTAAAAATTTCCCACAGCTTACTAGCCCCAGCAGGGACTCCATTCATTCATTCATTCATTCATCCTGTCAGCCAGCAGTTACTCAGCCAAGCATATGCTAAACACTGGAGAGGCAAAGATAAATAGCACAATAATCTCACTACTCAGATTGCTCACAACTACTTTTACAAGGGAGGGGGATTTAGCTCAGTGGTTTCACCACCTGCTGCGCAAGCACAAGGACCCGAGTTCGATCCCGGTACCAAAAAAAAAAGTTCCAAGCAACCACTTTTACAAATCCAAATTCCTTGGACTTTGTATGATCTGTCCACTTCCCACTTCTCCAGCCAGAATATGAACTTCCCCTAAAGGTGTCTCTCTCCTCTCTCTCCCTCCCTCCCACCCCCATCCCTTTCTCCCTCTGGCTTTCTCTTTCTCTTTCTCTTTCTCTTTTTTTTGGCAGTGCTGGGGATCCAACTCAGGGCCCAGCACAAGGTAGGCAAGTTCTCTGCCACTAAGCTACATTCCTAATCCATTTTTTTAGACAGGTTCTCTCTAAATTGTTCAGCCAGGAGTTGCACTTGTGATCTTCTGCCTCAGCTTCCTGAGTAGATGGGAAACCTGAAAGGTTCTGTCATTTCTGGAGCTCTCTTCATGCTCTTTCCTCTACCTAAAATACCCTACGTAATGTCTGAACTCTTCCCCTGGCTAATGCCTACTCATCCTTCAGGTTTCCCGTCGGTCATCACTTCCCCTGGGAACTGCTCCCAGGCCCCAGTTGAAAGAGGGGTTGAAAGACTCTCCCAAGGAATCTCAAACACCCTTGCCCTTTTTTTTCTCTATCACTTATGTTGAACCCATCATTTAGATATAAGTCAAACCATCTCTTGCTTAAAAGGAAAAAGCCCAACTGGATGTGGTAGTACACATTTGTAATCCTGGTATTCTGGGAGGCTGAGGCAGAAGGATTACAAGTTCAAGAGCAGCCTGGACAATTTAGTGAGACCCTGTCAAGAAAGAAAGAAAGAAAGAAAGAAAGAAAGAAAGAAAGAAAGAAAGAAAGAAAGAAAGAAAGAAAGACAAAAAGAAAGAAAGAAAAAAAGAAAGAAGAAAGAGAGGGGGGAGGAAAGGAAAGGAAAGGAGAAAGATGTAGCTCAGTGCAAAGCCTGTGGGTTTAATTCCCAGTATAGTAAACTAAATATGAAATAAATAAATAAATAAATAAAGGAAAAAACCCTCTAGGGACTTCCAATTTCACTAGGATTAAAATCCAAACCCTTTCCCTCAGGATACCCAGCTAAATCATTTCAGAAAGGAAACAGGAAGGAGACTTAGCCCAAGGGAGTTATCTGCCATTCCTCTGTCTAACCCACTAGGGACACCCAGGTCCCCAGGAAGAGGCAGCACAGCTGGGATGGATGGAGAACTCTAAGAAAACAGTCCTGCCCAGGAACCCAGCCCTGCCAAATAGCACCCGCCTGGCCCTGGCTTCCACAGTGTCAGTGAGAAACCAGGGCTCTGAGAACTCCTGGATTGTCTTGGGCTGGGAACATAGACGGTGCCCCTTCCATGCCTGGGAATTGAGTCAGACAGGATCCCAGCCCTGCCACCTGCAAGCTGGGGGACCTGGAGCAAGGGATGCCCCCTCTCTGCTCCTCGATGATTTGCTCATCTGCAAGACAAAGACTCAGTAGGCCCTGGGTTCAGGAGTCCTGAATGTCCTCTCCTATGTCAGATAAACTGCAAGCAGTCCTAGTGTGTCACCAGGTCCAGCCACTTTGGAACAGGTCCAGCACTGTCTCAGAAAGTTACACATAAATTCATCATACATCCCAGAAATTCCACTTCTGGGAATGACCCAAGAGAAACAAAAGCATACGTTCACAGAAAGACTTGTACAAGAATGCTCATAGCAGATTTATCCGTAATAGTCCCAAACTGGAATCAGCCCATGGTTCCAAAAACAGGAGAGAGAAACCCAGGTTAGCCAGCCAAGGAAATACTCCTTAGCAGTAAAACGGAACCAAATACTAGTGTGTGCAACAACATGGGTGAATGTCAAAGCCATTTTTGCTAAAGACATATAATGTTCCATCTACATGAAGCTGTAGGACAGGTAAAATGAACCTGTTGTTGAAAAAATCAAAACAGTGATTACGTCTAGGGAGCCGGCAGCAGAGATAGCATTAGGAGGGACCTAGAGGAGCTTTCCCAAGGACGGTGATGTTCTGGACCTACCTGCATGGGTTTGAGTTCCACAGATGTGGGCAGTTGTCAAAGCTCAGTGAATGGGGGCACTTAAGATCTATGTATTGCACTGAGTATAAATATTATCTCAAATGAAAACAAAAATTGAATTCTAGTTCAATGACATCCATACTGAGGTGTTTAGGGAAAATGTGTAAACTATCTACTGTGAAACAGCACATCAGAAAAACAGGATGAGCTACTGACCGGATAAGGGATGATGGATGGATGGACTATGTAGTAAAGAAGTCTAGTAAAACAGTAATTATAGAATCTGTGCAGTGGTTATACGGGTGTTCACTGCAAAATGTTCAACTCTTCTGTATGTTTTTTAAATTTTGTAATAAAATAATGGGATGGGGAAATCCTAATTCATAACCCTTTGTTTGTAGCCCATTATTTTGGGTCAGTCTTCCTCACTGTTAGCCTAAATCCCACAGCCTGCAAATCCAGCCTGTGGTCACAGTGAGAGGTAGAGATGCCCCCATGTGGTGGCTGACACAGGCAAGGTACTCATGCCAGCTTTGAAATAACTGAGCAAGAGAGACGGAAAACAGTGCATTGATTTACATATTGTCACCTGTGACCTTCATGGAAGTCACTCAGAAAGCTGTCCCCAGCCCTTCCCAGACACTGCGCTTACTTCTGTGTGTCCTTCCCTCCGTTTATCCATCGTTACTCCTACAGATGTGTAGCCTCTTCCACAGACCCCTTGCTCACACGGCCACACAAGAAGACACTTGGGGCACTAGCAGCAAGAAGCACCCCCCACCCACCCAAAATGAAGCAGACTTGGCTTGGATGAATACCTGCAGCATTCTGCCCTCAGAAAACCTAAGAGATACTCCTAATGTCAGCAGACATGCAGATTTTTTAAAATGTATGATCATTATGGGCTGAATTGTGCCCCCTTCAAATTCATGCACTGAAGTCCTGACCTCCTATAATACCTCCACAGGTGACTCTATTTGGAGAGAGGGTCTTTGAAGAGGTAATTAAATTAAAATGAGGTCATTAGGGTGGGCTCCACTCCAACATGACTGATGTTTTTATGAGAAGAGGAAATTAGGACACAGACACACACAGAGGAGACAGTGTAAAAGCGTGGTAGGAAGATGGCCATTGTCACAACCCTAGAAAGAGGTCTCAGAAGAAACCAATCCTGCTGACACTTTGGTCTGGACTTCCAGCCTCCGGTACTGAAAAAAAACACACTTCTCTTGTCTAAGCCATCCACACTGTGGAGCTTTGTTATGGCAGCCCCAACCAACAAACACAATGATTTTAATATTGTTTTTATTTTAAATTATAAATCTCATGGGTATAATAATATTTTTATTACTGAGGGCTTCTAAAGTTTTAATAAAGAAAAAAAATAAAGGATTACAGGTTGAGTCCTTTATTTACTCATCACTTGGAATTAATATATATTACTGTTTTGTCCCAAGCTGGGATCTTTAAAAAAGAGAAGGAAAACATTACAGATAAAATGACAACCTTGTATGTGCCCCTTTATCTCCTCTTCTTTTCTCCCTAGAGACCAGGGCTATCCTGAAATTGGTTTGTATGCCGTTCAGGACTTTATCTTCTTACTACATAACCATGTCCATAGACATTAACACCACATTGGTTATTGTGTTTTTTAACTTACATACGTGGCATGGCATTCCGCAAATGGTTTTAGTTGTGGTCAGGATTACATTTTCAAAACACAGCCATGTTACTACAAGACAGTTTTTATTGTAGCTGCTATACAGGATTCTATCATTTCAATATGCCACAACTCCTCTCTTGCTTCAAATGTCTCCTGATGACATTTAAGATTGTTTCTAATTGTTTTGCTTTTGCACAACAGACACAGGATCACAAGTTCTACACTCAGCCCGAATCCATCTGAATCCTAATTGCTGCATACATCTGTGGCCTGAGACAGGCTCTTGCATCGTTCAGCCTCTATTTTGGCAGCTGTAAAATGACAGCAGTTCTCTATTCCGGGGCCTGTTGGGTAGATTAAGTGAGCTCCTATATAAACTGCTAGGATCACTGAAGCACTCAACAAACAGCAGTTGCTTTTCCTATGTGCTCCAGGGACTGCAGAGGGAGAAAACAATCCACAAACAGGGTCTGAACTACAAAGTGTCTCAAAGGTAGGACTGGAGTGACAGGTGGAGTGCAAGTGAGAAGAATGAAGGCCACTGTCATTGGTGCAGTGACAGGAGAAGCAGTGTGGCCAAAAGAAATGCTCTGGGCTATTGTGTTTCATTTTTGCGGTACTGGGGATTTAACCCAGGGCTTTCGTTTTGGGCTACCTCTCCAGCCCTTTATTTTAATTTTTTATTTCGATGCAGGGTCTCATGAAGTTGGTCAGTTGCTCAGGCTGGGCTTGAACTTAAGATCTTCCTGCCTCAGCCTGCCAGAGAGCTGGGATAACAGGTTTCCACCACCATGCCCAGCTCCTTGGGAACATTTAGGGAATGAACAGAAGAGTGGGTTGTTTGGGGCAGAGGATTCCCACGGGTGGATAATGGGAGGCCAGACTCCAGAGAGATGTAGCCCGATTGTGAAAGGCTCTGAATGCAGAGAGAAGTCTGACTTTACCATGGGGCACTCCGGAGCCAACTAAGCTCCTGAGCAGCAATTACAGAATCACTTTCACCACCTTCCAATTCATTTTTAAAGATCAACTTGAGTCTAGAAGGGCATTCTGTAAAGCATAATGGTGTTTTCATTGCTCAACTACTCAACTATATCAGACTATGTAGGTCCAACCAGGTTCACAATAAGTCCAGCCCTGGGTGGAAAGATGAGTATGCAGCCAAAGTCAAGGCGGACCCAGGCACCACATCTGGGGTGCGAGAAGAAAGGGGAGAGGGATCAGAAAAAGAACCCAGGACCAGGACAAGCCCTCTCTGCATGTGCTGTAGTGTGTGTTTGTGTTCTTTGAGAATGGGAGCATTCTGATTTTATGAATTTTGTCCATAAAAATCTTGGGCAGAATATCACACTGCCTCTGATCTCACTTCAGGGGCTACAGCTTGTAAGCCATGCATGCACCTGTGTGTGTACATCAGCTTCTGCAACACCAAAATGCAAATGCTCAGGACTGCAGCTAATGGTTGGAATCAGAGGTGCTCGGGGAAGGGAGCACCAGCAGTCTGTGCTTTAGCAAGCCCTCAGAGCATGTATTCAGAGGTGGGGCCTTTGGAAGGTGATTGGATCACAGGGGTGCTATACTATCCGTGGATTAATCCACTGGTAAGTTCATGGTTGAATGTGCTCAAAAGAAGGAGAGATAGTTGGAGGTGGATCACTGGGGGCATGACCTGGAAGGGTGTGTTCTTGTCCCTGACTCCTCTCTTCTCTCTCTGCTTTCTGGCTGCCATGAGGTGAACAGATTTCCTCTAGCAGGCCTTCTGTCATGATGTGCCAGCCTTGGACCCAGCCCACTGGGGAATGAATCCCCTGAAACATGAACTCTTCCTTTAAGTTGTAGGTGGCAGGTACTGTGTCCCAGCTATGGGAACACTGACTAAAATACTTCTACACACCCCTGAAACAGGACCCCTCTTACAGGTGCACAGAGCAGAGCCACGTCTCTACCCCTGCAGACTATGTGCCTGTAGATACTCCTCCTCAGCCCATCACCAACCACCGTAATAGAACCGTAATCTCAAAGATCACCAAGTTCAGCCTCCTGACTTCACATATAAGGGAACTGAGGCCAAGAGAGAGTGAAGGCATTGCCTGGACTGACCCAGTGCATTGGTGGCAGCAGCAGAGAAGCCAGCCCCAAAATGCGCTCACTCAGCAGACACCCAATGGGAATGGGGTTGAATATACCTGTTCCCAGGAAATTCAGGAATCCTGAACTCTGCTGAGTCCCAAGGGTTCCTTCTCCCCGATGCACCTTGCTAGTACTCAAGTTGAAAACCAGAGCAGCAGGCATTGTGTCCTGCTGGCTGAGGGTGCCTGTGTGCCATGGCAGGAAGGCTGGGCCCAGAACAGAAGGCAAATGGGGGCTGGCAAGAAACGAGAGATCTCTGCAATCCAGGGCATGACCTGTTGAGTTCAAACTGCATCTCTGCCACTTACCAGCCGAATGACCTATGACAAGACACTTAGACACTCTGTGCCTCAATTTCCAGTTTCATACAGTGAGGATGATCAGATTGAGCATCTCTAATCTAAAAACTCAAAGTGTAAAATACACCAAAATCTGGAAACTTTTTGAGCCACGAGTGGAAAATCTCATGTCATGAAATCTTTGTTTATTAAATTATTTATTTATAATTGTTATATTGTAATTGTTTATTATTATTTAAAATATTGTATAAACTTATCTTCAGGCTCTGTGTATTAAGTGTATATGAAACATAAATAAATTTCATAGTTAGACACGGGTCCCATCCCCAAGATATCTCATTATGTATATGCAAATGTTCCAAAACCCAAAATCAATGCAAAATCCAAAACACTTCTGGTCTCAACCACTTCAGACAAGGGAGTCTCGATTTGTAATAGAATCTGTCTCATCAGGCTGTGCTGAGATTAAGACAGACATGCCCTAGAACAACACCTGGAACATGGCCACCACAGAGCCTTCCCTCTCCCTGGGACGAGTTCAAGTTTCTCTAGAAAATCCCTCCCAGAGGCTGCTCTACGGAGAACAGAGCCCAAAGCCCAGAGAAGTATGGAGAGCACTGGGAACAATGTCCCCAACACCTGGGCAGGGCTGTGTGCACCTTCACCAGGCCAGGAGGGTGCTGTGCAGCTGTGGGATAAGGCAAGGAGTCTCTTCTGGTCTACAGGTCCATACTCACCTTACCCTCTGCTAAAGGCTGGGACAGAGTGGAAGCAGACCCAGTGCCTGCCTCTAGGGGCACACAGCAAGTCAGAAAATAAAACATGTGCAAGCCCAGGACCACCCAGGGCACAGAGGCAAGGCCTCAGGGAGCTTTGGATGGACTCAGATGCTGACCATGCCACCATCTCTGTCCAGGGATCCCACCTGGCCAGGTAAGGACAGGCACAGTAGACAGTGATGGGGTGAAGACTATAGGCAAGAGCTTCCCTGAATCCACAACAGACAAGGGATGGCAGGAGAGTCAGCAGTTACCTGGTGGGAGTCACCCACTGGTCACCAGGGCTGGGGGAGGAGAACCAGGGAAGAGGGACCAGTCAGTTCCATGGAGAGAGGGGCTGTGCCAGGAAAAGGAATCCAGGGTGAGTAAGGGAAGTGTAAGGTCACTCTTCCTGTCACTCTTGCTCCCCCAAACCCAAGGCCCTTTTGTGAGCTGAAAAGGGGGGGTGGGGACTGGTCAGGGCTGTCTAGGGGTGGGGTCACAGGGCAGGCTGGGCAGAGAGTCAGCTGGGTGCTGAAGAGGGAGCTGGAGGCTTAATCTTCAATACCATGGATAACCATTCTCTTCCTCCAACCTCTGCCTCACCCACCCAGGATCACCTCCACCTAGCACATGGGGGAAAAGTCTGGCTCCTCCCAAAAACCCCCTTGATGGAATCTTCTCCCAGAATCTGGCCCTGTCCCCAGGGGCATGGTTCAGATGCAAAAGTGATGGACCCAGAGGATCATTGCTTGGCCTCACATATCCTGGGACAGCAGGGACAATGCACACCTCATCTGTCCTGTGCACTGCTGTTTTCCTCAAACCTGGCTGACCCATCTGAGCCCACTCTGAATAAACAATCAATGAGCAAAGAGGTGCCCAGCAGAGCCCCTGCCATGAACATGCTCTTCCCTGGCTCCCTTCCCTCCATGTTTCATTTTCCCTCCTTCCAGGCCAACTTCCCAGCACCCACTTGCCCCCAAATCTTTGTCTCACACAGGCAGAGTGACAGGAGAAGAAATGGAACAGGTCTCCCTTGCCTTCTGGTATGTTGCATCCCTTAAAATTCTCCAGGGCCTCTATGAGCAAGGGCAAGACCAGTGCACCAACTCAGCAACCTTGGGGCACAGCCGGGACATCTCATCCCACTACCACCAAAATACGAAGGACCTGACAGCAGGTACATCTGGGATGTTTAAATCTCCATTTAGGAAAATTTCACCCTTTCACCTTAGGGAAGCCACATTTCATACAGACACATATTTCTTCAAACTGTACATTAGATCCATTTTCTAAAACTCTGCCCTTGCCTCTCTGGAGATTGTTCTGTGAGCTGTAGATCATTTTCCTCTAATATCTGGCTCCACTCAGTCAACTCTAAACTCCAAGGGTGCAGGATTTTGGTCTTTTACTTCCTCGATATTGTATGCCAGGGCTTAATACTAGGCTGGGTACATGGCTGGTACCAGCTGCTCGAGTGGAAGGGGGTGGACGCCGTCCCCTCTGGGCCCTGCAGAAGAAGAAGCCAGGCTGGCCTCCTAGCAATCTTCCCACCCTTCCCAACAGTCCACAGGCGAGGATGGCCTTGGCAGGCAGCAAGGCCTGTGGCCAGACACCTGGTCACCCCACAGCCTTGGTACAGCTGCGGCTTGGTGTTCACAGTGGGCCAAGTGAGCTGCCAGCTCCAGGCCCCATCAGATCTCTGTTATGCACTTTGAAGACAGGCCATGAAAAAAATGGCATAAGAGGCCTCCCCTCCAACATCTGTCTCAGGGACAGGAGCCAGAAGCTCCCATAGGACACCGCACCTGCCATGGAGGGGGGCTGCAGCCATGAGCCATAGGCTCCTGAAATCAGGCACTTCTTCCCATCTTTTCTTCACTGCCAGGGGCTTCAAGGGGCCCAGTTCCTCTTCCAGGGCTGTCCTTCCTGGTGCCTCCAAAACAAGGTTTCTGCCAGGGGAATAACTCCGCACCCCTCCTCCATATCCAGTCCCCGCCCCTTCCTCATGTTACTTCCCACTCCGTGTCTTATCACCACATTTGTTAAAATGACTGCCACTTACGAGGTGGCAGGGAGTCAGAAACACAATCTGGAGCAAAGCTGATATTAAGTAACTTCCTGAGCCTGGCACATCTGCCAATCCTCCCTCTTGAGTCTCAGGTGCATAAATGAGGAGATGTCACAGGATGAGGAGACAGAAACACCCCACTTTCAGCCTCAGTGCTACCCCTCTCCTGGGAGAAGGCCCCTCCCTCCTTCAGGCTGGACATTCCTCACCAGCAAAGGCTGAAACTTAGCAGTCATCACCACCCTGCTTCTCACTTGACCCTATACACATATGCGCCCACCAAACAAAGGGTGTACAGTGATGTCTGGAAGACACCCAAGTTCAATCAGCCCAGCCCCGTGTTTTCCAGATAAATATCCTGAGACCTGGAGATCTCAAGTCTCCTGGCCAAGGCCAACAAGATCTATTTTATTAATGCATCTCAAAAAGAGAAATTCTCTAGGAAACACTGGGAAGGGGTCTGAGTTTTAGATGCCAGGGTTGCTTGGCTGCAATAAAGTAAAGTCAGTCATTTGCATGTGTGTTTTTTTATCTGTGACCTCATCCTATGGGTCCAGGCAAGAGATATCCCAACAGCTATCGCCACACTAACATAATGACCTTAGAGAATCACTGATAGATAGCAACTAGCAATTAAAGAGGAAGAATGCTGCTGATGGATCCTCGGATTCAGCCTCATCCCACCCCATCAATACCCAACAGTTCTCCAACCATCTCCAACACCAGCATCTTACAAGGTCAGAAGACACCTGCTGTTCTCCATTCCAGCCACTGAGTGTCACTGCTGCCCCCTGGTTAATTGTAACCCTACAGCATTCCAGGGGGCAGAGAGCAGGCTCTTAAAAGACCCCATCCAGCCAACAGGATCCCATACACATCTCCTGAGGGGCAGCCTAAGTTCATCCTTTTTTTTTTCCCCAGAAAGAGGCAAATGACCAATCGCTGAGAATCTACCATGTTCCAAACACTTTCTGCACATCACAGTATTCAATTCCTGTGGTCACATCTCCCAGCAACTCCCAATAACCCCTTACTTTGCAGGTGAAGAAAATGAGATCCAGAGAAATTAACATATTCATCATTTGAAAAAACAAGCAAGGAAAGAGGGCAAGGACTGGAATCTGAATCTGGCACCAAATTCCATGACCTTTTCATTACCTCCCTTGAGATCTCAGTCTTAGTGCTATGAGCTGCAGTTAAATCAAATTAGTTGGCCATAACTTCAGAGTTGCCAGCATCTGGAAGGAAACCATGCACAGTACAGACTTTCATCCACCACATATTCACAGGAAGCAACTGGCCATGGCTGTCCCTGCAGAAATCATGGTCTAGTGCCCTCTTGTGGCTTAAAATGGAACTGGAATGATTGTGCAGTTGAGGCTCTTCAGGGTAGATTGGAGGCATTTTTAGGTCACCCAGATTTCACTGGATTCCCAAATTCTCTCTGTCTGGCCTGCTCCTGGAGCTCCATCTGTGGCTGACAAGTTTACTCAATTGCAATAGCCAAACGGGGATCAGCTAGGGAATGGGAGGTGATGGAAGGGAAGAATAGTAGTGAGACCATGTGGGATTGCATCAACAGGAGGGTATTTCACATGATCCTAGACAGAGACTCCTCTGGCTCGGTATTAGGGAAGGAAGGCAGCAAAAAGGCTTTTCCCAGGACACTCTGACACTTGATATCCCAAATGGGCCCCTTGTCAGTGGGAAGCGTAACAATCTCCCTACCCTTGTGCCTTAGACGCTGTCCCCTTTTTTCCAAACATGCACCATCATGGCTCTCTTGTTTCCTCCCTCAGTGCCATCCAAGTGCTAGTTCCCCTTGTCGCTTTATCTAGTTCCACTCTCCAAGGGCCACGACATGTCAACACCCCCTCCCTGATTGTTTCCCACTGTGCCATTAGCTATGTGGCCTGTGTGTACCCACCCCATGCCAGGCACTTACTGTCATCTCATTAAACCCTCACCACTTCTCTGTGAAGATGGATGTAACAGCCTGATTTTCCAGATGAGGAAATAAGGCTCAGAGACATTAAGTAACTTGCTGAAGGCCACAGAGGGCCAAGGCCAGGAAAGTATCTGCTAAAGAGGTATCTACTCTTCCTGCAGTGGCGCAGAGCTGCCTCCTGGGCAAGGAACCACCGAAAAGGGGAACTGACCTAACTGAACACCTAGGTTCAGAAGATGAATCTGTTAGTGTAGGAAAAGTGGGCTGGAAGAAGAATCTGGGAACAGGAAGAACAGATGAAGTCCAAGAAAAGTATCTGTGCTCAAGGGGCTGAGGCTCTGGAATGTTCGATGGGAATCGGGCAGAACCAACATTTAGAGTTTAACCCACACTACACTCATTCCCACTGGAATTTCACAACAACCCTGTGTTATTGTTATTATCACTGTTTTTCAGATGAAGAAACTGAGGGCCAAAAAAGTTAAGCAGCCAGCCCAGGGCACAGCTGGTAAGAGGTCGGCTCACGATCAGAGCTTCATTTAGTAGTTGCCATAAACAATTGCGGCTGGGTATTCAGACAGCTCCAGCATTGAGTGCCAGAAACATCCACTTCTTAGGAGCTCTTCAGTGCCCCAACCTCAAAAAATTACCAGAAATAGGCTGGTGGGCAAAGCCTGACCATGAGAAAAAGGACCCTGTCCACAGCCCTGGGGTACAGTGCACACCCCACCCCTGCCAGCTCCGACCCACCACAGAAGCAGGGGACCCAGTCTCAAAAGTAGGTCACAAGGTGCTTCCATGGACCAACTAGGGCGCACAGCCAAGCCATTCCTGCTCTAATATAAGCGATGTCTGAAACAGAAATCCAACAGGTGTCACAGAGGGAAGTAGTTGGCCCAAGATCCTGCTTAGTCAGGCACTTTCACAGCCGCCCACTTCAGTAGAAGGCCACCTCTGAAAGCAGACTCAGGAACTAGAGGCTAAGAGAGGGCACAAGCACTCACCTCTGGCAAATGCCAGGGCTCGAAACTGACCAAGCACCTGCTTGGTAATCAGGGATTCCCAAGCTGGGGTCGGGGGTCAGGGAGAGGTGAGAGCCCCTCACACTTGGGTCAGCATATCACACAGCCTGATACAAAGGGGACATAAAGCACACTTCTTCTGTGACCCTAACTCCACAGTGTAACCGGCTGCCAACTTTCCTGTGTCCCTATGAAGCCTGTGATTGTCCTAGGCAGGAACTGTATCCATTGGCTCATCTCTGTTACACCTGTGCAGAATGCACTGCTTCCTCCTGCTGCTCTGAGACTGAGAGGAGAGGGAAAGGGCACCCCCTCCATGGGACACTGTGCCAGCCACCTCCTGGGGCGCCTGGAGCTCGGAGCCAGGAGGCCCAAGTCCGAGTCTAGCGAATGCAATGGAGGCAGGACCGTCCCCAGGGGCCGGCTGGCCTCCCTCCTCAGTCCTGGCTCAGGGAGGGCTCCAAAGGTGCGCCTGCCGTGCGCTTCCCACCCTTCTGGGGCCACATCCCAGCTCCAGCTCCTTCCCGGTGCAGCCACCAGCCAAGGACAGTCTCGAGCACCGCACCGCCCTCTGGTGGCCACCACGAGCTAGACGCGGCGATCTCTGCAAGCAGGAAAGAGAAGCTTTTAAAATTTGTTTACAAAGACCGAAGACGTGATGTGCAGGGAACACAGCAGAGGCACTGTGCGAGCAGAGACACCCCGAGACGCGCGCGCACAGGCCAGCGCACCGTGACAGGTAGCTGGCATTGGCGCTTCAGCCCTAACATTGCACTCTTCCTTTTCTCCCTCTCTGAGGGAAGCTCTGGGCTCTTTTCCTGCCTTTGCCTCAGAGCAGACACCAGAGGATGGGGGGAAGGTCGGGGACCCAGCCAGCCAGAGAGGCTGGACATAGTCCCTGGGTGAGTGGGCCACATCAGTTCATCTCTCTTAAGCCTGAAGTTCTTCCTCTAATACTCGACCTGGCCCAGATGATTTCCAAGCCCCTTTCCAAATCTAATGGTTTATGGTTCATCTTCCTAGCTCAAAATCTTCCTGGTCATTTAGAAATGGGAGTAACCAACATGGCACCCACTTGTTCACACAGCTCATCAAGTATACCATCACACTGATTCGACAGTGACCAGGGACTGTGTGAGGGAGGCACGCTGGACAGTGACATGATGCCAACTCTCAGAAGTGAAAACTGAGGCCAAGAGAGGTTGTATGACATGGCCAACTCACATGGCCAGGAAGCAGCAACCATGGGGCCTGCACACAAAAGACACTCCGGCTCTCCATGGGGACAGCTGTAGTCACCTGCCATGCTCAGAGCCCTCCCTATGGAGATACAGATGGAGCTTCCATGAGCAAGCAGGCAGAGAGCTGGGGCGAGAGGGAAGGGTGGGAAGTAAGGGCTGCTTATTCTGCAAGTGGCATGGACAATCTGGAAACTGCCCTTAGGTTAGATGCTCTGAACACCAGCTTCCAACTCTAGCCGCACAGCACTTTGGATGCCCCCCTTCTGCTCACATCCAAGGATAGCCCTAGCTGGGAGAAGCCACAAGCAGTGAGGGGCATTGTCCTGCTGACGGCGCCTCTGCCCAGAATGCAGCTGGCTAGGACCCAGCCACCAGCTTCCTGAATCCCTGCCAGCCTCAGCTGGCACCTGGGTTTCTATGCGGCTGACCCGACCTCAAAGGCCAGGACAGCCCAGGCTGGGCAAGGAGGTCTGGGAGAGGGCTTGGCTAAGACACAGCGACAGGGAGGGCTGCATGTTGGGAACAGGTCAGGAGGAGAGACCAAAGCCTCCTCCACTATCAGGCCAGCCTGGGATGTGCTGGCCAGCACTGCTTGGCCAACACCAGACCCATAATTATCCCATTTGCAGCTCCCCCAGCTCCAGCCAGGACACTTCTCACCCCAGGAACCACAATGACACAAAATACAAGATTCTCCTACCTCCGTATCAATCCTTTTTATTCTTAATTTATCATAATAACACTATATTCATATATATGTATACATGTGTATGTGTGAATATATATGTATATGTTAGTATGCATAGGAATACACCAAGAAAGAATAGAATACACAATATAGCTTAATATTTAAGTGCCAAACTGCTTTAGCACTTACTGGCTGTGTGAAAGCAAGCAAACCAAGTTCTTTCTCTGGACTCAGTTTCGCCATTGTTGAAATAATGCTAATGAAAGTATTTAACTCACAGACTGGTGTGCGCCCACAATGAGATATTACCCTTAAAGTGCTTGGAACAGTGTCTGGAATGTCATAAGTGTTCAATAAGTGCTAGCTGTTATCAGCTATCATATACTCAATAAGTCCTATAGTTATCACATGTTTAATAAATACTAGTTATTAGTTATTATGTACTCAATAAATGCTAGCTATTATGAGTTATCATGCATCGACAGCCTTCTCTATGCCAGGAATGACACTGGATGCTGAATTTCAAAAGACTGATATATAAAGTAGTTGTTATGTTACCCTTATCTTAAAGAGAAGGAAATGGAGGCCCGTGGCCAGGAGAAGCAGCTGGAAAATGGGGTGTAGAAAGAGAGAAGCTGCCAGAGTCTCCAGACTTGACAATGTCTGTCTGGGAAAGGAATCAAGAATCTTCCACCACCCAGAACCCTTTTGATGGGATAAGTTAGGCAGGGGGAGCAAGGACAGAGGAGAGGAAGGGGAGGCTCCCCAGACTTGCAGGCCTGTTGCACCCACAGATCTGCCAGCCCCATATGTAAATAGCTCAGCAGAAACCTTTACTGTGTTCCTTTCTAGTTGGTGTGGGCTGCAAGCTGTGAGGCGCCCAGGGCCTGCCAACCTTACAGAGTTGCTGCCTCTGGGGACCCCGAATTTGGAAATATCTCCCCAGAGGGAGACACAGAGGTGAGAGAGGCTCTGGCTCTGACAAAGTGCCCCAACAGGAACCAGGGTGGACCTGGAGGCCACCCCAGCACTGTGAGTGTGCCTGGTAAGAGTAGTCTCTGGGGATCCCACTGAGTCCCTGCGCTTTCAAGCCTTAGGACCCTCAAGGGGAACAAAGGAGGACATGCTTGCTGCTGTGTCCTCCAGCTCTGAATCTCTGTGAGCCCTGCACCTAGGTATAGCAGAAGCTTGGGATTGTCCTTGGGGGTTCTAAGGACTCCCTTGGACACTGAGCTCTGCATTGGGCTTCACTGGAATCCTTACTGCTGATGCCCAACCCATGAGAAAGGACCTGCAATGGGCCTGGACACTGGAAGCATTTCCATTTCCCAAAGTAGAGACAAGCAGGGCTTAGGAATGCAAATCACTTGAGCTGATGGCTCAGTTGGTCACCAACAGATCGAGGTGACTGAGTCCAACCTCCATCTGGGCTACTCTTCAACCAGTTGCCAAGACACTTAACCACCTCCACAAGCCCCTCTTAGATGGGTTATTCCTGGAATGCTGCCCTTTGGAAGAAAAAGAACTTTCTGGATTAAAATGCTCATACTTCCCTTCCCAATAAGCCACTGGATGTCTGTCCAAAAGGCCACAGCCCGAGGGAGTATGGTGCCAATGGAGGAGGAGCTGCAGACTCCCCCAGAGCCTCTGGACTTTTCCACTGGGGAACCGTTGCAACTTGACCCCTGGGACTCTAGTCTGGTTCTTGATTTTGTTTAGTGAATCTGTAAAATGGGCCTAATAAGCTCTGCTTATGTACTTCAAGTAGCTTTTGCAAAAACAAACTCAACAACCATAAACTGGGAATCTGATAGAAATTGAATGATGGAGGCATCCATGGAGATGAAAAATTTACAACACAAGGAGAAAAGGCAGGGTACTAGAAGGCTATCTTTTGAGAGCTGATAGGGAGGGTTTGCAGACCTTGGGAATCCTGATGGGGAGCTGGGATCCCCTACCTGATTCAGTCTAGCCTGATCCCTCCTACTCACCACCTAATTCACCAAATCCTCCTTGGGGCAGGGCCTTGAGGCTCACCTCTCCTGTCCCACCCATCTCCCTCTCAAGCACAGAGCTTTCCAAACACAAGAACAGAGGCACCATGCTGCTTTGATTATGCATGATTTAGTAATAAAAAATTTATCTTGCAACCCCAAAACACTCATATTTATTAAATTATATGCTTAGATATCTTCAATCCATACATTAAATATTAAATATTCCCTTTTCTAGGTAAGAATACTTAGAAATAGAAGTTCTCATGTTTTATTCTCACACTCAGCAGCAACCCTTGCTCCAACAAGGGTTAAAACCTGTGCAGGGGACATCTCCTCCAGGGGACAGAATGCAGGGTCATGTAGGTCTGTGTCAAGTCTATGAGGAGAAGCTGCAGGCCTGGAATGTTCCTAAGTGTGGCACTTTGTCTGAGAAGTTGACTCCAAATTGTGTCATGTGTCACAAATTCTGGGTGGCCTTAGTTCTCTAGAGGAGGGAAGGAAAAGAAGAGGGAAATGGCTAGTGGCCCCTGGCCAGGGGGAGTACCTTGTTACCTCCTTCCAGTAGCATATTAAGGGTCACCACAATCCCAAAGAAGGGACCTTTAGAAGTGGCCTGGCTGAGCCTCCAGAAGGAGGTTTCTTGGGCCCTGGATGGCAGATGTCCAGGTTGAAAGAGACATTCTGCACCATGGCCTCAATTCATGGTTGAATTTACAAGCTTGGAAAGGCTACAGCCCTTTCATACAGCTCAAGGGGGACAGGGACACAGCCAGGATGTACCTCATATGTCCCAACCCTTTTCCTATTTCTGGTCTACCACTAGCCACCTGGAGGCCCCAAGAAGAGCCTGGACATGGAGTCTATGAACACCATTAAGAGCTGCTCAATGGGCCGCTGGAGCAGGGAATTCAAGCCATTCTGGCAAGGGTCATCCAAGGGAGGCCCACTGGCCACCTACACACCCCACCTGCCCTTTCCTATCACACCACATTCCACCTCAGCCAGGTCAGAGGGCAGCCAGGGCCTTGCAAGATCCCAAGGCTCCAACACAGCCCTCTTAAGGCCAGAATCCACCTACTCTCAAAGCCATGGCCAGTCTCGGCTGGTCTTGTCCCAAGCTGCTCTGTTTTCAAGTCCCAGGAGCTCCAAGGCTGATGCCTTTGGTCCCAGAGGGTATTGCAGAGACTGGACCTGCTGGGTTTGCCAGGGCTGGGGACTGTGGATCAACAGCCCTGCCTCAGGGTAAAACCACAAGACCAGTGGGGTAAAGTGTCCCCAGCTTTCATCCCGGAAGCATCTCTTTTCCTGAGGCTGTAACCACTTTCTCTTCCAAATCTCATCCCAAAGACCCCTCGTGTCTATGCCTACCTCACTGGCCTACCCCTGATCCTGGGTCTCTGAGCACCTACCTAAGCCCCCTGATTGAGCCTCTGACCCCTTGGGATTGGTTCACACTTTGCTGGACCCCAGTTCTCATTGGTAATTGTCCAGGCTGGGTCTCCCCTTGATCCTTAGAAAGGCAGAGAATCAAGGCTGCATATAGCAGCCAAAGCCCCAAGTGACCCTTCCGCCAGCCAGAGATAGTATTCAGGAATAGCAGGGGAAATAAAGGTACTAGACAGTTGCCAAACACCAGGGACTCTGTGGCAGCTCAGAGTGACATCCAGCTTTCAGCTTGGCATCTCAGGCAAGAACCCAGGATCCCTACAAGCCCAGACAGCCAGGCCCAAGAACACCTGGCTGAGACGTCATCCTCTCCTGCTCCGTTTTCTCTCTAACAGCCATTACTCTAACAAACCATTCCAACCCAGCCCCACAGGCCTGGACTGGAGAGGTCACCCAGACAGCCCACCATCCTAGCCACCACCCTCCTGCCTTTGTGACGTCAGAGCCTGGCTGGGTGTGGCCATGCATGGCCTTTCCTAGGCAAGGCTACCTTGTATCAAGAGCTCCAATGGCAAAAGGATTGACCTTCTAGGCAAAGAGGCCAAGGGAGTGGGAGGACTTTGGATTAGCTTGGCTCCAACAGGGGTGGAGATGAGACCCACACTTCTGCTGTCATGCCCTACAGCTGATGTCCTTCTGATCCCTCAGCCAGGCTCCACGCACTACCCCGAGAAGCTGAACCACAACGACATAGCCTTGTCCCTCTGAAAACTCAGGCTTAATCAGTTTAGCACCTGAGGCAGGGACCCTAGATCCTCCTGAGGAACAGGAGTTGGACCGTGGGGCCCCCAGCATCTTCCTCCCCAAAATCTACCCAAACAGCACCCCAGGGCAGACATAGAGCTTCAGGCTGATAGGCACAGGGCTCCCTATACCTCTTATCTCTGGAAACCATGAATCTGAAGAAGACCTTTCCAGGCCAGGATAAGGTGAGGTCCTCCTTCCTGCAGGCAGACCCAGGGGTGTGTGCCAGACACACCAGAGTCCTAAGCCAGGCTCCACTCCTGGGGCTATGTGCCTAGGGAGAGTTGCCTCACCCCTGGTGCCTCCATTTCCTTGGGATAACACAGGCTCAGAACATGGCTCTCCACAAAGTCAACGTGATGCCCCTCCTTGCTGGGCTCTCTAAGTCTAGAGTAGAAGGCTGGGTCCTTCCCTGAGTTCAGTCAATACGAGCCACAGATATAACAGGGCACTGGGGAGAAGATGGGTCAGGAAGGGTCATCTGGCCCATGACCTTTGGCTCTTCACCACCTGCCATTCCCACAGCTCTTGTGGGAATCCAGTTCCCTTGCTCTTTCATGCTGGGGTTTAGGTGGATTTAGGGAAGAGTCCTGATGGCCTGCCAGGGCCCAAGTCCTGAACCAAGAATGGGAACACACACAGAAGGGTTTCCAACCCACTCCCTCCTTTCTCTCTCCCCACATTCCCTCCTGGGATCCTTTAATGCATAGAAGACAAGAGGCCACCCAATCCCCTCCACTCCCCAACAGCCTGGAAAGACAGGCCCAACTGTCCCCATCAAACTGCTTCCCCAAGCCTGGTTTTCAAAGAAGCAACACCTCTGCATGGCAGTAAAGAGCCTATCTGGTGATTGTGACCCTCCCTGCCTCCCACTGGCTTCCGACAGATACACAAGTCCCTGAACCAGACAACAAGCTGGATGCAGCTCCTGGGCTTCCAGGGACTCTCAGTGGGCACGTAGGGCATCTTCACTCCAACCCCCAGCCTACTCCACCCCCTGGACATCCCTAGGTCCAGCTCAGGAGGACCGAGACTGGCCACTAAGCCACTAAGCTCCCTCCACACACAGCCCCCCAGAGGGTGCACTTCCAAGCCAGAGTTTCCCTGATAATCTCCTCCCTACATCCTTGGGGAAGCTGGATGCTGTGGCCTGCAGGGACGGGTACCACTGCTGGGTTCATCCTGCTTTTCCTGGCCCTGCCCTCCCCTTCTACACCAGCTGTTTGTCTTGTCATCCCCGGCCAGGCTGAATGTGGTGAGGGGTGGACAGCACAGCTGAGAGATGGGTCAAGCTTTTCTCCTGAACCAGGAGTCGGGGACATCTCCTGGGCTGTCCATTTCCCTCAAACTGTCAGCGACAAGAACAGAAGCAGTCTCCATTAAGCCAAGAGGGCCGGCGGACTTTCCAGAGAGCACAGCGGCAATTCCTCCAGGCTTCACAGCCCCATCGCACCTGGCTCAAGCAAAGGGAGGGCTGAGGCTGGGTGAGCTGTGCAATGGCACCTTCCGCCTCCTGCCTATGAGGTGCTTCCCTCAGACCCTGGCCTGCCTGCCAGAGCAAACCTTCCTCAGCAGCCTTCCCACTCCTGGAGGTTCCCGAAGGACAGGGGCCTTTCGGGAAACAGGGAGAGTGATCCTCTGAACACGCATGCCATCTACCCCTTCACCACGGGGCAGGGTGGAGGGGGTCACCGAAAGAAAGGATGGGCAGGTGCCCTGAGCTCTTGCCCTCTTCCCCCTCACCACCAATCCTACAGAAGAAAAACATCATGAAGAAAAGACCAAGCCATCACAGGTCCCACTCAGAAGGGACAGAACCAGGCAAAAGGCAGCCAGAATTCAATTTGCCAAATACATAGATGGATCTGCATGATCTTGGAAGCCCCTTCCCCAAATGCACGCCCTCTCCTCTCCCTTCACTATTGGGACTCTGAGTTATCCGAAGCAGTTAAGGGATCTGTAGGCGCCCAGATGCGACGAGGGTGGGAAAGGCGAGAGGTCTGGGAAATGCCCAAAACGGGGCTGGAGAGGGCGGGCGGCGGGCGAGAGGGAAAGGGAAGAGGCAGGCGTCCATGACGGCCTGGACACGTCCAAAGTCTCCCCGCGAGCAGCCAGCTCCCAACTTGTTTACTTGACAGCGTGTTTTGCTGTCTCCAAAAGGAAACAGTTAAAGCATCTCGGGTGGATCCAGAGCAGTCCCTATCTGCTACCTTCCCTCCCAGCTAAGCGCTGCCTCCTCCGCCTCAGCTAGGGAATCCAGTCTGGTCTACTTTATTCCACTTGAGCGTGGCCAAACTGTTGCTATTTCGTGGGGGGCAAAGAACCTCATTTGTACCCTCGAAACGAGGCGGTAGTTGGTGGGGGGCGGAGGCAGGAGCTAGGCCCCTGGTGTCCTGGGCCGCCCAGGGTCCTCTCCCGGGAGAGTCACCCGCCAGCATCCTCGGATCACGCCTGGAAGGGCCGGCGTCACCTGGGCTCCGCAGCCCAGAGCGTCCCGAGCTCGAGCGAGCCTGGCGCGCGCCCGGCGGGCAGCGGTGGGCAGCGGCGAGCCGGGGCGAGCTGGGGCGGACTAGGGCCGGCTCCGGGCCGCGGGAGGAGAGCGGAACACGGAGCAGCGAGGGGGAGGCGGACTGAGGAGCGGCCGCTTGACTTACATGGAAGTGATATTCCTTGAGATGTCCGTGATGTTGACGCTGGCGTTCCCATTGCTGTTCCCTGAATCCTGCCCTTCCAGGAGGGGGAAGAGGTTCCCATCGTCCGGCCGCCGGCAATTGATCTCAGTCTTGCTGCAGACGCAATTTGCCGGGCAAGCCAGCACGGAGCCCACATAGTCCAGCCAGACGCTTCCCAACAAGAAAATCCGCCAGAAACTACACTTGGCTGGGCAAAGAGAGACATCCATCTCCGATCACTGCTTCTAAAAAAGAGGAGGAGGAGAGGAGAGGGGGGTGGGGTGGGGGAGTGGGGAGAGCAGGGGGGAGGAAACAAAGACAGTGAGGGAGGGGGAGGGGGAGGGGGCCTCTGCCTTTGAAACGCCGAGCGATCAGATGCAAAATCCTTCAGCGTCTGAAACCATCGCGGCCGCCGCCGGGTGGGAGCCGCCGGGAGCGCCTAGTCGCGCGGTCTGCCGGGCATGGTGGCCCGCTCGGCGCTCACCGGCTGGCGGGGTCCAGGGGCTCCGGAAGCTAGGCACGCTCTCCGACTCCGAGACTTTGCAGCAGCGTTGCAACAGACGTTGGGGAGGCAAAATAATAATAATAATAATAATAATAACAATAAATAATAATAATAATAATAAATGTGAAGGGAGAAGAAAAGGAAAAATGGTGCTAAAGTCACCAAGTCCCACCTACTGGGCAGAATTAAAACGGACACACCTTGCAAAACACACTCACACAGGCACACACCCGGAGCAGGAAGAGGAGGAGGAGGAGGAGGAGGAGGAGGAGGAGGACTAGGACGAGGACGAGGAGGACGAGGAGGACGAGGAGGACGAGGAGGAGGAGGAGGACGAGGAGGAGGAGGAAGAAGAAGAGGAGGAGGACGCAGTCCAAGCTGCAGCAGCCGCCGCGAAGGGCTCGCCGCGCGCCTGCAGAAATGTGCAAGTGCTCCGAGCCTTACGAAACGCACGGCTTAGCGGAGCGTCTTCCTCGTCTCCCTCCCTCCCTCCCTCCCTCCTCCTCCTCCTCCTCCTCCTCTTCCCTCCTCCCGTCCCTCCGCGCGGCCTCCTCCCCTGCCCCCTGCTCGGGCTGGGAGCCGCAGGAGAGCGGAATCTCCCCCCCTCCCCTCCCTACACCCCTCCCCTCCCCGCCTGGCCTCTCCCTCCTCCTTCCCCCCCCACCCATCCCCTCGCCGGCTAGCAGCTCTCTCGCCGGCGCGCCACCCGCAGCCGCCCGCCCGCTCCACGCCTCACGGCCCGGCGCCCCGCACGCCGCAGGCCGGGGAAACCGAGGCAGAAGGGGAAAAGTTGCAGTTGGGATTGCGAGGGTCGGCGCTGGGGAGGGAGAGTTGGCCAAGCTGGCTACGAGACCCGAAAGGAGCTCTCCTTTCCACTTTTTTTTTTTTTTGGCCCTCGCGCTGCCGGGTTTTGCTGCAGTCTCGACCTCGGGAGGAAGTGAAATGAACGCGGCCGAGGTGACTGAGGAGCGCTCCCGTGGCTGGGTGGGGGGCGCAGGATCGCGGACGGCGCCGAGCGGCACAGAGAGCGCACGGGAATCCCGGAGAGGCGTGCGGAGCCGGGGACGCGCAGACCTGGATCAGAATGACACGCGTTTCGGCCATCGAGGAGTCAGGGAGCTGGACTCGGCCGGGCGGGGACTGCAGGGCACGGCGCGCTGGTGCCCCGGCGCCCACTGCGCCTTCTGGGCGGCGGGTTTTGTGCTCAGCCTTGGGCACACAGGGAACGGAGAAGGCAGGGACGAGCGCCGAACAGGCTACGCTGCAGAGCCGAGGTGGCCCGGGGCGAGGGGTGCATGCCAACGGAGAGGCGGGGACATTGAGATGCAAGGGGCATTTTTTTGGCAATCGCCAGGCCAGCACCGTCAGAGGCCGGCTTCTCAGGCTCAGCTCTAGGGTGCGCTGCGCTGGCTGCCGGGTGAGGGGGCGGGCGGGCTGCTTGCTCCGGATTCGGGGGCGCAGAGCCTCCCTTCTTCCCTCCCACACAAGCACCCCTTCCTGGTAGAGGCGCAAAGCAGGTGCAGCCTTCCACACGAGCTCAGATCCTGTCTGAGGAGAGGGGGGCGTCCCGGCTTTTTGCCTTGATAGGGATTTTAAAAATAATAATAATAACACATGAAATAAAATGTAAAAGATGCCAAGTGTGAGCGGCTTGCAGAGAAAAGCTGGGCGTTCGCTGTGGGAGAGGAGAAGGAAGGGTTAGGGGAGCTCCAGCCGGCAGACACTACAGCATTCACGCGAAGAAGAAAGCAGGACTCTCCTCCCCGGGCTTGGACGAGGGCAGGCGAAGAAGCAAAATGCATTGAATTCAGCCGCATCTAGGATCTGAAAGGATTCTCCCCCGCCCCCCTGTGGATTCCGATGCAGGTCATGCAACTTGCAGGCCAGATGGGGGAAGGGGTCTACGGGTGCACCCCTCTACGCTAGAGGCAACCTCAGACGGGGCTGATGTCTTCAAGGGGGCACTGTCGCCGGGAGTAAACTTGGGGGGGGGGGGGAAATGAATGAAAAGAACATGCCTATAAAAGGGAGTTTTCCCGACTTCCCGGCGCATTCCGCCTTCCCTTGGCCTCAGTGAGACTTTTACCCCCTGTTGCCATTATGGCTGTGTCCCCAGAATGGCATTTTGCCCTCCTGCCAGCAGGAGGGGACAGAGTGGAGACAGCCTTGGACTCTCCAACCAGTTCCTCCTGGCCTCAGGCCAGTCCATGGTGTCCTTGTCCCCTGGGAATCTCCCTGCCACTTCAAGTGCTGTTCTGTGATTGGCTTCTGAATATCTGTTCCAGAGGCCGGGAAACTGAGGTGTAGTCCACCTTGGCTCACCACCTTGGCCTCTCTTGGGAGGTGGCAGGTGGCAGCAGAGGAACATGGAACCTTTCTCAGACCACTCCAGGAGGGATCCAATAAGCAAAGAACGGGAAGTGGATTTAACACAGCATTAGTTCTCCAACCTGGAGCAAAAACTTTTGTTTAAAAGATACTCAGCCCATTTTTTAAAAAGAGAGATGACTTTTAATATCTCAGGCAGAAAAGAGTTGGCACCCATAAGCCAGGATGAATTTTTTAAAAAAGAAAAGACCAGAAACCCCTTTGGAGGTGATAAAAATGCAGGCTGTGAAGCAAGGGGCCCTGAAGAAACAAGAAGTCTTTCATCCCCGACAGTGAAATGGGATTAAGGTGGGATGCTAAGGTTATGCTAATGCTCAGGGCCTGTGCAGGAAGTGGCCACTTTAAAGGAAGCAGGTCCTTTTTAAAGCCAATAATGGGTTGCACATGGGAAAAACAGAGATCTGCTTCTGATCACTGGTGGATCAGGAAGCTTTCTGGCCTCAGCTTTCACATCTGTAAAATGACCACAACATCCATCCCCCCAGTAAGCTTGTTAATGCATGCAACCCCTTTCAGTCCCACCCAAGACCTCTGAAAACAGTATGTCCAATTTAACAAGCTTCCCAGGTGACATAATATGCAGTTACAGCTCCCCAAGTTCCATCTGGCTTGAAGATTCTCTGACACTGCGTGGACCTGGGCTGAAGGGACCATTGGGAAAGCAGAGGGCTTGGAGATTGCGTTCTCAGGATATTAGTCCAGGTGAGATAAAATAAGTATTTCAGATGCAAGGAACTTGTCCAACACAGATCTTTAACATTTCACCAAAAGCCCAGGAAGGTGGGGAGAATGGCCTGCTCACACTGCCTGGGGAGAAGCGATCATGCTCTACAGGGCTGTGAACCTTGGTGGTAGGCCAGATGTGGATGAAGAGGAGGACATGGTCTGCAGCATACACACCCTTCTCTCAGTCAACAGGAGCCCAAAGCATTTGGGTGTCTTATCTTCTTCCTAAGAATGTCCTGGTTGACAAGGAAGAATGTCTGTCACATCATCCCCATTCCCAGTGTGCAGCCATCATCAGATCATAGAGAGATCATGACCCAGCTCAGTGTTCTGCCAATCTGGGGACAATTCCCCCCACCCTTTGCCACCAGCTGGTGTCTTATAAATGAGGAAACTCACCAGGGTACCCCTTGCTGATCGAGAAGAGGCGAGAATGGGCAAAGTTTTGTGGTTTTGCTTTTTAGTTTTTAACAAAAAGTAAAGCTTAGAACCCTTTCCAGCTAAGCAGATGCCTTCTGGAATCAAGGATTTGGAGAAGATGGGAATGTTACCAAGACTCCAATGTGGTCTGCACCAGAGAGCCCAGACCAGAGGCTCCCTGGCAGAGCACAGTGGTCCAACTTTCCTGACACCAAAAGAAATCAATCCCATGACTCTGTAAGCACTGGAGTGTGAGCACTTGTTTATAAGGGATTCCCAGCAGCCACAATTCCCTGACACCTGGGAAAGAAGAAAGAGAGGTAACAACTGGCTGACCAGGGATCACCAGCGCCCAGGACCTGTGCCCCCTGAAGACCCCTGCTGATCTGCTGGTCACCTCTCTGCCAGTCTAACTTGGCCACATCCCCTTTTCCAAAGGACTCACACCTCCAGGTCAGTGACTACATGGGGGGTGGGGGGCCTGGACCCTAGGCACTATGGATTCATCCATCATGCCCTCAGCAGTATCTGCCTCAATCTGGGAGCTGCAGCACTGTCTAGCTGAGCAGAAATAGGAGCCGCTGCTTATGTCTGAGCAGGAAAAGGAGCTGGTACTGGATGGTGATGGAGGAGCACCAGGGAAGGCTGGGCTCAGAAGAACTTGGTGTTCCAGAGAGCTGGCAGGCCTGGGCTTGAGCTAGAGGAAGAGGACTGTTTCCTGGGTGGCCTGTGCTCAAGACAGGAAAGAGACCTGGTTGGAGGCCAAGTGTAATGCTATTCAGGAAGCTGTGGGCTAAGGAGAGAATTCTGGCCACATGTAGAAGGTGAAAAGTCACCAGTGAATGCAAGGGGCATTAAGGGTGGGGGTGGGCAGGGTCAAGCACCAAAGCAGTCTCAGAGGACAGGAAAATCCAGTGACATAAGGACCCAGTTCAGGACCCCGATTCAAGTCCATAGCTCTTGAAAAACTCTCTGAGTTGGAACGGACTCCCCCAAGTCATCCAATGCAAACCCTACTTAATGCAGAAATCTCCTCAGCAGCATCCCAAGTGCCCTGTCTGTCCCTGTTTGAACACCTTCAGAGGCAGGAAGCTCACTACTCCATTCTGTTCTCAGATGGCTTTACCTCTCAGAGAGCTTCATTGTGAAATAACAAAACTGGCCTCCCTACAACTTTCACCTGTGCTACTAGTGCTGCGATCTAGACCCCGAAGAAAAGGCTGGTTCTCTTCTCTACAAGACAACCAGGAGGCTGGCTGCCCACCTCCCATCCCCTCTCTGATCAAGTTCCTTCCCTATACTTCAAAAGCACCGCTTTGTGATCCTTCCCGCTCTGCATTCCGTTTTGTCAATGGCCTATTTAAAGTGTCCTCCAGGCTTCCAGTCCTCTGACCTCAGCGGCCCAGGTAGTAGG